>CAJQZJ010032781.1:1195280-1209285 GCA_907164525.1 Lophiomys imhausi
TGAAGAATAGATAGCTAGAGTCTCATAGTTAAATTTTGAGTTGTTTACGAATCAAGAGGGTATTCTGGATCTAAGAAGATATTTTTAAAATTATGAGGCAAGTTAGTATGAAAGCTGAGTTAGATATAGAACTTTAAACTCATGGAGATGGTTAGATAGTAGAATGTTAAAGTCAGGTGTCAAATACATATGGACTGGACATTGGGAATGTATGCTAAGCCATATAACTCTTATAATTGTGGCCTATTTATTTCTGTTGTTTTGTATTGTATTTATAGTTATAAGAAAAAGAACCATTTTTTGGACTGAAAGGGAGAGCTGTTGGGGGGAAAAAAGAAATACCTTAATCTAAAAAAAAAAAAAGAAGAGAAGAGGATGGGGGGAGTTGAGGGGGAGGAGGGTGGAAGGGTGGGAGTGGAGGGGCAAGTAGGGAGGGGATTGTGATTGAGATGTAACTTGAAGAAATAAAAAATAAATTATTAAAAAAAAAAGAATTCAAGGGGAAAAAAAAGTATAGGTTAACTTCAGATCCTTTTATGGGTTGCTATTGCAATCTATTTAGGAGTCTGGATAATACAAGTTGACTGGCCAGTTGAGCTTCTAGTCATGTCAAATATTAGTCTTAATTTATCACAAAACAGACTTAATAGGTTAAACAGATAGTAAATGGTTAAAAATATACAGTTTGTTTGTTCATAGATAGATAGAAGATAGATGATAGATAGATTTATAAATAAATATCTAGATGTCTTCAAAACCCTCAGAGGCATACAGAAAATGGCATTTAAAGATGTTTTTATTATTTTAAGAATGTTTGACTTAAGACAGTCAACTCCTGGCAGCTCCCATTTGACTTGGAAGAAGACAATGAGCATCAAAAAGAAATCTCCCATCAGGAGATCATTCCTCAAAAAGAAATCTCCTATTAGGAGATAATTCCTCAAAAAGAATTCTCCCATCAGGAGATAATTCCTATTGGGCAAAAATGACCCTGCTCTCTCAACAGACTATATACAGTCCAAAGATGGACCAGAGCTTAAATGTGGGTACGTTGATGTCCTAATTCTGCAGAGACAGAATGGGAAACCCTTATTATTTCCTGCTGCACAATTTAGTCTGTGAAAAATCCTTGGCCAGAAGGCTGAAGATGATGCTCCAACGATATCAAGAGATATTTGGGACTGTCTAGGCAACAAACTGTCATATTTCTTTTTGGAAGCTGCCCTCCTATGCTTCCTATTCACTCAAATAATAACTTTATCCCTTCTTATGTCTTTGGTGGGGTTGAAGGCATAATAGTTATAAAATTTCAGTTGAACTTCAGTTGATTAGAATTTAATAGGATATTTTCAAATCTAAATAAAATCTTTAGGTTTATAAATATAGGATATGATAGAAATTATTTAGGTTCAGAACTTTAGACACACCAAGATAGATGATTTTTTTCTTCTTCAAGATTGCCTGATACAAATAGGCTAAAGATTATATGCATAACTTTTATATGTGGTTTTCTTGATTGTTTCATATTTTTTCTTATTGTTTTTACTATATGAGTTAAAAATTTTAGCCCTTTTTTATTAGACAAAAGGAAGGAATTGATGGGGTAGTTAAGCATTCTAAATGTTAATTAATTGGTCCTACTTGATGTCTGTTGCTTACAATGACTCTGATTGGTTAAAATAAATGCTGAGGCCTGAGACTGAGCAAAGGCAGAGAAAGGTGGAACTTCCTGAGATTAGAACAGGAAGCCTGTGCTTTAGACAGAGAATTAAAGGATTTCAGCCAGAAGCAGGAAGAAGGAGGAACACGCCATGGGTTAGAAAAAGAATCTCATTCCACATGGCCAGGAACTTTGTCATAGTGTGGAGAATGGCAGTCCAAGGGGATGTATGTATATATGAGGTCATATTTGGGTAATAGAATTATGAGCTACCTTAGATGGGCTAGGATTGTACAACTCATTCCAAGGCTTGTTAAAATCCACGTGGTGTCTCTGTGCTCATTTATAATGGATGGTTAAGGATTAGCCGCTGAATCAATTAAATATAATATAAATACTGGTAAATAATTTAATTATTTCTACAGATGGCACCTAAAATAATTTAATTAATTTTTTTTACAGTAAGGTATTCCAATAACCTGCAACAGGGTCTGTGACTCACTGCTGGGTAGAGGATTTTGAAGGACAGTTATGCTAGGTTCTTGTCTGTTTGGGTCTATGGGTTGTAGGATGGTTGTCCTGTGCTATATGATTAATATCCACTTATAAGAGAATGCATACCATGTGTGTCTGGGTCTTTCTGGGACTGAGTCAGCTCACTTAGGATGAGCTTTGTTAGTTCCATCTATTTGGTTTTGAATTGCATGATTCCTTTGTTTCTGATAGCTGTGTAGGATTCCATTGTGTAAATGTACCATATTTTTTTTAATCCACTCTCCAGTTGAATGACAACTGGGTTTTTTTCTAGTTTTTGGCTATTATTAATAAAGCTACTATGAACATTGTGGAGGTGATGTCTTTGAGGTTTGGTGGAGAATCTTTTGAATATATGCCCAGGATGGATATGGCTGTGTCTTGAGGAAGAACTATTCCCAATAGTTTTCTAAGATATCACCAGATTGATGAAATCAATAAATTAGAAACAAAGAAAACAGTACAAAGAATCAATGAAACCAAGACCTGGTTCTTTGAGAAAACCAACAAGATAGAAATACCCTTAGCCAAACTCACTAAAAGGTAGAGAGATACTATCCAAATTAACAAAATCAGAAATGAAAAGGGGAACATAATGACAGACACTGAGGAAATCCAAAGAATCATTAGCTCTTACTTCAAATGCCTGTACTCCACAATATTGGAAAATCTAAATGAAATGGATGATTTTCTTGATAGATTTCACTAACCAAAGTTAAATCAAGATCAGGTAAAGAATTTAAGCAGTCCTATAACCACTAAGGAAATAGAAGCAGTCATCAACTGCTCCCAACCAATAAAAACCCAGGCCCAGATGGTTTCAGTGCAGAATTCTACCAGACTTTCAAGAAGAGCTAATAACAATACTCCTCAAATATTCCACAATATAGAGACAGAAGGAACATTGCCAAGTTCATTCTATAAAGTCACAATGACCCTGATACTAAACCACACAAAGATGCAACAAAGAAAGAGACCAATTTCCCCTGTGAACATTGATGTAAAAATACTCAATAAAATACTCACAAACCAAATCCAAGAATACATCAAAAACATCCTCCATGAACATCAAGTAGGCTTCATCACAGGGATGCAAGGATGGTTCAACATAAGAAAATACATCAATGTAACCCATCACATAAACAAACTGAAAGAAAAAGTATTACACTAAAATCAGGGACAGGACAAGGCTGTCCAACCTCCGTAACTATTCAACATAGTACTTGAAGTTCTAGCTAGAGCAATAAGACAACTAAAGGAGATCAAGGGAATGCAAATTGAAAAGGAAGAAGTCAAAGTTTCCCTATCTGCACTAATATGATAGTATACATAAGCAACACCCAAAACTACTAGAGAACTCCTACAGCTGAAAAACACCTTCAGCAACGTGACTGGATACAAAAGTAACTTTAAAAAACCAGGTAGACTTCTTTACACAAATGATAAACTGGCTAAGAACGAAATTACAGAAACAGCACCCCTCACAATAGCCACAAGCAATATAAAATATCTTGGTATATCTCTAACCAAGCTATTGAAAGAATTGTATGTCAAAAACTTCAAGTATCTGAAGAAAGAAATCAGAGAAGATACCAGAAGATGGAAAGACTTCTCATGCTCATGGATCTGTAGTATTAGCATAGTAAAAATGGCCATCTTACCAAAAGCAATTTATAGATTCAATGCAATTCCCATCAAAATACCAAAACAGTTCTTTACAGAACTTGGAAGAATAATTCTCTACTTCGTATGGAAAAAACAGGAAACACAGAATAGTTAAAACAATCCTCTACAATGAAAGAACTTCTGAAAGCATCACCATTCCCAACTTCAAGTTGAGCAATAGGAATAAAAACTGCATGGTACTGGCATAGAAACAGACTGGTTGATCAATGGAATCATATTGAATACTCAGAAATAAACCCACAGACTTACAGACACTTGATTTTTGACAAAGAATCCAAAACCACACAATGGGAAAAGGAAAGCATCTTCAACAAATGGTGCTGGTCTACCTCGATGTTTGCATGAAGAGAAATATAGATTGATCCATATTTATCTCCATGCACAAAACTTAAGTCCCTGTGGATCAAGATCTGAACATAAAACTAGATACACACTAAATCTATTAGAAGAGAAAGTGAGGAACAGCCTTGAACTCATTGGCACAGGAGACAACTTCCTGAACAGAACACCAATAGCTCAGGCTCTAAGATCAACAATCAATAAATGAGACCTAAATAAACTGAAAAGCTTCTGTAAGGCAAAGGACACTATCAAGAGAACAAAATGGCAGCTTACAGACTGGGAACAGATCTTC
Source organism: Lophiomys imhausi (assembly GCA_907164525.1). Classification (NCBI taxonomy): domain Eukaryota; kingdom Metazoa; phylum Chordata; class Mammalia; order Rodentia; family Muridae; genus Lophiomys; species Lophiomys imhausi. The sequence continues at coordinate 1,199,795 of CAJQZJ010032781.1, forward strand.
ACCAACCCCTACATCTGACAGAGGGCTAATATCCAAAATAAATAGAGAACTCAAAAAGAGTAAACACCAACAAACCACATAATCTAATTTAAAAATGGGGTACAGAGCTACATCAAGAATTCTCAACAGAGAAATCTCTAATAGGTGAGAAGCACTTAAATGTTCAACGTCCTTAGTCATCAGGGAACTGCAAATCAAAATAACTCTTATACCTGTTAGAATGGCTAAGATCAAACACACAAGAGTCAGCATATGAGCATATGCTATCAAGAATGTGGAACAAGGGGAACATTCTTCCATTGCTGGTGGGAGTGCAAACTTGTACAACCACTATGGAAATCAATCTGGTGATATCTTAGAAAACTTGGAATAGCTCTACCTCAAGACCCAGCCATACCACTCCTGGTGCAAGGACATTTGCTCAACTATGTTCATAACAGCTTTATTTGCAATAGCCAGAACCTGGAAATAATCTGAAGAATGGATAAAACAAAACAAAACTGTGGTATATTTACACCATGGAATACTACTCAGCAATTAAAAACAAAACATCATGAAATTTGCAGGCAAATGAATGGGACTAGAAAATATCATCCTAAATGAAGTAATCCAGACCCAGAAAGACAAACATGGTATCAACTCACTTGTAAGTAGATATTAGCCATAAGTGCAGGATAATCATGGTACAATCTCTAGACCCAAAGAAGCTAAGTAACAAGGCAGGCTCAAGGGAGGATGCTTGGATCCCACTAAGAACGGGAAATAGAATAGACATTGGAAGTGTAGGGAGTGAGAGAACTTGCTGGGAGAAGGGGTAGAGAGGGGAACGGGATGTGGGGAGAGCTGGGATGGGGGTGGTGAGAGGGCTGGGAGAGAGAAGGGAAATTGGTTGGGTGACGTTTCTGGGACAAGGTGCAGACCTGGGATCAAGGAAGCCCCTGGGAGGATATGTGGATGATCCTAGCTGAGACTCCTAGTAGCAGGGGATACTGAGAGTGAAGTGGGTACCTCTTGCAGCCAGGCAGGACTTACAGAGGAAGGGGACAACACCCCAGCCATAAACCCCTGGACTCCAAAATTTTCCCTGACCATGATATGCAGTGGTAAAGATAGAACAGAGATTGAGGGAAAGGCCAACCAATGACAGGCCTACTTGAGATCCACCTTATGAGAGAGACACAACACCTGATGATACTCTGCTGTCCTAACAGACAGGAACCTAGAATAACTGTCACCTGAAAAGCTTCATCCAGCAGATAATGGAAACGGAAGCAGAGACCCACAGTCAAACAGTAGGCAGAGCTTGGAGAGTCTTGTGGAAGAGTAGTGGGAAGGATTGAGGGAGCTGGAGGGGTCAAGGACACCAGAAGAAGACCTACATAGCCAACTAACCTGGGCCCATGTGGGCTCATAGAGACTGAACCATCAACCAAAGAACATGCGTGGACTGGTCCTAGGCCCACTACACATATAAAGCTGATGGGCTGCTTGGTCTTCAAGTGAGTCCCCTAACAATTCGAGTGGGCTGTCTCTGACTTGGTCTCTGTTGCCTGCTTTTTCCCTAGCAGAGCTGCCTTATCTGGCCTCAATGCAAGAGGAGGCACTTAGTCCTGATGCCACTTGATGTGCCAGGGTGGGTTGAGGGGAAAATAAGGGTGAAGGGGGAAGTGGGTAGCAAGATGGGACTGGGAGGAGAGGAGGGAGTACATTCCAGATGTAAAATGAACAAATAAATAAAGTAATGGGAAAAAAGAATGAATAAAAGTTTTAAGTTCCCTTGATGTGTTATATGTTCTGGGAATGCCTACCTAATGTTTTAAATACTATGTCTACTTAATTGGTATGACTGCTGTGACTAGATGCCACCTAGCTTGTCTGTTTTGGGTTTTGTTTGTTTTTGTTTCCTGGTGGAATGACCACTAGAGATCATTTCCATTTCCCACAACTGGATCTGGCCATATCACTTGGTTCTGCCAGTAAGATACAGGTGGAAATGTGGCAAACTCTTGAGATACAAAGGCATTCCAGTAAGATATTCTTTGACACAGTTTCTTTCCATGACCTGCATGGAGGTACAGTATAATATACATCATATGTTATACATCATACAGTATAATAGATTATCCTACAGTATACCTTTGGGTCCCCTAGTTGAAAGAACTTAGGTCTTGAGATAACCACTGTCACATAAACTGAAGAAAGAGGTGCCTTACCAGGATCCCCTGCACTGAATGACCGTGTGATAAAGAAATAAACCTCAAACATGGGGGAATTAGAATTCACCCCGACCCAAACTAGGAAGTTCTTTGTTTGTTCATTCATTCGTTTGTTTGTTTTAAAGGAAGAGAGAGGCTTTATTTCCCCCAGAGACAATAGATCTAGGACCGTCTTCTTTTTTTTTTTTTTACACACAAGCCAACTAGACAGAGTCAAACAAGGAAGTGTTCAGCGCTGCCCAGTGTTGCCTGGTGATGTTTGTGTGCTGTAGAAAATCCCTTGTGGCAAAATGATATTGTCTCCAGGAGCCCTGTCAGCCAACCAGTGAAGGATGGGAGGTTGTCGGATGTGCTGAACAGACTGTAGCTCAACAAAGGGCTTGGGGGAGCAAAAATTGTTGGCTAGAACTTAGAGTCTGAGTATATGCTATTGTAAAGGTGATATTTTAGCGATGTCGGAAGTGTTGGATCTAGAACACATTAATGACAAAGCCCTATGCTGTCTTTCGAAGGTGTAATTTCTTTGTTTTATTTTGGTGTGCTTGAAATTCCCCTCCTCTATTCCCTGAAAACACATCTCTCCCATTTTTCTTAAGCTATAGTTGAGAATGTCTGTACTCCCAATGTCCTTGTTCTCTTCTGAGGTTTTTCCTGCTCTCTCAAATGTAGGTGGGGTCATATGACTAACTTGTGCACTTGCACAGTAGAGTGGTCTCCTGAGCTGACAGTTCTCGGCTGAGGTTGACGGAGCTGCCCTCCCTCCTGGGGGCCATCACTCTCTCAGCCAAGAGCCTAGAAGCAAAGGATTCTGGGAGTCCTGAGCTGCTAGATGGAAATATAAGGCTAGCGGCCAAGTCATACTTTGGGGGACTGCTTTACAAATAGGCAGTGTGCATTTTGTTTCTTGTATTGGGGTCTTAATAAACACAGAAACAGGGCTTGTACAGACTAGCTAAAAACATAGACCAGAATTATCAAAATACTAGAAAGGAGACAGCAAGAAGTGTGGTCCAAACCCCACCTGAATGCTGCCGAGGAAGCTTTTTGTTGAACTTGACAATTGAAGGTTCAAATCCTTAGACCCTCTAAGCTCATCACTTATAACCAAGATCAAAGAATGCTGTCTGTAGGAGCTGAGATGGGACAGTCTGGGTCGTCACGTTCAGAAGTCTTATTTGTTAACTGTGTCTTTGTGGAAGTATGAAAAGTTTATACTGAAATAATTGGAAAATTTTGTGAGTCAATGTGCAATTATAAATAATTTCTTTCTTGCACAAGGGAATTGATTTAGCTGCAAAAAGAATTAAAATCTGTTATTAATGTTGCTAATATAATCAGCATTAAATATTATTGATTTGCCAGTCCTGATATGCACAGTGATATTCTATAGGGAGAGTAAGTGAGAAAAAAAAGGCTTGATTAATTTTTTAGATTTGAAAGACTATAGCTAGTCCCTGCTCCAGGAGGAATATGTTGTCTTCTCTGAGCTTGCTAAAGAGAAAGAAAAACAAACTGAGAGAATAGCATATTGGATGCAAAGAGCTTCTCTCCTCTGTGACCAGTGAATACTGGCCAAGAAAATGTTAAAAAGATGATGTTGAATATTAATAAATATAATTCTTCTGTTTCCTTCTTCAATAAGACATAGCTACCTACAGTTCAGATTTCTTCTGAGCAATTTTTCTTTACCATATATTAAAATATTTTGTTGGTAATCAACAAACCATCATTCACTGAGAAAAAGCTACCTTTACTTTTTAAATATGTACATTCTCTACAAGTCAGGCTGCAATCACCCCATTGTTAGCTGCATGTATGAGCCCATTCAACATCCGAAATACTTGCCTTGGATATTAGCTATGGGCAGCACACATTCACAGAGATATGTAACCACAATATAATTTCCCATTTCTTATTAATCACTGTTCCTAGTGCCTTCTTTGCCAAACCTCAGTCTTATTTTGTGTCTTCTAGCCAACAAAGTCTGCTTCTTAAGGAATATATCCCATGCTATTTCTTCATCGACTCACATTCTATGGCAGACACAGTTTAAAAAAAGTACCATTGCAAAGTAACCAAGTGTGTCTAAGGGCGAAATTCTAATCTCCAGAGCTCTGCCAGGGCCAGGTTCTGACTTTCAAAAATCTTATCATGATAACCTAGAAAAGGTTTGGGTTCTGTTGAGAAAATAGAACAAGCTCCTTAATATTCACAGACTTGCATGTGTTCTTCAATTCTCCCACAGACCTGCTTCCTCTATCCTGACATACCATGTGAAAATGAACTTCAGTGTATTCAGAAAAACAAGGAGTCCACAAGTGTATGCCTACATGTGAGGTTGCCTCAGAAATGCTGAGACAGGATGATGTGAGTACACAACAGAACCCCCAGGATTGTGCTTGTCAACCTGATTGGATCTGGACTCAGTTAAGAGACACACATTTGTTGTGGTCTTTCCAGGAAGGATTAGCTGAGGTGAAAGGACCCTCCCCTGGTGTGGATGGCCCAGATATAGAGTTGGGAGGGAAAACACAGTGGGCCTTTGCTTCCTTCCCACTGCTTCCTGGGGACTGTCTGTCTCCACAGCTGTCATTCATTCTCAGCTGATGTCAGAGAGCTTGCTTGGGTTCCAATATGGACTGAAGACTGAGGAACCTACTCTCCAGGAATCTTCTAGACTCTAGGTTAGGACTAGTGAGGCATCTAATCCCATGGACTGAGTAGCCAGCAGTTCTCAGCCTTTCTGCCATGCAGACAAATGTTTCTGAGCCACTCTGATATAAGCTAATTTAAGAGTATGTGTCCATTCAATGGTTTTTGTTCTGTCAGACAACCCTGACTAACACAGCATCTCAAGGTGCAAGTACTGTCATAAATGATAATGAAAATCCCAGAATCCTAATCTTTAGATACACAAAACACCCTTTAGACTGTCTAATTGAATACTTACATTTTCTGAGGGTAAAAATAAAATACCAACTCAGCTGGTACAAAGCAGACCTGGGATTAGAAGATCAAGTTTCCAGACCAGCCAAGCATTTCTATGAAACATTTGGGACAGAGAGTCAAAGGGAATGGCATCAATTCATTATCCAAATGGTCTCTGGGGAAACCTGTGGGCAGAGCTGTTTGTTGAGTAGCTGTGCATAACTGGAGAGGGATGTTAAAGTGCTCTATCCTTTCAAAACTCACTGATTTCGTCAAAGAAATCCTTGCAAGGTACTATGTGAAGTCACAGTGTCAGAGCACTGTGCATTGTGTGTCTGACGCTAAGAGCCTTTGGGAACTATGCTTTTCTCTGCATACTCTAATTCACATAAGCTGATCAGGAGAGAGTTGGGTAATAGGAAATAAGGGCTATTTTATTTTTTGGAAGGAGAAACAAAGAGAGCAAAAAGATCATAAAGAAACACAGACTACACCTCTTCATCCACACACACAAGAAACATCTGTCCTCTCCTCATTTTTATCTTTTATCTTCGTTCTTTCCTCTGTTCCTCTTTCTTTCCTCAGAATGTCTCTGAAACAGGGAGAAACCTAGAAGTTTTTCTATTTTTCACTTTCCTTTATTTTGAGCCTCCAGGTATATGTACTTAAAGTGACAAATCAAGACACATATATTAAATATTGCCATTTAAGAAATTGGCAAATGTAATATACACACAAAACAGTATAATTATATTCCTCATAAAATAATTTTCAAAGAATCTCCATGTTTCACTCCACAATAGGTTCTGTCTGAAGCAGCACACCCGTGTGCAATCACGGGATGGTGCCCTCTTTCTGACCTACCTTTCTCACCTCTTGCTGAACCGACTGTATGATCAAATAAAAGAAGTCAGCAGTTCACACCTCAGTACATTCATGCTCATGCTGAGCATGCACCCTCCTCTCTCCACCCTCTCCTTCCCCACCTGAAGGATGAGTGCCTCTCCCTTCCTTTCATCACAGTGCCCAGGAAGCAGGAAGTAGAAGCTGTGAAGCACTCCTGGTCAGGGCCTTTCTCAGGCTCGGTCTTTCTGAATTTCAGACTGGACAGGAAATTGGGAGGACAACTGCTAAGAAAGAAGAGAGACTCACTGGAGGACATATGAAAGGCTGTTTCAAAAGATCCAGGTCTGAAAGAAAACTGGGTCATAAAGTAGAAGAGATACACAGTATTTCCGTATTGACTGGACCAAAGTTCAAACAGGAACCCAGCGGAAGAGCCAAGGACTATGCATGGCGGTGGGTCAGCCACTGACGTCAGCAGGACGGAGGCCACCCTGAAACGCATGAGGAAACCCCATCAGAGGCTGTCCCTTCACCACCCACTCCTATCGCCTCCTGTGCAGGAGGGAGTCACCCTTACTTCCTGTCATCTTGAACAGGATGGAGAGAAGGTTGGTTTCGAAGTCAGGCCAAAGTCAGTAGGAAACAGTGGACAAACCTCCCTTTAGTCTTTTATGTTCTCCCTCTCTCAAGACTGACAATCAGGCTTCCATGACTAAGAACTGTTCGTGTCCAAGTCTCTCTTTGCCCAGCTGCTGATATCTTGTCACTATTGCTTCCTCCGCCATCAAAAGCATGAGATGACAGAGAAGATGAAATACAAACCAATTAGAAACTTATTTGGTAGGAAGGCTTGGGTATTTATTTATTTTCAGTCATTTTTAACCAAATGAATTTAATTTCTCCATTCCAGCCCACCAATCAAATGTTTGAGAATTTACAGTTACATAAACTTTATTCAGATGAAGGGCCATAAAAGCTAATATTGGCCACTCCTGTGAATCTCAGTCTAGACACACAGTCTTACAGCTTGATATAGAGCTCTGGTAGTTCATTACTATAGTATGCATGTACATTTTGAGGGTGCCAATCTAGAGAATCCATAGCTCCCCAGAACAGGCTTGTGATCTCCAAAATACAAAAGTATCTTCTTGTTTTATAGCCTTGTGTTCATTTCTTGTCCTCAAACAACTTCTTTTCAGGTTGGAAGATAATTCACTTTGCTCTTGTTACGTGAGTTAGACATGAAAATGACCTGAACTAAAAACAGAAGATAATATTTGAGCCCCTTCCCACATTCTCTATCTAGACAGGGTCTGGTCCTCTGAGGATAATTTCAAGCTCTAGAGTCATGGTTCTCAACCTGTGGGTCACGACCTCTTTTGGTGGGTCCATATCAGATATTTACATTATGATTAATAATAGTACCAAAATTACAGATATGAAGTAGCAATGAAATAATTTTACAGTAGGGGTCACTGCAGTATGGAGGAACTGTAGTAAATGGTTACAGCATTAGAATAGTTGAGAACCACTGCTGTAGAGGGTGACTGACTTGATATAAAAAGCATACTGGACCAGCAGGAATGTTTGTACACCAGAGTTTTCCAGGTAAATTGGGGTAAAAGTCTAGCAGTCACCATACCTTAATTATGCCTCATAAGAAGACTGGATGGTAGGAGGAAAGGGGGGCAGTGCTGCTGTTTTCCCACAGAGAAGACTGTCCCCAATTGTGGCATTACTGTAAACTATTGACTTCCTTGTGTAAAGACTCAAAATGAAGGAATTTCCCTCTGCTGTGGATGGTTGAGTTGGTCCTTCATGGGCTGACAATCTCCCATAGACCATGATTTCAAGCATTTTGAATAATTTAGACTTCTATTTGATGTTCTGCCAATTTACCTTGAAAATGACCAGAAACTGACATGACATTAAGAATGTAAATTCTTGGAAACCAATCTGGCAGACATCAAGGGCTCAGCTAAGTCTTGCCTCCATTTTGTCTAGAGCTGCTGGTAGGCCACCTTCCCACCCTTCAATGGTACTCCAGCACTCTGCTTGACCACTTGTCTGGATGGTCATTTCCAGACAACCCCAGTCTGTTTGGTTAACTCTGAGTTCTGATAGCTACTCATGTAAGGATGTATCCACTGGTGAATTTGGCCACATAGATTGTGATTACAAGTGTTTCCCTCTGAAGATTTAATGGATCACACCCACCATTCCTGAACACAAACTGATGATGTCAGAGAGTGCCCTGCTGCTAAGAACACTCTTGACAGTGTTTGTGGTTGAGCTTGTAGAGGCTTCATTTATTGCCAGCATTTGAATCCATTAAAACTTAGCCTACCTTTCTCCAGGTGATTTATTTAGTGTTTATAAGTCTGTTTTTGACATCTTCTTCCATTTCTTCCACTAAAATGATCTCACCCTTATGGTCTTATGGAGATATCATTTATAGCTCAAAAGGCAGATCTGAAAATGCATTACCTTTAAATAGTGGGATTCATCATATCTGAGTTCATACGTCTGATAGCCAAAACATGCCATTTCATTTTTGAAGAAAAATTGCTTCTGTCGCTGTAAACAGAATGCATTATCCCCTTTTAATAACTATTCTTAAGTATGCGGCTGTCTTACTTCTCACAGCTGTATTCCAATAAGCTGTAGAGTAATTGCCAGTTCTCCTGTCTAATAGGTTCATTATTCTTTTGCCATAATTGTAGCCATTAAATGTTCAATTGTTAAATTTCCACTCCTTCGTTTTTTTTAGCGTTACATATTATAATGGGGCATGTCATTACAGCACCCCAGTGGCCATGGCTGTTGTTCAAAGTATTTCTCAATGTTAGTGAGAACCCTATGAGATAGATCTTCATTTATTTTATTTGTTCAGAAATCCAACTGTTCCCCTACCTTGCCATCTCCTTTTGTAGAATGTCCTAAAGACACTGGTTCTCACAAATTGGTTGCTTTAACTGAAAGACTAAAGGAATGGCCGTGGCTGTATCCTCCCATGCGTCTGAGCATGCACTCTCAAATCAGTACCATGATTCGATTATAACAGGATGACGGAGTGAAGATTTCACTAAGAATTAACACTTAAGATTTAATGCTTTCTTCAGTAACACTGATTTGTCTTTGAGCTTTTAAAATCTGTGTGGCTTTTTCATCACATGAGAACTCCACCAGCCAGTGGTGATGGGGTGGTTGCCTGTGGAGCCAATGGTCATAAGCCAGAGCTTTCTCTCTGGGTGTGTCTCTTCCTGAAGGCTGAGTCGCCACATCTGCCTGCTGCCATGGACTCTGTTGCTTTAAGAGGGTGTATAGATGGAGGTTGGTAGGAAGATAAGGAATTCTTACTTCCTGTTTACAGTTGAGCACTTCCTGTTTTCTTGAGTTGTATTTGCTTGCTTTTTTCTAAAGATATTTAGTTATTTCTTTTTCTCTTCTTGCCTTTGTGTGTGTGTGTGTGTGTGTGTGTGTGTGTGTGTGTGTGTGTGT
>CAJQZJ010032781.1:1212478-1224502 GCA_907164525.1 Lophiomys imhausi
GTGTGTGTGTGTGTGTGTGTGTGTGTGTGTGTGTGTGTGTGTGTGTGCACATTTGTCCACAGATACATGAGTACATTATTCTGAGTGCATGTGAAGGCCAAAAGAGGACTCTGGGTGTCATTCCTCAAGAACTATCTATCTTGTTTTTGAGACAGGGTCTCCCACTGGCCTAGCATTCACTGATTATGGCAGGGTGGCTGGCTGGGCAGTGAGCCCCAAGGATCCTCCTGCATCTGGCGACCCAGTGGTGAGGTTACAGGTGCGTTCCACCACACTCAGTAAGCTTTTTTGTGTGAGTTGGGGGCAGAGCTGAATGCAGGTTTCATGCATTGTACCAAGGGAGCTACTGTTCAGCTTTGAGACCCATTTTCTATATTAATCTTGTACCTCAAAACTTGCTATAAGCTGTTCCATTGTAAATATTCATTGAAATGAATCCTAGAATCTAGTTTGTAATTATGTTTCTAAGTAACAGTCATCATTTGGCTGAAGCTGTATGTGCCAAGTGTAATTATTGATTAGAAATCTTTTATAATAATTATACTATTATAAGTTTTGAGGTAAAATTATCGAGGACAAAAAGATACAGAAATAGAGCAGCAGAGCATAAAATAAGTATTACTGTCCATTATGGGAAGAAAAATCCAAGTATGTTTATTTGCAAAATATCAACCATGTGATTTACAGAAAGATTATGAGCAAGTAGATGGAAGTTGTACTGTGTGTTCTTAGTATAACACATCTGTTACCTGCCACAGGTCCAGCAATAAAGAGGAAAAGAGGAAGTGTCTAAACCATACAGGACTAAGACGCGGATGTGTCCCTTAGTGCAGGAGAAACCAGCAATAAAGAGGAAAAGAGGAAGTGTCTACACCCTACAGGACTAAGACGCGGATGTGTCCCTTAGTGCAGGAGAAACCAGCAATAAAGAGGAAAAGAGGAAGTGTCTACACCCTACAGGACTAAGACGCGGATGTGTCCCTTAGTGCAGGAGAAACGCAGCATGGGGGAAGCAACTGTCAACAGATTCAGAATTTAGCTGACACTGACGAGTTTGAACAACTGATAAGAAATTACAGAATCAAGGCATCCTATGAATTCTGAGAATGCTCAGTTCCACAGAGGAGGAAGGGTGGTCATATTTCCATTTCCTTTTCCTGTCTGATTGCATGGCTGAGGTCTCCAGCAAGCACTAAGAGATGGAAAAATGGGAGCCTGATTCACACTGCCAATTTCAAAGTTTGTAACATGCCACTTTAAACGCAGCATTTGGGAAGAATTTTTATTTATTTACTGTAATTTTTAAAAAGTCTAGGTCTCTCTCTCTAGCCCATGGTGCTGTGTCAGTGTCTCAAAATTATAGAGGTGGACCCACCAAATACGTTTTTAGTTAAATACTTAAACGTATAAATTTTTATAAATACTTTATGGGATAAGGGATGTCTCTGATTTGCCTGAATACTTAAAATTTTTTTAATTATAGAAATTAAGACATTTCATTATGATGTGTCTATGGATAAACTTAGGAGTTTGGTCATATCTCCTCTCTACCCTTCTTTATCCTTCATTTGCCTCTACTTTTCCCCCACACATTACTAATAGCCTCCCATTTTTATTTATTTATTTATTTATTTATTTATCTTTCTTTCTCCCACATATCACATTGTGAAAAAAAAGCACAGGACTCCTGTGTTTTGTGTGACTGGGCTATTTCATTTAACACAGTGAACTACATTTCATGTACTTATAAATAGCATAATTTATTTTTCTTTATGGCTAAGAACTGATATAAAGAATAAAAGTTATTCTTATTTTTATGCATTTATAGAGATAATCACATGAGCTTTTGAGTTAATTTTTCTAATGTCAAACCAGCTTTAAATTCTTGGGCAAGTGGAAGCTCCTAGCCCTCATAGAGCTGCTCAACCGAAGGGGGCTGATATGTAGGGCACCCAACACTGGAGGAGTAGGATAGGTAGGAGAAGGGGGTGAGGGTGACGGGTGGGACTAGGAAGGATGAAGGGAGGGGACTGTGATGGAGATGTAACTTGAAGTAATAAATAAACATTTAAAAAAATCTTGGGTCAAACTCAACCTAGCTATGAGAGAATTACCCTTACATTCTGCAATATTCAGCCTTGATAGTTCTTTAGAGCTTGTCTGTATTTGTCCCTTTCCTGAACATTTCTTTGCCACCCTTGGTGTGGAGATTAGCCTAGTTTCATGAGGTAAGCCTGAGAGCATTCATCCCTGTTTTTGTCTCTTTATAGTTTGTGAATTCTGGAGGAATGACGGTCATTGTCTTCACGTATGCCCTATACTGAGCTCATCAGGCTCTGATGGAGAGCTCCAAATCACGTAGACTGTCTCGACTAACCTCAGTGGCAAACAAAATAAAACAAGAACTGTAGAAGTATTTAATTAAATTATTACTTAGTATTTTAATGATTCTTAGTTGGTTCAGCCGTTGTTAATCCTTAACCCGCCATTATAAATGTGCACACAGAGACCTGATGGATTTTAGCAAGCCTTGGCCTGGATAGCAATCTTGGCCCATCTAAGCTAGCTCATAATTCTATTCCCCAAATATAACCCCGTATATGCATATGTCCCCTGGGCTGTTATTTCCCATGCTATGCAGATGTTCAAGGCCACATGGAATAATGTTCTTTTCTCTAACCCATGGCATGTGTCCTCCTTCCTGCTCTTGGCTTCTTCCTCTTCTGGAGGCTGCTTCTTGTTCTGCTGGAGGCTTCTTTTACCTATGAACCTCTCTGCTTCAGAAGTCTGAGTACCACCTTAGTCCCGCCTACCTCTGTCTTTGCCCAGTCTCAAGCCTCAGCATTTATTTAACCAATCAGAGACAATGGTTAACAACAAATGCAGTCTAGCTTCACTTGGTGTACAGCAAGTAGGCTTCTGGGAGCAGGTTAATATTTAGAATGCATAACATCACCCCATCAAAGAACCAAGTGTTCTTTTCATGAATGCTTGGTAAAACTGACCATAGGATCACCTGGCATTGAGTTTTCATGGTCATTATAGACTCCAGGTTCCTTAGACAGAGAGGAGTAACAGTGGATCATGATGGCATTACTATTACAGAACACAGGAGCTTCCCTGCCAAGTGGGAAAGATAACACCTGGCTTCTCACCTGAGCCTTACTCAAAGCATCTCCTGTAAAAAATGCAATATGGTAGCCACAGTGCCACCAAATGCCTTACAATAGCCAATAGCTCAGCAAAATGGCTATCATTTTATTTGCTTGGAATGTGATCACCTAAATTTCAATAGTTCAATTGTGATCATTACATTTTAATAGAATAGTCCAGATACTATTAGTACAGAACAGAATTGATTGTTTTACAATGCCATTTGTGTGGGGGTTCAACTTTTGGCTGCATGTTAAATTTAAAATCCTTCTAAAATGCATATTTGATGTTTCTCCAGAATGCAGCCTGGAGAATTCCCTTTGTGCATATGTTGAAACATATTCAAATTTGCTTCAAATAGAACTGCTTAGAAGTCTAAAAACTGGAAACACAAATGCCAATCAACATGCAATTGAGTAAATAGTTGTTGTATATTCATATAATCAAATATCGCTTTCACATACTACTTAAAGGTGAAAATAAACAAGCTATAGATACACACATCAAGGGGAATAAGACTTAAGAACATAATCTTATTGAAAATCAAGTTACTAGAGAGTATCTGCATGTAATTCCACCCACATAAATTTACAACCAGGTAAAATTAAGCACACATATATAATTTTGTTAAACTATATTTAAAAGAGGACAGAGAGAATAATACTGCACAACTCAGGTACTAAATACTACATATTTTGGAAGACCTTGGTTAAGAACTCTTTGGTGGATAATTGAGGACACACACAGCCTCGAGTCAACAATGGTCTTCTTCTCACAGTAGACAATAGATACACAGGTTTCATCATGTCATTATGAAACTAAATAAAACAGAGGACATTTCTACCTATTGTCTTGCCCCATTGTTTAATGTTTTTTATCTCCTTTGTCCAGTTCTGTTTTCATTGTATTTTGTTAAAAATATACATATTATTTACCAAGCACAATCTGAAAAAGGGAAAAGTCACCAAAAGCCTTCCAAGCAAACATAACCATGTAAAGTTTTGTATATTTTCTTTCTACTCATGTGCACCTTTTTAAACAGATGTGATCATAATGTGCATAATATTTTAATTCCACTGTTTGCTTTTAACATTGCAGTGTGAACATTTTTCTTTATCTTTTGTGATTTTCATAATTATAATTTTAATGGCTGAATAATATTCCATAGACTACATGTTCCATAATTTACTAAACAGTTTCACAACTGTTATACATATATTATTTCTCTATGACTTTTGTTGTTGATATTATAAAGCTTCTCTAATGAATACTTTCCTGCATATATATTTCCTGATTTTGTGAAATTATTTTCTTAGGATATATTCCTTGGGGTGACATTCCTGAGTTGGTCTACGACCAGCTCCACTGTTCTTGCCTTGAGTTGCCATATCGCTTTCAGGAGGATTAAAGATGTTCATGACTGCTATAGCACTGCAGAAAAGTAGCAACTGAAGCATCAGCAGGGGTGGGCACATAGCTTAATAGGATCTGAGTCTGATCTTCAAACCCATGTGAAACAAACCAGGAATGGTGGTGTGTTTTGTTGTTCCAGTTCTGGTGAACAACAGAGACAGGTAGATCCCTGGGGCTTCCTGGGTAAGTTCTAAGTCAGTGGGAGACATTGCCTTAATTAATCAATCAGTCAGTCAGTCAACAAATAAAACAAGGTCAGCACCTGAGGAATAACAACCAGAGCTGTTGTCTGCTCTACACATGCACACACACATGAACACACACACTGCACATGCATGTGCATCTGCTTCCACATGAACACATACACATAAATAAATACCTATAAATAAATAAATGTACCCACAGACAGCATTTGTGGGTTCTAATTGTCTCCCCTCTCTAATAGTGTGTCTCCAAGACAGTATTTTGTGGTCTTTTGTTAGCCACTCTTCCCTGAACCTGCTCACAGACTTTCTTCAGCATGAGTCTGAGGGAGGACCGTTCCTGATGTTTTGCCACCAGGCACTGCTTTTCTGTGGGAGGGTGGCATTCTCACTGTAAAGACATGTTTGTGATGAGGGATGCAGCGTGTGCTTAAGCACATCTCGGTGTGTTCTTAGTTGTTTTAAGATTTTTTTTTTTTACTTTATGTTTGCATATAGGTATGTTTCTCTAGTTTGTATCTTGGCTGTTCACTTTCTCTCTACAAAACCTTCATAGTGTCCCCTTTTGAAAAAGCCTTTTCTTTTGAAGGCAGGGGCTGTAGAGTCCAGTGGCCTGGTACTCTCACTTTCTGCCATCCTCAGTGTCTGAGTACTAACACTTCAAAATGAAGTCAGGAAAATGAGTGATTGAGCACAAGCAACCCCAGGGCCCGAGATTCCATTAGGCCCCTCCCACCAGCATCCTGTGGACACTGACTGTATGCCTCTTCCTACACAAAATAATGCAAGCAATCTCTTCTGAGCCCAGACACAATGGAGTATGGAGGTTTGGTGAAGCAGCATCTAGACACCACAGGTTTAGAGTCAAGTTATCCTCTTTTCCAATACTAATTCCTAACCATGCATTCTCTCAAGCTCCATTCTACTCTTTCAAGCTCCTTTTACATTTTCTCCTCTGCCCTAGCTGAACTCTACAGTGTGTTCAGAATGTGGCAGAGCAGCATCCCTAATAAAGACTCTCAAAATTGCAAGTGGCTTATGTTGTAGCTGCAGAGGGGACAGCAATAAGTCTTGCTAACCAAAATGTGTCATGAATGACTCATTACATAGGTTTTAAATTCCAAAGGAGGCTGATCTCCCCTCCCGCCATGGTCCATGTGTCTGGTCTGACATGCGTGATACAGACCAGAGGAGAAAGATATAGAAACTCATACTTCAGAAACCCATACTCTGACAAAAGTATCTCTCCAGATAACCCTTGCCTTGTTTCCCATTTTCTTCTGAGTGTTTAGAAAAGGGATTGTCATTCTTCCTGCTATAAGACATCAGCATATTAACTTAACCACTGCTGTGTAGCAATTTTCTCCAAAATTAAAACCTTCCAGTTTGGAGGGAAGCTCTTTAAGACACAGGATGTTAAAGAGGACGTGAAATGTTCTAAGGAAAGTGAAGTAATATGTGTCCTAAAGAGTGGTGAATCCACCCACACTGTAGGGAAGCTCAGTAAGTGAACAACTCAGAGGCTCCAGGATGTCCCTGAAACCAACCAGATTCATAATCTCCCCCCCCCACCCCCAAGTGCGTATAACCAATAAGAACTCCTGTGACACTCTCAGACAAGCAGAGCTTTCTGGAAGAAGCAGAGAAAAGGCAAGCTGCCTAGAAGGTGCTCAAACTGAGTTCTCTCAAAAGGATACCCTCAACATGTTGAGCTGCCTACAGATTATGCAGTGTGCTCCACGTTTCTAGATTTTGGTTTATTTTTAAAACTATCTCCTATGATGGGATGACCTTTGGTGAGGTACCTGTCTTTGAGTCATTTCTATTCCTGCAAATTCCTGTAAACTCCCTGTAAGTCCACAGATCCCTAGGAACAGTGCCACATAACACACACACACACACACACACACACACACACACACACAGGGGTGGGGAGAGGAGGAAGGAAGATGGAGAGGGAGAGAGGGAGAAGGAGAGGAAGACAGATGGAGAAGGAGCTAAGAGGAGAGGAGAGAGCAAGTGAGCATAATACTCCTTTGACTGGTTGTAATCAACTGTGGCTTCCAGAAGATGTCTGCAGTTTGGATGTCAATACATAATTTGAGAACAATTTACAATGTGGAAATCATCCGCAGAATGCCTCCTTTGACCCACTGCGTGCCAACTTCCCTCACTGGTGCCACTGAAAGCTTGGTTGAATTTGTACAGACAATGGTGTTTTCCAGTCAGTCTGTGTCATCCTTGCTTTGGAAATGTGTGACCTAACTATAAATTGATATTCAATTTCAGAACATTTGTATACTGAATTATGAAAATCTGACTGTCTGAAAACCAGAGTTATTTATGAGAAAAACTTTCAGCCAGTTTCTGTGGAGAAGAGAAATGATTGTTAATGAGTAACCCAGGCTTACACTCCAGGACTTCATGTCTCACACAGTAGACAAAAGCTGTCTGAGCAAGTTCAAAATGAACAGAGGACACAAGTGGAAACAGCAGGAATCAAGGCAAGCCTAAGGCATGAGAGAATGAAGTGGGGAGGGTAGCTGTTTTCTGTGGGCTTTCTTCTTAGTGCAAGATTTTAAAATGACTGTCTTCATTCTCCTCCCATGAAAACAATTGGGTTTGGTTTGTGAAACACATGCATTTCTGAGTTTTGAGATAAATAAAAACTCTAAATGCTTCTAAGGAGGTAAAACTAGCTGTCAACACACAGTCATTAAAAATATTACATGAAATACAAGATTTAGGAAAGAATTAGAGTGAAATCCTCAAGGGGTATCTATTTTAAATGTAGATTTTTTTGACCAATCCAAAAAAAAAAGAAAAAAAGAAAAAGAAAGAGTGAAATAAGGAAAGATGGGGTCATTTTTGACATGCAGAGATTTCAAAAGCATACCTCCCTAGGATCACATCCACCAGAAAACACTTGAGTGAAGTTAGAATGCATTCAAGCAGAAGGAAGGTGTGAAATGATGGAAAAGTGCTGATCGAGGGACCAATAAAGCCGGAGTGGCCACATCTATGTTAATGAGGTTCCAGGAAGGATTCTGCTTCTGGCCACAAATTAGAGTAACTAAGTGACTGGAAAGCCAGACAGAATGTGTTAATACTGATTTTCTGCCATCGGACAATGTGCAGCTTAAGTGAGTGCTGGTGAAAAACAGTATATGTATAAAAAGATGAACACGATGTGTCTTACAATTCCTCCCATCTTTTGGGGTGAGTTTCTGGGCTTCCATCTAGACTATAGAAGCAAACTCCATCCTCAGGTTTGCTGTGTAGAGAAAACATATTCTGTAACTCAGAGATTCCAAATAGCAAGGATTTGTGGGCCTGACAGAGATGAGAGAATAGCACAGAGATACAACTTCGCAGTGTCTGTAGAGGGATCCCCAGGCCATAGGCTGAGAGCAAGGCACACCTGCAGATGTACTCCTAATTTGCAGCATTAGCTGCCTGAAGGCAGGACAGCAACAGAAGTGGGGGCCAGTCCATAAGGCCTCAAATGGTTTATGGCCATTGTGAAGGGTGTTGTTTCCCTAATTTCTTTCTCAGCCCATTTATTTTTTGTATAAAGAAGGGCTTCTGATTTTTTAAAATTACTTTTGTATCCAGCCACCTTACTGAAGGTGTTTATCACCTATAAGAGTTCTCTGGTGGAATTTTTGGGGTCGCTTATATATACTATCATATGGTCTGCAAATAGGGATAATTTGACTTCTTTGTTTCCAATTTGTATCCCCTTGATCTCTTTTAGTTGTCTTATTGCTCTAGCAAGAACTTCAAGTACTATGTTGAAGAGATATAGTGAAAGTGGACATCCTTGTCTTGTCCCCGAGTTTAGAGGAAATGCTTCAAGTATCTCTCCATTTAATTTGATGTTGGCCACTGGCCTACTGTATATCGCCTTTATTATTTCTAGGTATGGTCCTTGCATGCCCATTCTCTCCAGGACTTTTAGCATGAAGGGGTGTTGGATTTTGTCAAATTCTTTTTCAGCATCTAGTGAGATGATCATGTGTTTTTTTTTTTCCTTTCAACTTGTTTATATGGTGAATTACATTGATGGATTTTCATATGTTGAACCATGCTTGCATTCCTGGGAGGAAGCCTACTTGATCATGGTATATGATACTTTTGATGTGTTCTTGGATTCAGTTTCCCAACATTTTATTAAGTATTTTTGCATCTATGTTCATGAGGGAGATTGGTCTGAAGTTCTCTTTCTTTGTTGGGTCTTTGTGTGGTTTAGGAATCAGGGTGATTGTGGCCTCATAGAATGAGTTTGGCAATGTTCCTTATGATTCTATTTTGTGGAAGAGTTTGAAGAGTATTGGTATTAGCTCTTCTTTGAAGGTCTGGTAGAATTCTGTGCTGAAACCATCTTGTCCTGGGCTTTTTTTGGTTGGGAGATTTTTAATGACTGTTTCTATTGCTTAGGGGTTATAGGAATGTTTAATCTGTTAACTGGATCTTGATTTAACATTGGATGGTGGAATCTATCAAGAAAATTGTCCATTTCACTTAGGTTTTCAAATTTGGTGGGGTATAGGTTTTTAAAATAGGACCTAAAGATTCTCTGGATTTCCTCAATGTCTGTTGTTATTTTTCCATTTTCATTTCTGATTTTGTTGATTTGGGGTTTTTGCCTCTGCCTTTTAGTTAATTTGGCTAAGGGGGTAACTCTAACCAAGCAAGGGAAATACCTGTATGAGAAGAACTTCAAGTCCTTGAAGAAAGAAATTGAAGAGGCCATCTGAAGATGGAAAGATCTCCCATGCTCATAGATAGGTAGGATCAACATAATAAAAATGACCATCCTGCCAAAAGCAATATACAAATTCAGTGCAATTCCTATCAAAAAACCACCACAATTCTTTATAGACCTGGGAAAAGCAATTCTCAACTTCATATAGAATAACAAAAAACACAGAATAGCTAAATCAATCCGGTACAATAAAAAAAAAAAAAAAAAAAAAAAAACATCTGGAGGTATCACCATCCCAGACTTCAAGCTGTACTACAGAGCAATAGTAATAAAAACAACATGTACTGGTATAGAAACAGATCAGTAGATCAATGGAATCGAATTGAAAACTGAGAAATGAACTCACACACCTATGGTCACTTAACTTTTGACAAAGAAGCCAAAATTGTACACTGGAAAAAAGACAGCATCTTCTACAAATGGTGCTGGTCCAACTGTATGTTGACATGTAAAAGAATGAAATTAGACCCATACTTATCACCTTGTACAAAACTTAAGTCCAAGTGGATCAAAGACCTTAACATAAGGCCAGACACACTAAATCTATTAGAAGAGAAAGTGGGGAAAACCTTCGAACTCATTGGCACAGGTGACAACTTCCTGAGCAGAACACCAACAGCTCAGGATCTAAGACCAACAATAAATAAATGGGACCTCATGAAACTGAAAATCTTCTGTAAGGCAAAAGAAACCGTCATTCAAACAGAATGGCAAACCACAAATTGGGAAAAGATCTTCACCAACCCCACTTCTGACAGAGGGCTAATATCCAAAATTTACAAGAACTTAAGAAATTAAATGCCAAGAAACCAAATATTCCAATCAAAAAATGGGGAACAGAGCTAAACAGAGAATTCACAAAGAAGGAATCCCTACTGGCTGAGAGACACTTGAAGAAATGCTCAGCATCCTTAATCATCAGAGAAATGCAAATCAAGACAACTCTGAGATTCTATCTCACACCTGTCAGAATGTCTAAGATCAAAAACTCAAATGACGGCGGGCCAAGATGGCGGCGACCTACACTGACGCATTTTGAACGCGAGGAAAAAAGAGCCATAAAAAACACAGAGTTATTGGGCACTGTGCAAAAACCGGAGGGGCTAGACCCCCCCCCCGGGAACCATCACAGCTCCCAAGGGACTGTTAAAAGTCCCAGGGCAAGGTTCTCTCCCCATCTCTCGCAGACATGGAAGCCACTAAACGTGGGACTCGGGAACTCCCATTTGGAGAGGCACATGGTAAGATCAATCCCAACTTACAGCAGGCAGAATCAGGGTCCACTTGGCCATAGATCGCTGGCCTATTGGGCTCCCCACACCTCAGGTAGAACTTATACCCACTTAAAAAACTTTGCGAGATAGTGGAAGGCTTAGCAAGGAACAAACAGGGGGCTCAGCGGGTGGTCCGCAGTCGCTCATAAAGCGGAGGGTGGGTGGTTCCAAGAGAGCGCGGGAAGCTGGGAACACAAAGGCGGGCAGGAGGGGCCGAATCCCTCGCACTTACGGGAAGCGCAGCTGGGGAGGGAACCCGGCTGGCAGGGACAAATCCCTGCGAACCCATGGCAGGTCAACTGGGGAGAGAGACAGGCATGGGCGGGGCCAGGGATCCGTGCACCCATGGCTGAGCTGCTGGGGCGAGAGGTCCACTCAGGCAGCCGGAGGATGCGGGGCTTGGGGTACCCACGGCCTAGCAGCCAGGGAGGGGGACCCGCGGCGGCGCAGACAGGAAGGGAATCAGGCACAGAGGCCAGCCCTGTGGGGAGAAGCCTAGTGAGAAACCAGAAATCGGGACCATAGCTGTATTCTGGAAAATCCAGACATATTAGGTGTGGAGCCAGACCCTGTCAGCCTCCATGACGACAAACAAAGCCCACAGAATCTGTGCCTGGGCAAACAGGTCCATACCATCAGAACCATTACAGGCTGATAACTCAGAGTGCAACATAGAGAAGTCTGAATTGGGAGCAGTGAAACAATCCTGGTCCATTACTCACAACCTGGGAAAAGGCTGCACCAGCTCACAGTGCCTCAGGCGATTAAAACCACAGTGACCCTGAAATCCCCCTGTAAGCAACGACAGATAGCCAAGTAACTCGTCCCCTGCACCAAATCATCCACTGTGGTTCCAAGCACAGAAAACAGACAGCTAAATGCATCCAATGGCCAAAAGTCAAACAAAAAATAGAAATCAAGGAAATATGACTCCAACAAAGCAGAATCATCCTAGCTCATCCAATTCGGATGACCACACACCAACAGAAACACATGAAAACGTTGACAATTCTGCATTATGGAAAGTGATAGAGTCCCTGCAAGAAGAACTTAAATCTATGAAGGAATTCAAAGAAGCCACAATTCTACAAATCAAAACAAGGAACAACACCATTAAAGAGCTCCAAGCCAAGGTGACAGAGCTTGAACAGGAAAAGGAAAAAGCAATGAAAGATTTTCATACAAAAACAAGCAAGCTGGAGAAGGAAATGTA
>CAJQZJ010032781.1:1230118-1253940 GCA_907164525.1 Lophiomys imhausi
TAGGATAGGATAGGATAGGATAGGATAGGATAGGATAGGATAGGATAGAATGGGATAGAATAATTGCAGGGTTTATTGTCCATGGTAAAATAAAAGAACACACAGCTTGAAATCTGTACTTAAAAAGCCTCAGCGGCCCATGCCCTTAACACAGTGACCTTCATGATTGCAGAGGATGGAAACTGTGCAACAGTGAAAGTAGCCATGGACCCTGTACTTCCAAGATACCTACAGTGTTCACTTCATGATAGGGAATTATGAAATGGCTCGCCTGGAATGAATGACATGTCTTGAATGTCCTCTTTTGTGACAGTTCTTTAAGGGTATGTCTCTATCAGCTGCAACCACAACCATGCCCCTTTCATAGTAATGACATCCAAATCAGCTTAGGGCATGTGGTAATGCAAAATCAATTGCTCAGTGCCATACTTACCAACCATACTTAATAAATCGTATTTAACGATGAGAATCTGTGAGCCCACTGCCTGTGATTGACTGAGGAGAAATGCACGGATTGTTAACTGCTCAAAGAACATACCTGAGCCTCTACAATTTCCATCATGATGAATTGTTGACCCAGGAGAGCTTTTCTGGCCTGTCCACTATCATCTCATTCTGCTAGGGCAATTCTAGAGTAGACAACGTGCCTGTTACTGAAACCTGAAGTGGGGGGAAATGAAGCTAACATCACCAAGCTAATGCCCAGGCTGTTTTCAGATCAATAATCAGCACTTGGACAAGTGGTGT
This sequence comes from Lophiomys imhausi, assembly GCA_907164525.1. Classification (NCBI taxonomy): domain Eukaryota; kingdom Metazoa; phylum Chordata; class Mammalia; order Rodentia; family Muridae; genus Lophiomys; species Lophiomys imhausi. The sequence continues at coordinate 1,230,866 of CAJQZJ010032781.1, forward strand.
TGGGATATAGATAATGAATTTCTCTGGTTCATTTTTATTAAGGTGAACTGGATTTGATTGCTGCTGTTATGATCAATTGAGGGCAAATAAGGAAAGGGATACTCACACAGAGGAAGTGCCTGTCTCTGGGGGAGGGACCTGCCTTCAGGGGAGGGGCCTTTCTTCAGGATAGGGCAGTCAGAAATCTGTCATCCTAGCAGCTCCTAATACCCAGAGCTGGGAGGACTGACTCTTGCTCCAAAGGGTTTCCCTCCCAGTACCTGCTAGCCCAAGGACTACAAGGACAGACAGTTTCCGTAACTTTCTTATTCCATAGCCCTGCTCGCTAATTTATGTCTACCAACTTGATGGGACTTGCAATCACCATGGAAACAAACTGCTGGACATTATCTGTGAGTGAATACCTAACTAGGTCAATTAAGGTAGGAAGACCCATCCTAAATATGATTGGCACCTTCCATGGGCCCAGGTCTTTGACTAAATAGAAATAAGAAAGCCAGCTGAGAACCAGCTTTCCTCTGGTTGTAATTCTGGACCATGGATACAATGTAACCAGCCGCCACAAGCTCCTGCTGCCATGCCTTCACTGCTACTATGGACTGAACACACTTTGACTGTGAGCCAAAATAAACCTTTCCTCCCTTAAGTTGGGTTTGTCAGGTGTTTGGTCCAGCAACATAACAAGTAACTAGTGTAACAGCTTTGCTTCAAAGTGCATGTGAAAGGACAGAGTGGATGCTGTGAAGTCTGAAGCCGGAATTTCAACTGTTTTCTACTCAAGTAAAGCATAATTACACACAACTCTGCCCGACTGAGTGGGGAGGGCATCTGGAAACAAAGCAATCCCGATTCACAGAATGAAACTGAGAAGCAGATGGGAAATGTTTGCTTCTGCAAACACGTCAGTGAGGTATCAAGAAGACGTGTGACCTAAATTCTCAGCAGCATTTGTGGCACATCATCTTTGACTTGTGTAACAGAGGGAGTAAGTGATGGTGACAGCTGTGGTCAACCCAGTAAAACCTCTTTGACTCCATCCTTATGTATGCAAAGTTTTCTGAGTTTGGGAACACTTGGTCCTTTGCTAGCTTTTCTGAGAAAGCCTTGCTCTCTGGCTCTGCACTCTGATCCTGTCTGCACACCCCACCACTGCATGGTGTTCCGTCTTTATCCACCTGCTGTGCTCCTGCCTCACCTGTTGGCCCCGCATTTTTCATCTGCCTCACCCTGGCTCTGCCTGGACCCCTCCACTGGAACTTGCCTCCCACTCCCCTGTTCCCACAATGTACTTGGTCCTTGTATAATATTTTACTCTACCCTTCACAAGCCAGAGATGACTATGCAATGACTACGATGGCTGGTCTTGACTGTCAACTTGATTGGGTTTAGAATGAGCATGGAAAACAAGCCTCTCGCATGCCTGTGCAGGAGTTTCTAGGTTAGACTAGTTCACATGGGTTGATTCACCTTAAATGTGGGTGGTACCATTCTCTTGGCTGGAGTTCCTGACTAAAGCAAAAGGAGAAACCCACCTGGGCACCAGGATCCGCCTCCCTCTGCTTCCCAATTATAGATGCATGTGACTAGCTGCCATGCCGGCCCTACTGAGCCTGCACCCTCAAACTGTGAGCCACAATGAACCCCTCCTTCCTTAAGTAGCTTCTTCCAGGTGTTCTGTCACTGCCACGAGGAAAGAAACTAGTGCAATGAAAAGTTCCCAGAGCTTAGGCAGAGTAGAAATAATAATAATAATAATAATGTTCTCACCATTCTTTGTGAAGATTAAATTAGATACCACAGACAACATACACAGGTTTAGCCTCCTGGCTTATGGACATTGCTATTCAATTAACAAGGGTATATCTTATCTTTTAAACCACAACCTATAATTTTTCTTTAGGAAACCAATTTACTTTGCTTTTGGTCCATTGGCCAGAAGGGCTGAAAAAAAAAATCCATGTGCCTCCCTCAGCACACATGGCAAGCAGTCAGATGGAAATGTCTCACTGGCTACTGTGATTGGCTCTGGGATTCATATACCACAGCAATTCCTGAGGATGCTTGAAAACATGAAAGTTCTTTCTACTTTGTTCCCAGAGTAGTGAGAGATAAGCATGGCCCTGTGGGCTACTACCAGAAAGAGAATTTTCTGGAATTGAAGTCAGGCCATTGAGAAAGAAAAGGCATGTAGGAGAGAGCACAGATGACTAATGGGGATGGAGCATCTAGCTCCATCTGTGGAAACAATCACTGCAAGTGATTGACAGTACAAAATGGCATGGCTAACCAAGCACCCTTCCTCCCCACACCTCCAGGATCCTGGTGGGCAAAGCCTTTCCTAGCATCATGGTGCCCACCACTATCAATGTATGCCAAAAGGGTACTCAGAGACTTTGGAACAAATTTATTTTTAATTTTCCCCAAACCCAGGCTGCATGTCCTCAACTGCTTGGTGCTTTTCAGCCATGCATGTCCAGTACAGAGGTACCCTTTTTTTGTAAGGGGAAGCTGACTGGAAGCCCTCTTTTCCAATTCTTAGTCATTTCCTCCCCGAGTCTGTACACGCGTGGGAGAAACACCAGAACTGCAGAGCTCCTTCTCAGTGCTTCAGGCCTCCAAACTGTTGCAAGAGTCAGGAATGAAGAGCTGCTGGTGACATGTGATTAGGTTTTACTGAGCACCATCACTCAGTATGTACCATGGGCCTGGCTAACCCTGGATGGCCCCGCCCAGCCACTTGTGTGCACCTCCCTCCAAAGCCTCTTGCTCAGGATCACACACTGATTTGGAAGTTTCCTTCCTTCTTTCCGTTTTAGTCTCTCTAGAGCCAGGTTCTCGGTGCTTATGGTATATCACATCACCTACCTCTTCTTCCACACCAAGCACTGGAGGAGGCACACTTTCCTGCTGACCTCATCACACCCCTGCATTATTCTATATGCCTCGAGGTCTTTGCACATGCTTTCCTGTCCACCTAGAGTCCCCTGTCCACCAACTCTCTTTCTGTCACTGTTTAGACTCTGCATCAAATAGCACTGATTTGCAGAAGCCTCACCTACACTCACTGAAGAATTGTTCCTTCATCCATGACCCATTCAAACTTCCTCCTTGGTATGATTAAGGGAGCTGGCAACTATGATACTTAGTTGGATCTAGAATTAACTTGGAGACATAGTCTGCCTCTGGGTTGGTATATCAGAGCATTTCCTGGAACAGATAACTGATGAAGACCCTCCCCTAGAGGTTGCACTTTCTCATGGTGGCCCAGGTATAAAAGGATGCTTGTTTTGCCTGCCTGCCTTTCTGGTGAGCAGCTACTACGATGCTGCTGCTGCTGCTGCCACCATCACTGCATGCCAACATCAGGACCCAGATTCTTCAACCTTTTAACATGGACTGTAAGTGGTAACTCTCCAAAAATGCTCCAGGTCCTTAGTGCGATAGTGGGACATCTGAAGCACCTATCCTTGTAAATTGGGCAGATCCAAAGTTCTTAGCCTTTGTAGCCTGCAGAAGGCCATTGTTGAACCACCCACACAACACTGTGCAAGTTAATCTAGTAAATCTCCTTTGTAATAGATACCTGTTCTTTCAGTTTTGTTCCTCTGGAGAACCCCGAAGAATATAGTAAAATAAAAACGTGTTGTCACTATGAATCTTCTATTTTATCATTTCCACACACACAGCAAAACAAATGGACCCTCCCCACTACTCCCACCCTAGATAGGATGATTAGGATGACTGGGTCAGGCTATGTCTTAGAACACAACGAAGTAGACCAACAGATGTATTTGTTGAAAACAAAATCACCAAAATTAGCTTGCAAACATGGCCTGGATTTTAACATGGTTCTGACAGAGACACAGTGGCTTGCTTCCAGAATGAGCTACCCAAGCTGACTTTCAAAGTGGACATTTGGCCTCATCAGAGAGCAAAGCTCTGGAACTCTGGATGAATCATCTTCAAACAAACTTTGTGATCATCCAAATTTGTATGCTGATGCTTCAATTTATGTGCTATAAATAATTTTAGCTATATGTAATATAATTTTAGCTATATTTTTAACTACAAAGAAGTCCATGTAGGGCAAGCCAGCTCTCCAGCCATTTGTTGATTAGTATAATTTCTGACAGTGTGAGCAGAGTGATACTTGAGACTGTTACAAGCAAGCCCTGAGTTGAGGTCTCTTACTAACCATTCTGAGTTGGAATCAGTTTATACATTGCCTTTGCTGTGTTTACCAATGTGACAAGGTTTATTTCACATACCCAACACCAAGAGAGTTAAATAATCATTCAAAGCTAGACATAGTGCCAACGTAGCCGAGGACACTGTGCAAAGACTGGCTGGCAGTCTTTATGCTTTTAATTTGCCATTTAAAAAAAAAAACAGGTTTATAGAGATATGAAACGTGACTGGTGAATTGGTGGAGATAATTCACTAATCATCAGAAGAGCCTGCCTGGTACTATTTACAGGTTGCAATTGTATTGAGATTCTAATTAGTGTTGGATCTCCCCTGTCCCAAGAGTGTCTCAATAGTTCTTGGACATGTTTAGCAATATTCATCCTGGTTAGAACCTGAAGAAAATAGGAAAACACCAAACAGCGGACATTTCTATTTATCTTCAGGGGGAAAAAAAGGCTAGTTATTTAAACTTATATACTACAAAAGTAGGCTAAACACCTATTGTTACCTTCTCCTGGCCTTTCCATGATTCACTAGCCTGTAATACAAAGTCCTCAAGGGACTCATGCTGAAGGCTGCCCTCTGAATTCACATCTCTTTTTCTTTCTGGGTGGCTCTTAGGCCAACATTACATCTACTCCCCTTGGTGCCTACTTGGGTTTTCTCTGGCATTGTGAAGATCACCTAATTAAATCCCCTTTTTGCTTGCCTAACCTAACTCTCAATACTCAGGCATTAAGGTTTGGGGGTGGGGATGATGTGTTACAGATGAGCCGAGATATTAAAGGTCAGCATTAGTAAGACAAGCCAAACTACCCAAAGAAAAAGGCTCTTGCTTCAGCCCTGGGCAACTCCTCTCTGAACAATGAGATCATCTCTGTCAGAGAGTCTTCGTTTTATAAAACACTTCGCAAAGAGCTTCATTCTTAGCTATCTAGCAGTTGGAGGGCGTGAGCTCTGAATCCTTAATTCTCAGCTGTTGTGCCTGTTCAGGGCTCAGGGTGTGGTTCTTCATGATCGATTTAAGCTGAGTGGCTTTGAACATTCAAGGTTTTCTAATGAATCGGTGAAATCTGGACAACGTTCTCTATGGTGTCCCTGCTTCCACCACGGTTGTTTCTGAAACTCACATCTTATTCATCAATTAGCTCATTCATTATAAGGTAAGGCAGCACCACTTTCATTGTAAGCTGCTCTCTCTTTGGGCAGTGAAACCCCAATATCTATTAATTCAGAACTTCTCCCAATAGTTTATTTCATTTCTTTGTGGGAAGAACCCCCTGTTTGAGTTCTGTCTTCTCCCGGTGTAATGACCTCATTGCCATTGACTACAGAACAGAGCTCTACAGGGGATTTCTGAAGGGCATTTATCTTGCCTCACACAAACTTAATGTCTATGGTTGGCAAGCCCCTATGATCTCTTTTCACTCTGATTACATGAATTTGACTATTGTAAATACCCTACATGAGATCATGTTAAATTTTTCTCTCTAAAATCTTAGACTGGATCTAGTTCCCCCTATACAAATGTAGATGATGGACAAATTTGTCATCATACAGATCCCTTAGCAAGTGGAGGGTCAGTCCCAGTGGTAGACTTTGTTACCTTTTAGTGGGACACTTTACCTTAACTGAGCTGCCAAGTCTGGCCCCAGAGCAAGAGGAAGCCCTCATGTGACTGATGAACTGAGGGGGGCTGATATGTGGCCTCCCCTACATTGGAAGAGAAGGATAGATGGGAGAGCAAGTAGAAGGAGGGACAGTGGGACTGGGAAGGGAGGAGGGATGGAGCTGCGATCAAGATGCAACCTGAATTAATAAATAAATGTTAAAATCATTTTTTTCTTTCTGTCCCTGGCTTATTTCCCCTTATGCAACACATTCAACTTTAACACGTACAGTTACATATTATAGAATTTAATTCTTTCTTTTGAAGACTGAATAATAGTCTATTACACACACACACACACACACACACACACACACAAAGAGAATATATATAACATACAGATTACATTATCCTTTTTGTTTTTGTTGGTTTGTTTTGTTTGCAACAAGGTATCACTATATAGCCCAGGCAGTCCTCAAATTCATCCTGCTCCCCCCAGTCTCCTAAGTGTTAGGAGGACATGTGCACCCTGCTGTCTACACATCACACTCTCTCCATCCTTATCATCTGTGAACATGTAAGTTGTCTACACATCCTCAAGATCCCACCAGAGCTCACCATCATTTTTTACCTCTATGGTCAGTGTAAAGGACTCCTTGTTTTTTTCTTGTATCACTGCCCTGAGGACATGATTCCCTGCGACTTGATCTGCATTTCCCTGGTCACTTGTGATACTTAGTGTTTTCATAAGCCTATTGCCCATTTGTGCTCTCTGTAGTTGCATTTTAAATTTTTCTATAGATTTTTCTGTTGGTTCTAATTTGATAGTTATTTTTACTACCGAGTTACAGGAGCTCTTTATACATTGTGAAGATTAGTTTACCATCAGATGCAAGATTAGGAACTTCCCACCAGCCCTAAAAGTCACTCAGGTTCCCCCTCTCTTATTCCCTTTGCTGGGTGAGAGCTCCTTAGTTTGATCCAGTCCCTTTTGTTTTATGTCATACCTGACCTTTTATTTTGCCTCCTCTGTTTTTGGTGTCACATCCACAAGATCATTGGCAAGGCTAGGGTCATTAAGTTCTCTTAAGTTTTGTGACCTCAGTCTTATGTCCACATTTTCAATCCATTTCAACTGATTTTGGTGCATAGTGTACAATAAGTGTGTAATATTCCCACTTACATAGTGGGATTTGTTGACAAACTCTTCTTTGTTCCTTGTGTATTTTTAGTCCCTCTGCCATATACCACTTGATCATACTCCATGGATTTATCTCTGGCCTCCCTATTTTGTTCCATCCCTCTCTACTCTATGGCTGCCTTTATGTAAACACCACACTTTTTGGCTTACTGTAGCTTTAACATTATTTTGCGATTAGGAATTATGTTCTCTTTAAGACTTGCGTGCTTGTTTATGGCTTCTTGTGGTTCTGAGTAAATCTGAAAATCACTTCCCCTTTTTAAAAAAATTTGCACTGAAACTATAAATTTGGGGGGTATTATCTCAGTCTATCACAGTGGTTATAGCACAATATTATAAACAAGAGATGTTTTGTGTACATGTGTGTATGTTGCGTATGTGGGGCATATATGTGTGTGCATGCACGCGGAGGTCAGAGGTTGAAGTTCTGTGTTTTCCTCGGCCACACTTCATTTCATATCATGAGTCAGGGTCTCTCTACTGAACCAAGAGCTTGAAAGCCAACTAGTGTAACCAGCCACCCAGCTTCTGGGATTCCCCGTCTCTGTCTCCCAAAGGGTAGAATAACACTTGGCCCCCACACCTGCCAAGTGATCACAAGGGTGCTGGGGATCCAAACTCCAGTCCGTCTCTCTTACATGGCAAGTACTTTGACTTGCTGAACAGTCTCCTCATCCCCAATAGCAGTAATATTTCTTGCAGATCTGGAGGTGGGGAATCCAAGATCGAGAGTTAGTGAGTTCCATGTCTCCCAAATCCCCATGACAGCCATCTCCGCACCATAAGCCAACTTGGAAGAACTATTAAAAGGCACAAGGCCTTTTATAAAATCTCTAATCTATCAACTGTGACTCCATCAAAATTGCCTGAAAACCTCCCTAAACTCCTAAGCCCCACCAACTTGAGGGCTCAGGTTACAGCACACGAACACTAGGTCCCAGCAAGCAGTATAGAGGTTTTTAAATGTCTTACAATTCATTAATGCAAGATGATTTTCTTTCATTTGTTTCTTACTTGATTCCTTTCAACTATGATTTATGGTTTTTGTTATATAAGCCTTAAATTTCTTTACATAGTTTCTTCCTAGGTAGTCTATTCTTTTTGATGCTATTATAAATAGGAATGTTACCCTAATTTTCCTTTCAGGTAGCTAATTGCATAGCCTTGTTTTATATCATAATTCTTTGAAGAATTTGTTTATACTAACAATTTTGGGTTTTTTTGTTTTCTATATTCTAATTACACTAACTACAAATGGGCAGTTTTTTGAGTTACACCTGTGTAATTGCTAAGCCACACCATTAACAACATGATATCCTTCCTCTACAAGGAAGGAGAAAAAGATATGGAAATGAAAAGAAAATTGCTCCACACACAAACAAAACAAAACAAAAACAAACAAACAAACAAACCAAAAAAAAACCAAAGTTGGACATAATGCTGTTCTACAAAGCACTTGACTGAGAAAGTCAGATTCACGTATGGATTAGAATCCTCAGGAGATTCTGTGAATGACTTTGTGGTACAGTCTGGAGCCTAGAATGGCTTCCTGAACTACTATGTAGGAGTTAGATATAAGAAGAAAATTAATGAACGGCTTCCAAGCCTCAAGAACATGATGTACAAATTTACCAAGGCATGTACAAAAACCTAAAAACACAAGAGTATTTCTCAAGTCCTTGCAATATTAATAAGGGAGTGAGCAGATGCACAGGAGGCCAATGAACAGGAAAACCAGATGCCCAGTTTTTCTGAGATTGTGATTTCACACCTCTTGGTCTAGTATCACTGCCATACCCAGTTCACACATGGACACATCTTTCTTTGGGTTGTAAATTATATATTTACCCTTTAGTCCACCTAAAAATAGGACCACAATATGGGGTAAAGTCCAAAACACAAAAGCATTTCTGTCATAGAAAGATGTTTATAAAAGTATAATAGATTTATTTTTATCTTTTTTATTTTTTAATGTTTATTTATTACTTCAGGTTACATCTCCAACACAGTGCCCTCTTTCCACCCCTCCCAACCTCACCCTCCCACCCGCTACCTCCCTTCCTTTCCATTCCACTCCTCTGGAGTGGAGTGTCCCTACATTTCAGTTCCCCACTCCAGTTCAGCAGTCATATGAGGGCCACGAGCTTCCTCATACACAGGGGCCTACAAGGCAGCCCCACTAGGGCAAAGTGTCTCATTAAAAGGAAACAAAGTCTATGTTCATGTTCCCTTTGGTGCATTGGTTGTAGGATAGTTATCCTGTACTATATGGCTAAAACCCGTTTATAAGTGAATAGATGCCATGTGCATCCTTCTGAGTCTGGGTTATCTCACTCAGGATGAGCTTCTCTAGTTCCATCCATTTTTCTGCAAATTACATGATTTCATTGTTTCTGATGGCTAAGTAGTATTCCATTGTGTACATGTACCACAGTTTTTTTTTATTCATTCCTCGGTTGAGGGACATCTGGGTTGTTTCCAGTTTGTAGCTATTACAAATAAGGCTGCTATGAACACAGATGAGGAAACTTCCTTGTGGATTAGAGGAATCATTTCGATATATACCCAGAAGTGGTATGGTTGGTTCTTGAGGCAGAGCTATTCCAAGTTTTCTAAGATAGCGCCAGCCTGATTTCCTTAGTGGTTGTACAAGCTTGCACCCCCACTAGCAATGGAGGAGTATTCCCCTTTCTCCACAATCTACAGTGATAGAACATAACTTTTTAGCAGTAATAATCACATATATTTAAAATATATCTTAGGGAGAAGCATAGCTAATGTGTTTAATTCATGATATTATCAATCTTCTTGCTTTGGATAGACTAAAATAGGTATTTTTCAGACAATACTCTCACACCCATGAATCTCAGACCTAGATTCTATCAGGAATGTTTCAAACTTTGAACTAAAACTTCTCTCCCAAGCCTTTGGAAGGTTGAGAAAAACACAGGATATGCACTGACTGTATGGATTCCCCATATCCATATTTATGGGCATCAATATATATGTTTTTAAATGAGAACTTAATTTTTATCCACAACTCCATTTCCTTATACCTCAGGATCTGTTTTTTGTTTATTTGTTTATTTTTTTGTTTTGTTTTGATTTTTGAGACAGGATTTCTTTATGTAGCCTTGGCTATCCTGGAACTAGCTCTGTAGACCAGGCTGGTCTTAAAAACAGCGATCTGCTTGCCCCTGCCTTCAGAGTGCTTGGATTAAAGGTGTGCACCACAACTGCCCAGCCATCAATGTATCATTTTAAAAAAGGCAACAGGCATCACTTTTTGTGTAAGAGATGGTAACAGAATGAAAGGACCAGAAAAAAAATGGATGAAGTCTTGTGGTCTCCTCTGTGCAGGATAGGAGCTCTAGCAGGCTGTGGGGGAACAGGGAGCTCTAGGATCTAGGCTCAGGATTTTCCTCTCTTCACTTTGGTCCTACATCAGAGTTAAGGAAGGAAAAGTTAGTAGAGAGAATTTGGGAGTCAGGCTGGGGATGTGACTCAGTTAATAGAGTGCTTACCTAGCAAGCATGAAGCACCTCCTATGCCTGGGTGTGGTGGTGTGCAGCTGCAAGTCCTAGGACCCTGGAGGTAGAGGTTGGGGAATGAGAAGCTCAAGAACATCCTCTGATGCACAGCGAGGGGGGGGCAGCGTGGGCTACATGAGACCTCGTCTCAAAAGAAGAAAATGATATGCAATAATCCAGATAAATGTGCTGAAGACTTTAAGCTGAAAAGATGATGAGATGGGAACCAAGAACAACTTAGTTTTGAAAGCTAAAATTAGCGGCATATGAGTCTTGTGCAAAGATGGACATGAAAGAGAAAAAGCAGTATTCACTCAGTCCTAAGTCTGACTTCAGCAACCAGATAGAAAGTGGTCCAGAACAGGTCACAATCCAAGGACCATGGAAGCAACAGACCTGCACTGGAAGATGGTAGGCTCACCACCTCTCCATCCACAGCCCAACCACAAATAAACATGGTAAGCTGTGCAGAAAAAATATTACTTACTTCTTTTTAGAAAATGTGCATAATATATTAGCTGCTTGTTGTGAGAATTAAATGAGAGGCTATGTGTGAAAGTACTTGTGAATTGCAAAGTGTCAGTTGTTAGTTTGAAGTAAATAAGCAGAAGTGATAATGAATTCATAGTTTAGAGATGTTTAAGCTCAAAGGCCCAGTCTGGGAGGGATGGGTACAACCACATGGTCTAGTCTCACTGTGTGCCACCAGAAATAGCTCCCACCAATCAGAATTGAGTTGTTAAAAGATACCTCAAGAAAGTCACTTTATTAACCTATTTGAGAAAAAAACTTAAAGGTCGATTTTATTATTTCTTTGAGTTTATGTATGTCTATATGTGAATATATCTATATGAGTGTGTGTTTGTGCCTATGTATGAGTATGTGTACATGAGTGTGTATACATGTTTATGTCTATATGTGAGTATGTGTACATGAGTGTGTATAAGTGTATATGTGTGAGTATGTACACATGAGTGGGTATATGCATTGGGGTGAGTATGTGTGCATGAGTTTATGTCTATTTGTGAGTATGTACACATGAGTGTGTGTATATCTAGGGGTGAGTATGTGTACATGAGTGTGTGTGCAAGTGTGTATGTGTGAGTATGTACACATGAGTGTGTGTGTATGTCTAAGGGTGAGTATGTGTACAAGAGGGCATCATATCCCCTGGGCTGGAGCTGTAGGCAGCTGTGAGCCTGTTGAGTGCTGGGAACAGAACTCTATCCTGTGCAGGAGGAGCAAGTACTCTTCCCACAGAGCCATCTCCCCACACCCTCATTTTTAGAGTTTAAAACCTTCAGTTGTTTAAAGAAACTTTGCTTACTTTATGCTATTTCAATTACATCCACTTCACATTCTTTAAAACCCCTCCGGGAGCTCATAACCATTTCCTCAGGGGATGAAAACACATTTATCTTTAAACTGCCTATGACCCTTGCACGGATGTGTCTCTCAAAGGCTGCAATTAAGACAATGCTGATTCCTCACCTCCTTAAATGCATTTTGGGAAGAAGGGGGCATGTAAATAAAGATGACTTGGATCTCTCTTCTTCACAGAGCCATCAAGCTTTGCCACACATTGCTTGTGTAAGCTCAGGTTGATGATGAACCATGGAGCTTCCATTCGTTTATCTGCTGGAGGTGGGTTTAATGATGTCTGCTTTCACTGAAGCAAAGGTCAGGGGTGGGGCTGCATAGATATGAACTGGAGTAGAGAAGATAATGAAACTGAAAATAGCAAGGAAATTGTAAATGCCTCTGTCGGACAAGAGCTGTCTATCACATGTCTTCTCACTGAACGTTCACTGGGGCTCACAAGACCCATTTGCACATATACTGCCGTCACCTTAGAGAAAGGAACAAACAAACACGGAAAGGTCAGATCCTAAAGTCAGTACAGTGCTGGATCTCAAGTCTAATGAGCTCTGCTCACTATTCACTCACCATTCAAGGTCTCCTTTGACCTCTTACTATTTGTGTTATGTTATGTTTTTCGGGATTGGATGAGGATGAAGAAAAACAAGGCCTTACCCTTTTCCTTCTGATCTCCTTGTGGTTCACCACAATTCATACTCTGATAGACAACAAAATTAAAAAAGCCTCTGAAATCAAGGACTAATTTCCACGCAATGGTTGTACCATCAAAAGTCAACTCAAATCTGGCTGTTTCTACTTTATATATCAGGAGTTTGAAATAGCATCTCTGGTGAATCATTGAAGTAACAAAAAATTTAATGAATTTGGAGGGAAATTGTATCTTATATGTTATAGCCTGAGGAGGGTCAAGGGGAATTCCAGTTGCCCAACTTAAAATAAAACCTAAAAAGCATTTCTTACTGATAGAACTAGTAGAGTGGTCATTTTCTCCTATTCTGACCAAAGAAAATAGAAATATGCTTGACTCAGGTTTTAAGAAAACTAGTCTGGTATGGTGGTAACACTGACTGTACCCAGGAATCAAAAAGTGAAGAGGGGAGGGTCACATGCTTCAGGTTACCTTGGTTTATCTTGAAAAATCCTGTCTCAAAAATCTAAAGAAAAAAAGGTTTAAGAAAAATGGCTTGTTGCCCTAATAGAAAAGGACAGAATCTGCCAACACAAGTCTTTTGCACTGTGTTTGCTTCCAACTGCCCCACCACATTCACCTTTCTTCTAAGATGGATGTGATGCGTACTAGGGAAGCTAGTGGTCTTTGCACAAGAAAGCCAAGCACTAGGGTAAGAAGCAAAAGGCAGGGGAGTCTAGGTCCTACACAACATCTTGGAGTCACCCTACAATCAGGCAGACCAATCTCCAAACTTCAGTTTTGACCAGGAAAAAGCCATTGTATAAACCACTGAGGTCAAGTTTCAGTTACAGCAACAATGCAATTACCAATACAAATAGGACTCATTTTATCACCATGAACAATGCCAGCTAGAGTGGTCCTGGACATGAAAGGACAGGGGCAATGCCACAGAGCCACGTGAACTTGACATTCCTCTCTGTACTGTCTCCAACTTTAAAGCCAACGATGAGAAATGACCAATGACATTGAGGGTCTTCACTGAGAACCTAACAATTTCTACAGCTCACATCTTTCACCATGGTGTGGTATTTCAAAGATGACTGGGTGGTGTCTATACATGATTGTTCCTGGATGCTTTCATTCCATTTGCATGATGCTCTGCCAATACTGCAGCATTCACAGGAACTTCTCGGTGCCCTGATGTCTTAGAGATGCAGTTCTACAGAATGGACCAGATAAACAGGAACTGGTCCAGATGCTCTCCAGGACCTGCCTATATTCTTGGAATCGTCAGTTCGAAGCCTCTGCAGACAAACCCCAGGAGGCTTTAATGCCCTGGTCCTGGCAGGGTCATGTGACAAGAGAATGGGACCCCTATCAAGGGGGATTGAGGATGCAGCTATCTCACCACACCAGGAAGAATGTGGAACAACCTGCATGTGGGGGTATCTCTGATCATCACAGGTCCTCTGAGATCTGAATCTCCTTGTATGAGAGAGTGGTAGTATGAGTTGACAGTATCCCAGAGCCCTATAACCTGTGATGGAGTGGGATCCCTAGCACCTGCCACTAGCTAGGCTCCCTGATAATCATCCAGAACCTGTCAGAAACTACAGAGCCAGCAGAGGACTAGCTTACAATGTATCAGCAGAACCTCAGCAAGCCTGTACTGTACTGATGGGTGTCAAGGGCAGGGGACTCCAATCTAAAGTCCCTTATCCTGTAGACCTAAAAGCAATCCATATTGCTTTCAAAGATAGCATTACATCCAAAGCTCAAACTGAGGTATAGGTAGTTTTATATCCAATGCCTAAAACTATTCTTTTTAATTTCTTTAATTGACCTCCAGAGATCAATCTGGTGAGAGAAAGAAAATACACGAGAAAAAGAACTATGGTTCCTTTCCATGACAACATCCAAAAAAAAAAAAAAAAAAAGGAAAGGCCACCAAATGAGACCTTTTTTTGTACTTTTGGTGCAACCAAGAGTTATAGGAAAGTGCAGAGAAAATATTTTTATTCATTCAACAAATATTTATTAGATGATGACTTGGTTGGACCTGGTGCATTGTTTCTCATCATCATTTAAAAAAATAGATTCTTAGACCCATACTTATCACTTTGTACAAAACTTAAGTCCAAGTGGATCAAAGACCTTAAAATAAGGCCGGTCACACTAAATCTACTAGAAGAGAAAGTGGGAAAACACTTGAACTCATTGGCACAGGTGACAACTTCCTGAACAGAACACTAACAGCTCAGGACCTGAGATCAACAATCAATAAATGGGACCTCATGAAACTGAAAAGCTTCTGTAAGGCAAAAGACACTGTCATTCGAACAAAATGGCTGCCTACAGATTGGGAAAAAAAATCTTTACCAACCCCACATATGAAAGAGGGCTAATATCCAAAATTTACAAAGAACTCAAGAAATTAAATGCCAAGAAACCAAATAATCTAATAAAAAAATGGGGAACAGTGCTAAACAGAGAATTCACAAAGGAGGAATTCCTAATGACTGAGAGACACTTGAAGAAATGCTCAACAACCTTAATCATCAGAGAAATGCAACTAAATATGACTCTGAGATTCCATCTCACACCTGTCAGAATGGCTAAGCTCAAATGACAGCACATGCTGGTGAGGTTGTGGAGAAAGGGGAACACTCCTCCATTGCTGGTGGGAGTGCAGGCTTGTGCAACCACTACAGAGGTCAGTCTGGCGATATCTTAGAAAACTTTGAATAGCTATACCTTGGAACCCAGCCATACCACTTCTGGGTATACATCCAAATGATTCCTTACCAAATCACAAGGAAGATTCCTCATCTATGTTCATAGCAGCCTTATTTGTAATAGCTAGAAACTGGAAACAACCCAGATGTCCCTCAACCAAGGAATGGATTAAAAAACTGTGGTACATCTACACAATGGAATACTACTCAGCCATCAGAAACAATGAAATCCTTGGAACTAGAGTTGTTCATCCTGAGTGAGCTAACCCAGACTCAGAAGGATGCACATGACATCTATTCACTTATAATCGGATTTTAGCCATATAGTACAGGATAACTATACTACAACCAATGCACCAAAGGGAACATGGACATAGACTTTGTTTCCTGTCAATGAGACACGTTTCCCTAGTGGTGCTGCCTTGTAGGCCCCCAGTGTATGAGGAGGCTCTTGGCCCTCATATGACTGCTGAACTGGGTTGGGGGGAAGCTGATGTGTAGGGACATTCAACTCCAGAGGAGTAGGATGGAAGAGACAGGGGGTAGAGAGTGGGAGGGCAGGACTGGGAGGGGCGGAAAAAGGACACTGAGATGGAGATATAACCTGAAGTAATAAATATTAAAAAAAAAAAAACAGATTCTATAGCTAATTCTCCAGAACACAGAAGGGTTTTCTACTATCTGGGTTTCATGAGTGAAATGGTCCCTCTGGCCTGAGCCTCCCAACCTGCCAAAGTGATTATATTTGGAGGCTCCATCCCCTCTCTAGACTGCCCCACACCCTTTTCTTAGTCTTCTTTCATCCAGTTCACCTGCTAGTAAATGTCTTTCAGAGGCAGAAGGAACACATACTAATCTTGCTATTAACTTAAGCAAATCAAATAAGAAGTAAATCTTTTGGCCACAGGGCCATCTGGTGCCTTCCAAAGCCCACTTTATATGCAGCTGTAGAGTAACCATCCTCTTGGTGTGTGATTCATGACACTATCTCCTTCCACTAAATCTGAGCTAATTTTGTGACATCTTCCTTTCCTCTCCTAAGATTCCAGAGTTTTGTACAATTCTAGAATTTTCCGCACTTTTCTGTGGTTAGCAGCACCCATCACAACCCTGAAGCACATGGTAAGTCAGCTTCCTCATCCACACCAGCATTTCGCCTGGTACTTACATGTGACCTTCAAGTACGACCTTCAGGGGCTATGTAGAGCTCCCAGGTTCCAGGCATCTCCCACATCACTAACTCCATGCATGCATTATTCATTGCTTAGTGAATAGATGCTGATAAGGGATTCTGAGAGGAAGGCTCCTTGATACCTCTCTGGCCATTACTGACCAGTAACCTGGACTCAACAAGGTCTCATGGGAAATATCTCACTAATAAAGTCTTGACTCTGAGAGATGAGCTTCGGATTGTCCTTTCAGCATTCTTCAGAGTTCTCCAGTCCACTGTCAGAGTAGTTTGGCCTGCATTGTTCTCCTGCAGCTTCAGAAGTCTCTGTCTGTTTATATCCCACTCAGATTAACTTTATAATTTTGACAATGTCCAAGGCATTGGCAGAGGAATGCAGAGATTAATGAGATATGGTGCATGCTCTCAAAAACTGATTAAAAGATTTTTAAATATAATATAAGACAAAGTGAAATTTATTCTAGTGGAGTTCTCAGGGAGAAACCATAGGAGGACAGTGTCAGGATCCTGAGTTAGGGTGCCATGTGGCATTAGGATGCATGAGTCCACTGCAAATAACAGATAATTATGTCTTGCAGGAGGGGGAACTGAATTCAATAACAGGCTGCAGAGAATCCTACAGAATCTCTGGAAGGTCCAGGCATGGTGGTCCCACAGACAACAGCATGTCCAAAACCACACACAGCAAAGATGTTCTGATGAAGCCACCAGAGTGGGCACAGAGTCTGTGATGTGTCCTTCCAACCAGTCCAAAAGCATTCTCTCTGCCTCTGACAACTGGCTGCTGCCTCTCTCCAGAGAGGAGTAGGCACAGCCTTGGTCTGTCCCTTGCCAGCAGGCAGCTACAAGCATGCACGAGTTGTCTCTCTTTGTCAGAGACCAGATCCTGTGTCCATACCTTGGTCTCCAAGTTTTGGAAAACCATCATGATGTTTTCAGCTTCTCTAATTAAAAGCTATCTTTTGCAACCAGATTGGACACGGACACACACACACACACACACACACACAGAGAGAGAGAGAGAGAGAGAGAGAGAGAGAGAGAGAGAGAGAGAGATTCTGAAGTGTTTTAGATACTCGGGTGCCAGCATTCATTGAACCAGTTCACTCCATTGATCAAGTCACACTGGAAACCCAGCTGAAGGGGAGGAGATCTGTGATGTGATTGGCCCATTTTGGGTCCGTGACCACTTCCATTTGTTCAATGAGATCATATTATCTTTCACTTATTCTCCTCTTGTGGTCCCTTTTATCTCAGAACATTTTTCAGTTTCCCTTAGTGAACTGATCTAAGTCTGGAACTTATTTAATCATGACATTTTTATTTGTGCCCAGGAATATAAACAAGGCTTTATTAAAAGAGTCAAATCTAACTAAGGGTGGGGGAGACTAATTCTTTTAAATTAGAAAATAGTATGGAAGAAAAGTAGATTATATAGCTTGTGTTTTCCTTTTTTTAATTTATTTACTTGTTGCTTCAGGCTACATCTCCATCATAGTGTCCTCTTTCCAGCCCTCCCAGTCCTGCCCCCCCCACCCTGTACCCCTATCCCTTCCACCCTGCTCCTCTGGAGTGGAGTGTCCCTATATAACAGTCCCCTGCCCCAGTTCAGCAGTCATATCAGGGCCAAGAGCCTCCTCATACACTGGGGGCCTACAAGGCAGTACCACCAGTGAAAAGTGTCTCATTGCCAGGGAGAGAAAACTAAAAAAACACACAAACAAACAAACAAAAAAAGTCTATGTCCATGTTCCCTTTGGTTGTAGTATAGATATCCTGTACTATATAGCTAAAATCCATGTGCATCCTTCTGAGTCTGGGTTAGCTCACTCAGGATGAGCTTCTCTAGTTCCATCCATTTGGCTGCGAATTGCATGATTTCGTTGTTTCTGAAAGCTGAATAGTATTCCATTATGTAGATGTACCACAGTTTTTTAACCCATTCTTCGGTTGAGGGACATCTGGGTTGTTTCCAGATTCTAGCTATTACAAATAAGGCTGCTATGAACACAGATGAGGAAACTTCCTTGTGATTTTGTTCGAATGAAAGCCTACCGATTGGGAAAAAATCTTCACCAACCCCACATCTGATAGAGGGATAATATCCAAAAATTACAAAGAACTCAAGAAATTAAATGCCAAGAAACCAAATAATCCAATAAAAAATGGGGAACAGAGCTAAATAGAGAATTCATAAAGGAGGAATCCCTAATGGCTGAAAGAAACTTGAAGAAATGCTCAACAACCTCACAGCCTTATTTGTAATAGCTAAAAACTGGAAACAACCCAGATGTCCCTCAACCGAAGAACAAAAATAGCTTGTGTTTTCAAAAACACAACTGTGTATAATTTCTTAGAGGTGTGTGGTTGTTCATTTGAAACTCTTGCTGTAGAGGCAGTATAATCAGCCATTTTTTTGACAATAAGATATAACAATATAGAGTTATTTGGTGTCCACGGAATGGAGAACAAATTCTCTCCATACATTTAGCTAGCTGCTGTGGACCAGGACTCCCCGAGAGGCTATGATTCACTAACAAACAGTCCCTTAATTTCCTCTGACCAAGTAAGATGCTTTGTCTAACTAAACAAAAATTTTAAGCAAATGGTTACAAAGCACAAATAGGGATCTGGAGGACTCACTGTGCTTGGTCTGAGTTTCAGACTGTTATAGGTTAGAGTCTACCTGAACTTGTAACAGACTCTGTATAGTACAAAGCCCTGGGCATCTGCCCACCAATCCCTGATCCTATTCCAACAACCTTGCTATAACCACAGGAATGGAGGCAACTAGACAGGGTGTACAGGTTCACCAGCAAGCCACCATCTAATCTGTCACAAATGGGATGTCAGGCTAGACTCAGCTGCTAAATCACTTGCTCGCAAGCCTGAAGGCCAGTTGGATTTTCCAAGACTCACATGGTAGAAGAAGAGAACCAATTTCTGTAAGTCATCCTCTGACTTCCATATATCTACAGTGGGACACATGCACACGCACGCACACGGACACACACAAAGAAGTGTTAATTTTTTTTTTTGAGGGGCGAGAAAACAGTTTACTATCATATATTGAAAAATTGGGTATCTGTTCAGGGACACTTCTTCATAGTTCTTTTTTTTATATTTATTTATTACTTCAGGTTACATCTCCATCGCAGTGTCCTCTTTCCACCCCTCCCAGAAGTGTTAATTTTTAAAAACTATATCATGAATATGGTTTCAATCTGCCTGTTTTTCTGCCCACTGTCTTCCCATCCTCTCACACATACCCCTGGCCTTATGCTCACACTTGCTTCTCCACCCCTTGCCCACACTGAGACCCATCCTCATTCAGCAATTAGAGTCTTCTGAAATATCAGTCTTCTCCCAGGCTCTCCTTGTGTGGATATTGGGATTCAGATTAACTTGGTTTTTAATTTTGTCTTCCTCACTTAGTAAGAAAGCCTTGAGAAAGTTACTCGACCCTTCTATGCTTCAGCCTCTACATTATGAAATGAAAAATAATGCTTTTTAACATCGAGATTACAGATTAAATGAGAAAATGTGTTGTAAGTGCCTAGAGCATTAGCCAACACAAAGTAAATCATTAAGTGAATTTTTCCATAGTCATTACCAAGAATTAAAGTCTTCTGGTTAGATCCTCAATCAAAGGAGAATTCTAATATGAATTCTAATATTTCTTATTTTTTAAAATAAGAAATAAAAGAGGATAATGGATGAGGGATTATTTTCACACCAGAGGAGTGCCTTGTAATGAATGTCATCCTTGGACTGTCCTAAAGCAGGAGAAGGGTTGTTTCCTCCTCAGAGAGAGCCTTGTGCTAATGCAAAGTGAGAAAACAGTCCACTGGGACACATGAGGAGACAGCAACAGCCACAACATCAAGAAACACTGTGCAGGTTCCCGTCTACTTATGTGCCTGGCAGTCATCCGTTTGGAAGTGACCACGTGTTGCATGCCACCAGCTGGGAACACTGGGAAGAAAAATAAACTGGGTACTTAGAAAAGCTTCAGTTTTGTGAGAATAATATAATGTGTTTCATATTATAATAGAAATTTACCTCACATCCCTTAAGACCTGCAAGAGCTCCAGAGACGCGATAAGAGTAGGAGGAAGATGGAGAGGGAAGGGAAGACATCCAAAAGTCAGATCAGTGACAGTGTCAGCTGTGAGAGGAGTCCTGCCTGATGAGATGATGGAAGGCCAGTCTCTGATGTGGCCTGGGCACCTGCTAGGCCCGTGCCTTGTGGGGTGGTTGAATGAGAGTGACCCTCATAGGTCATAGGTTTATTTGCTCCCCAACTGGTAGAACTGTTTAAGAAGTCTTGGGAGATGTGGCCCTGCTGGAAGAGGCACATCACTGCAGAGGGCTTGGAGATTTCAAAAGATAAATAATATCCCCATGTGTTCTCTTCCTCCAGGTTATGGATCAAGATTTCAGCTGCTCCTGCTGCCATGCCTTGTCTCTGACAGTATGGACCTTGAAACTGTAAGCCCAATTAAAATACTTTCTTCTGTAAAACACCTTGATCAGGATATTTTGGCACAGCAATAGAAAAGTAATCAATGCAGCTTATACTGGAGACATTAGTGTGGATCGATAGCAAATCTGGCATTCTTGCTCTGGAGTCTATGTTCATCTCAGGTGCTGCCTGGACTGTGAGTCTTTCCAGGGTCTAAGTTTAATTCATTCGCAAGACCAGGAAATCCATGTTCCCAGTCATGGCAGAAGTGCACGCAAGGTTTCAGGTGGCCCTACAGGACTCATCTACAAATTTCCTTCTACTGGACCAAATACCACAAAAGATACATGAGGCCTGTTAGAAGGATGGCAGAGGTCAGGAAGCAAGGAATTTATAAAGGACCATGTCCAATGATTTCAATCAATTGTGTATGTGTGTGTGTGTTTCCTTGCATCAAATAACTGAAGGATTTTCTAGGCACATAGTGCCTCACAAGGAGGGAAGCCACAGTGAACTTTCATTTGTCTCTGAGATTCATTTCTTGGTCTCTTCCTCAGCTTCCTTCCTTACCCTACCATCTCATCTCCACAATATCCCTCAGATCTGTGTTCAGTCACATAAACTACTCCTTAGAAAAACTAAATTCTTCCATGAATTCTCCTCTGTATCTTCTTAACTTCCCTCCTGCATGACATTCTCTTTAGCCCAGCCAGTCACTAAAGACCCCAGAGAAAGGGCTCCTCCAATTCCAGCTCTGATTTCCCAATATTTTCTTATTAACATTGAGATAATATTACATAAATTGTATCCCCAGATCCCCTTTTCCTACAAGACCTACAGAGACTTGCATAACCTCATTGTGCCTCAGTTTCTCTGTGTGTAAACTTGATATATGAAGTGCCTAGACTTGTAACTTATATGTAGTGAATGGTAAGTCTTACCATTACTTCCTGTGAAGTCGGCACATGTCAAAGAAAAATACTTGCTACTGTTCCTCGGGAGAGAGTCCCTGTCTTTGGAGAAAAGTTGTTTTTGTCAGCTCTCCTAGTCCTGGATTGACACCTTCTGTCCCCTAATCCATCCTACCCTACAGTGTACTGAGAGACTCATAGCTGCTCCAGCCTCATCCAATCTTGATTAAGAGGGTATCTGGGTGTTCTTTTTCTTACTGACAGGGGCTGGGGAAGAGAAGAACACTGTCCATGGCTCTCTTAGAGCCAGTATAAAGTCCTGAAGATCATCACTCTTGTCTGCAGTAAAAATTTCAGAGTTTAGTCCACTGAAAGAGGAAATGATGGCTGAGTTCTCATTTTTAAAGAAGATTTCTGGTATCATGTTACACAGATATGTGGGACTGGATGTAAGAATAAAGTGGGATACATATACCGTACTGTCAAACAGCAAGCAATGTGGAGACTTGGCCTCAAACACAGAAAAATAAACAGACTGGATTTCTTCTGAAGTAGACATTCTAGAGCATACACGTGTAAAAGAAAGGTGGAAGCTTTTGACTTAGACATCAGGGTGGAGCAAGGCCCCAAAAAGGCATGAGATGGACCAAGACATCTAGAACCACATCGTGGCGACACAGTCCACAGAATGGCCCATGGTGAGAAATGCCTTGGAGGACTGTGAGAGAGACTCCAGAAACAACAACAACAACAACAAAAAAAAAAAACCGAAAATGGCTGTGAACCTTTTCCCTCAGGTGGATTTTGTCGCCCTGGATCCTTCTCAGTTGTAATTTCACGCCTTGTGACAAACATTTACATTCAATTGATAAGACTTGTTTGTTCTTGTTGGATGTCAGAACACAGCTATAGAATCCAATCTGGTCAGATCTGGTCAGTGGACCCTGAATCTGGATAGGGCCTTCTGCCTTGCTTTCATGTTTTCCCAGGTATAATCTGTAGTATGTGCCAGGAAATTGTGTTCACATTGCTCTGTCCTGAGAAAGTTCTGGGAAAGGGCTGCTCTGTTAATATTTAGTATGTGGTTACTGACATTTATTTACATGCTTTTCTGATCATGTTTTCCTGAACTCAAACAACCTTCCTTGGACAATTGCTTTCTTTGTCACATTCGTGTATAAATACACACTCAACTGTAGACAGACTTCTGTCCAAAAAGGACAAAACTTGGAAGCA
>CAJQZJ010032781.1:1254481-1283742 GCA_907164525.1 Lophiomys imhausi
TGGGGGAAGGCACAGCCGGGAAGGCAGTAGGGCAACCATGAAGGTGTAGGAGGAGGGTGCTCCTGGTGCTCATATCTGCTCATTTAACCCAATATTTGTAGAGTGGCTCCCGTGCAACAGGTTCAATGATAGCGACAAAAATACAACCCGGAACAAAGAGAAAGATCCTGCCCTCATGGAATTATCTGATAAGGTGACAGATAAGGAGTGGGTGGGTGGTGACACAGCAAAAGCAGGTAAGACGGTTGAGAACCAAGGGAAAGCTGGGTTCCAGTTTAGATAGCAGTGTTTCAAGAGGGTGTTTTAGAAGAGAGATTTGGGGGTTAGAGAGATGGCTCAGTGGTTAGGAGCACTGGCTGTTTTTCAGAGGATCCAGATCCAATCCCCAGCACCATATGGTGGCCCACAACCATCTGTTATTCCAGCTCCAGGGGATCTGACACCCTCTTGTGGCATGCCTCTGTGGGCCCCAGGCACATGACATACACAGACATACATGCAATCAAAACACCAGTGTACATAACAATAAAGATAAAGAAGAGGATGAGAAGATTTTTGCCCAGAGAAAGGCATCAAGATTTCCAGGATTATAACTTTCTTGGGTAATGAATGGCAAAAACAAGTGCCCAGGCTGGGAGGAGCAAGGCTGTCTGCAAGAGAGACATGGTCAGTAAGGGTGGGGGGACACACACATGAAGGGACAGGACACTAGGAGGAGCTGGCCTTGAGCCAAAGTCCTACTGAGAGGCCAAAGGTGATGCCTGCAGAGACACTGTTGTCTTCAGCAATTAAGCAGGGCATGGATGACCAGAAAGCCATTCAGTCCAGCACTGAGGGAGAGTCAAATACCATAAAAAACTGAGGAATGGATAGCACCAAAGACAGGAGAGGAACTCACCGGAATTTCCTTCTAGGTGTGCAGCCCCCAGGAAAGGAGAAGACGCTGAGCAAGGAAGATTATAGGCTTGAGCCAGGACACTTGTTAAAGTTAGAGTAAAGAGAGAGACAGGAAGTGGTCCAGAATCAAGGGAGCGGCTGATAGAAGAGCAGCCCACACCGGAGACACCGGCAAAGAGAGAAGGTTGGAGAGAGAGTCTAAGAGCATGCCCACCCAGGAAAGGTAGAGGAGGGACTGGGCAACCCAGAAAGAACATAGTGAGCAGACGGGAAGAAGAGAGAGGAACAAGTGCCACCTGTGAAGCTGGGTCAATGTCCAGTGGACCAAATGAGTGTAGCTCCCAAGAAAATCTACAGCTGAATCTTCAACAGTCTGTGTTCATGGCCAATCAATCCATTAACAAATGCCCAAATCAATGTTTTTCAATCTGATCATCTGTCAAGGACCCTTTTTTCAAGTGTGGTTGGCTGGTAAATATTACAGTTTCAGTTAGCAGCCCCTCACAGAATGACGAGAACACCTTCTCAGTCACCACGGTCTGGGCTGGAACCCCTCTAACATTTACAGGTTATATGAACTTGAGCAAGGTACTGAACCTCTCCATGCCACAGATTCCTCACTGCAAAATGGAAACAATAGTTCTATCTGCACTCATAGAATCATTACAGATATTTATAAATCACTCACAAGAGGGTCTGGTGATAAGAATATTGTAGTATTAAAAATAAAAGCCCTGTAAGATAAGGCCTTATCATTCTCATTTTCATGAAAATGAGCTCCAGAGAGTTAAGCTTCTGGTGGCTGTGACAGATGCCTATGCCTCTCAAATTTCCTATTTTGAAACTCAATCCTCAATTTGATCAACTTGAGATGGGCCTTGAGATCCCGTTGGATCAGAAGGTAGGGAGGACCCTGGGGAATGAAACAACCCTCGTTGTAAGAGGCCCAAGGAGCCCATTTGTCTCTCCCACCATATAAGGAAACAAAGATAAGGCTCACTTGTGATGAATGGAACTCAGTAGACCCCAAGTTTGACAGTGCCTCCATGTTGGACTTCCCACATCCCAGAAGCATGGGATGTAATTGTTAGTTGTTTACCTGTTCACAGGCTTTTGGTACTGTCATATGAAAAGACTAAGACTTTGTCAAGATCCCACAGCAAAGGGAAGAGGGAGCTGAGATGTGTAGCTACCTGTGCGTGCTCCTGAAGCATGCTCTCCACTCACCAATTCAGGCAGCACTGTGAAGGCTCTTCTTTGCCAACACTCTACCTCTGTAGTCATTTCCACACAGACGGTCATTTATGACACTGATATTCTTCACTTCTGACACATGTTTGTTCTCTAGCTTTGCTGTTGGATCCAAATCACATTACATATACATACATACTCACATACATACACACACATAGACATACATGTATTCACATATAAACAGACACATTTATATACACATGCACCATACACAGATACATACATACACACATATACATACATACTCTCACAGACAGATATAAACACACATATATACACACATGCACATACAAATACACATCCACCCATGCACAGACACACACATTGATATATACATAAGACACATACACCAACATATACACAGACACACACATATATAAACATATACATACATAGACACACACATATATACAAACACATAGATGTAGCATATGTATATACACACAGACACACATATCTATATATATACATACATTCTTATACAAACATGCATAACATACATATATACAAATAAACACACACACACACACACACACACACACACACACACACACACACCAAGCTTACTACTGAATCCTAGCCCAGGGCCTGAGGCTAAGCTTAATGCAATTTGGTTTTAGTTTGCTTGTTTAAGCCTTTAATGGCATTTGATACATTAACTTCCTGCCTCTTGCAGTATTGTGAAATGTCAGCTGAAGTGATTGATTTGTTCTCACCTCTCAGAGAGTGGCTGGAGCTACACCACAGTACACACATAACTGAAGAGGAAAGTGAGCCATTCCAGCTGCCTGGTGAACCTCTTTGTAAGAAGCTCCCTGTCACCATTGTGCATCTCAGCCTGGAATGCAACCTCAGCTACAGTCTGGGCTTTCTAAATACCAGTCCAGACCACTGAGATGATGCCATTGCAGACCTGAGCAGCTAGGAAAAAGAGATAAATGCATCTGCATGCAGCCGTTCTCATGCTTTGGAATTTAGAGTCGTCTTACTAGGGATTTGGATTCACAGTGTCGTGAGTGTGAGCTATGGAGGCCACACTTGCGGATTCAGCTCCCAGCCTTACCATCTACCACCAGCAAGTGACCCTGTTCACCTTTTTTTTAATTAGTAAATTTTGTTTTCAGAGCTTCATGCATGTACACAATGTAATTTGGTCACACTCCCCCAATCCTTTCCCATTTCCCTCTTGTATCTACCAATACTCTCCACCCCAATAAATCTTTCTTTATTTACTAGTTTGGGTTTTTGTTTAGTATGCCATAGAGTTCAATCAGGGGAATATATGACCCTGAGTTTGGTGCTAACCATCAGAGCCTGGTGAACTTAACAAGAGGCACACAACTGAGCACAACACTTTGCCCTCCAATAGATCACCAATATGAGGTATGGTCCTTTGCGTGCCTTCTTCCTCCGCAGCCTGGCTTCTGTGAAGCCAGTGCCAGTGTGCATGGCTGACAGTCCCTGGTTGCCATCTCTGTCCCCTGCTTAGAATGTAATGTTTTTAAACCTTCCTCTCCATCCCTGGCTCTTCCATTCTTTCTACCCCTCTTCCAAAACACTTCCTGAGCCTGAAGGGCGTGGTGAAAGTGTTCTGTCTAGGGCTAACCCCTCCACAATCGTTCATTCTCAGCATCTTCAACAGCCACGTGTCTTTGCATTTAGCTCTGCTCTTGGCACTGAGAGGTTTCTCTGTTTAGAGCAAGGTAGCCTCTGACTATATAGACAGACATTTAGAAGATGGCTTGATGCTGCGTCAATTCAGCTAAGCCACCATCTTAGGTTCCCACCTCTAATCCAGTTCCTCAGTTTATTCACTTACACAGTCCAGTCTTACAGAGTTTTGTAGGGGTCGATGACCTTGTACACATAAACTACAACAATATACCTGGCACACAGCATCTAGAATACTGCTGTGCCTATGCAAACTGGAGCGGCCACTACAAACATCAGCATGGAGGTTCTAAACTTACAATATGAGGTTGGAGGCACGTAAGTCTCTTCAGAGGACCTGAGTTCACTTCCTGGCACCCATGGCAGGCTGCTCACAACTGCATGTTACTCAAGCTCCAAAGAATCAGAGGCCTCTGATCTCCACAGGCACCTGTACTCACATATATATACCCAGACACAGACACATAATTTAAACACTAAATAAAAATACCTGCCATAAATTAAAAATGGAACTGCATTATGCTCTAGCTGTATTCATACTTGAAAGACCCATGTCGGCATTTATTGCAATACCATTCTCTGCAGACAAGACATTGGCTCAGACAAGTTGCCCATCAACATATGAATAAACAGAGAAAACACAGTATTTGTATATAAAGGAGTGTTACTCAGACATAAAAACGAGAACAAAAGTATGACATTTTAAAGAAAATAGATGGAACTGGAGATCGCCATGCTGAGCAAAATAAGCCAGACTCAGAAAAAGCAATATTGCATGTTTCTTTCATGTGTGAAATCTAGATTAAAAAAAAATAAAGACATGAAACCAGAAGGGAGACTATTTGGGAAAATGAAGGAGAGCAGGTATTGGAAGGGAGCTAGGAAGACAGGGCAATGAGGGGTGAACACAGTAAAAGTGTCTCATATGTATGTTTGATATTGCAAGGATGAAATGCACTGTTTTATACAATCAATGTACTCTGACGAAGGAGACCACAATAGACAACTGCATGCCATGACGATGAGCCCTTTTGTCACTCTCAGTTTGAGAAACATTACAAATTATGTCACCAGTCATAGGAGTTGGTGACCTTGGGGTGCTTAACTCCTGCTTTCCTATTCATACTTGGCAAACTAAAAAGTTCAAAGTACGCCATTGGCATAAGGCAGTTCATGATGGTTGTTCAATTTGCTAACTGGTGCTGTTTGCATATCTTTACCTAACAAAAGTAAAAGATCTAAAACTAATTTTTAATAGTTATTAACCCAGGAAATCTTCACATTTGAGTAACGACTATTCTGCTCCAGAAATTACTCTGCAAAAGCTGCCTCACCCACTCATGTGCAGCCAGGAGCAGCAGGCTATTTCATTTTGACCCAAGCCAGTGAGACACGGGAATACACAGTACAGGCAGACTAGGCTCACTCCTGGGAACTTTTGCTAGTTCATGTAATTAAAAGCTGAGGCAGTTACTTAGGGAAGGCAGAAGGATTCTCCTCAGCATCAAAATGAAACAAGTTTTAGAATTTGAGTAGGGAGAGCAGAAGAAGGCCGTGTATCCATTTGCTTTACAAGATACAAGGCTGGCTGGATGGCTTAATTTCTTTCTCCGTTGTCGTGCTAAAATAAACACTCTGGCAATTCCAGGGAGAAAAGTTTCATCCTCGCTCATTGTTCAGTGTGCAGTCCTTCATGGCAGGGAGTCAAGGAGATGGGAGATAAAGCTAGCTGGTTACATGGTACCCACACCCAGAAAGCAGAAAACGATGAATGAGTGCTATGACTCAGTTCCCTTTCTCCGTCCATACAGTCAGGATTCGAGCCAGGGGATGCTGCCACCCAGAGTGGACAGATCTTCCAACTTCAACTCAGGTAATCAAGTTAGCCCCCTCAGATATGCCCAGAGTCCATCTCCAAGGTGATTCTAGATTCTGTGAAATTGATAATGAACTCTAACCGTCGCTGGCCTGGAAGTTGTCAGATCCTAACCATCACATTGGCCTGGTTTTTTCTTTTAAATGTTAATTCCATGGACATAAGCAGAGCTGACTCTCCCAGCAACACACACGGAATCTTAATTGAGCTTTCAACGTAAACTCCTAACCTTCTGTGGCTATGTTCTTACACTGCTGTCACTGCTAAGCAGCGTTGGCTCCTCAAAAGAGCTCTGTGGAATTCTGGAACTGCGTCAAGTTCCTGAGATGAAAAGTCTGAGATGGAGGAGAGGTCAGGGTGCTTGGCTCCCTCAGCCCTGTTCCAGAAATCCTCCCCACAAATCTGCTGGATCTCTGGCTAGCAGCAGAATGACTCCAGTCTTTACAGGCATTCTCCCTGGGTGACTGTGTATACCAGTGTTCCCTTTCATAGGACACAGCTGTATCACTCTGGACATTCAGTCTGCCCCAGCCTGACCTTATCTTAATAGCTGGACATGCCAGTCTTGGTAGCCTTATGTCAGAGCACTGTAAGGTAGGGTTCCAATATCTGAATATTGGAATTGATATAATCCAATATGATATAATCCAGCATATCAAGCAATCTTCCAGAAAAGAGCACTGGCCCAAAACACAACCCAGGGAGATTTGCACATTTTATCCATTCGCCACATCCAAAAGTATGTCAGCATCTTCTGAGCATTGAACTTGCATGGGATCTACAAAAGGAACTAAAGAGACCCAGTGCTTCCCCATTGTGGGTCACTTGCAGCCTATTTTCATAAGTGACCCCTTTGAATCCACTAGTGTGCCTGGAATACCTCTCCAAAATACAAGTAGAGTCAAGCAGTCCAGCAGAGAACAGCCAAAGACATTTAAATCATAGTCATTTTTCTGTTATCAACCAAGAGAACAAATTCCAGGCAGGCCAAAGTCGCTCTCTGATTGTCACCCCTGCTTCTCTCCAGGTCTCTGGAAGCTCTCAGTGGTAGCAATGTTGATGGACTCAGAACCTGGAGCAAAGGAGTCATCATTATTAATACAGGAGCCCAAAGTAGGATGCTGGCATCCTGCCAAAGCTGTCTGAATGAGGTTGTGCACTCCAGTGGAGGCTCTGGTTGATCCCTCGCAGCGCAGGTCGAGTTGGGAGGAAACAACAGCCTGGCAGTGGCTGACTTGTGCATAGAAAGAAACCGAGATCCAGCCAAGCTCCAGAACTGCCCATGCTGCGCTGTCGCACTTAATCAGAGCTACAGCTGGCTGCTGCCGACCTGCACATCAGCGGTCACAGGCCCCAGGGCTTCCCGTGGGACTGGCAGCGCTGTGGTTCGTCGCCCTGCTAATCCACCTGGGTACATCCCCCTGTGTGATGGAGCAGGAGCAGAGTCACTGTAGTGGCTGCTGCGTGCTCCCTTTCCAACAGATGTGCTTTCCTGAACGCCTGACTTTGCCATTAACTCTGGCTTATTTTTTGCCATATGCCTTTCCCAAAGCCGCTTTAGCTCCTGGTGCGAGCTGAGCATGGGTGATTTCATTAATCCCGCGCTGTGAGCTCCCAGCGGCTTGCTTCCTGGCAGCATCTGCACTTGGCTCTTGGCCCGCCTTCTCTGGCCTGGCTAAAACAATTGCGGGCCTATTTGTCCGGACAGTTTAACCCGAGGACTCACAGCAGACACCGCAGAGTCACCATCTCCACTCAGAACTGGAGATGATCAGAAAGTATCCCTAATAGGACCACCCCTGAGGAGCCTGCTCCAGGCCTGGTGTGGAAAGGAAGTGAACAGTAACAAAGCAGACAGTCACACAGCCAGCCCAGGGCCGGGCACTAAAATAGAATGGGATCTCACCTCAGGTGTGTAGCTAGAAGAGGTGAATGCTGATATATAGATTTTGGTGAGGGACACGTGTTAAATAAATTATCTGAGACCAGATGGGAGACCAAGTCTGTTTGTTTGGGTTTTCAAACATATACTCAACCCTCAACCAGCCCTTCTAGGTACATAGGGTAGGATCAAGAAGTCGATTGACATTCTCCTACCAACAATGAAGACCAAACACATCCACAAGAAATAAGAAACAACTACTGATCAGGGGTGGAAGATTAAGTAAGTTGAAAGACAGAGAAGCCAGTGTGCTGGGCCACAAAGATCAGACAAAGAGGCTGCAGGTCCAGTCTGAGGGCCCATGTGGCTATTTTTTAGAAGCATTAAAATAAGGTCCATTGCTTTGCTAGGGAGATGGTACTCATCCTAAAACAAGTGTGAGGACCTGAGTTCAGTCCCCAAAATTAATATTTTAAAAATCGTAGTTGAATTGCCAAGTTCCAGGCCAATGAACAGGGTCTCAAAAAAAAGTGGACAGTAAGGCTACTCAAGATTGACCCCAGCCTCTAATTGTAAATATACATATATACACACCAGTAAGGAATAAAAGAAGGTCCATTTTCTTCTGCATTCCCACAGCAAACAAACTCAAGCACACACACACACGTACACACACACACACATGTACATCCACACATGTGTACATGCACAGACACACAGAGGAAACAAAGCTGGAGCTACTGTGTTTAGAAAACAATAAAGCATGCAACATGAGAAGGCAGGCCTGTCTACCTCCCCATCCACACAGAACTTCAGGAAAGCTACTGAAAATGTGGCTTGGTCTTTCTAGTGAGACTGGAACCCAAGAAGCCTTCCACAGAAAACTGGATTATTTATTCTTCACTCAGCATCACGGCATATACTCTGTCTGGAAACCACACGAAAGGGGACCAGGAATGCAGGGAAACACAGGAGGGAGGTTGGTGATTCCCTCCAAGAGGTGTTCTCCAGATCTGTGTCCCTGTGACAGGACCCCCGAGGGCTTTGCTGAGAAATCTCTTGTAACTGCCCTCACCAAGTGGAAACATGTTATAAGCTCAAGGAAGAATGAATTTCTGAGACAGAATACAGAGCTACTCGGGGTCTATGAACCAGGCAGTGGTGTAGTAAGAGAGAAAATAGGATGGAAATATAATAGTGTTTTGGCAAAGTCTTCACAAGCAAAGAGAAAATAAAATCAAAGAATTTTCTTTCTAAGCACCACACTCTTTCCTACCCCAAAGGTACCCATTTTTTGTTGTTTCTGCTAATAAATTGCTTTTACAACAACCTAAAGCCCTGAGAGGGTGCATTTTTATTCAGTTGCTGTTTGTGCTTGGGACTATATACTACTAAAGCTTGTTGCCGGCTCCTCTGATCCGTTTCTGATGGCAGTATTTTCTCACCCAAGGGTCTCAATTTCAGCAGAGCACTGGTGTCCTGTGGAATACCTCATAAACATGCTGGTGTCTGGGTCCACCCTCCACACAGTTTGATGTGTAATGGGTCTATCCAGTTGCACGTGGCAAAGGGTTTTTAAGCTCCCAAGTTGATTGTAATGCAAACTTGTCATCATCGTCCTTCACTGTCAACCTGATCACATCTGGATCAAATAAGAGACAGGATGGGGCGGGGTGGTATTTCCTAGAAGGATTAACAGAGGGGAGGAGGCTCTCCTCCAGAGTAGGGGTCCCCTCCCAGGCAGCCCAGAAATAAAGAGCTCTGAAAGAAAGCAAACACTGCCTTTGTGTGCCTACCTCCCCTCAGGACACTGCTGCGTCTTCTGCATCCACCATCCTTCTCTGACAGAGCCCAGCTTTTGGCCTTCGCATGTGGACTTAAGACCAGCTGCTGCTGCTGTGCTCTCCAACCCATATTGTGTAAATCCATCTAACATCCCCTTTGGAACAGATATTCATCCCATCAGCTCTGGTCCCCAGAGAAACCTGACTAACACAGTACTCGATGATGAGGGTCAGTGAGAGACACCCTGACACGGGTGTCTGAGCTGCCGCACAGAGGATGAGCATCATATGCCACAGGACGAAGCGGATCCTCTCCCCTGATGTCCAACCTCTCAGGCTCTCCGAACTCAGCACAGCAACCGTTGCGCTACGCAGATAGAAACTAAATGAAAAGTTGGGCAATGTAAGAAAGAAATAACAATACAGAACAGAAGGCTCACTAAATTGAAATCTGTGGAATCTCCAAAGGGAGGACATCCCTCCTAGTGTCTCTCCAAGGCTCACCAGTGCCCCTGGCCTTCTTGTAACAAGCTTCTCTCCACAATGTCAGCTGCAATCTCTACCTGGTTCAGGGAAACACCCATTTCCTCCCCCATCCACACACCACAGCCCAGATCTGACTCCCACTGTCTTGAGAGGCACATGTGTGAAAAGGCAGGTGGGCGGTGGTGCTCCCAGTTTCCATGCCCCTGCACCTGCTAGCCTCACAAGCAAAGATTACCCTTTCTACCAGAGAGAGAGCCTGAGCAGAGAACTCCATGAGTGCATCTTGGACAGTTTATTCCAGGTGAGTTACTGCACTCCATAATCCCTACATACACCATAGTACAACCTCGGGCAGTGATCTCAAACAGAGATGGCTTCAGAAGTCAGAAAGAAAGGGGCTGAATTGAGGGTATAAGACAGTGGAGAGTTATGGGAATTGGACTCATTAATAATTCTCAATACTGAGGGCACAAAATATGAAAATGTCCATGGCATCCAAGCAAAACACATTTGGAAGTCAGTGGCCCCACCAGCCCCAAGTTTTGAATTCATGCCTAAATCCATAGTAAAAAAAAAAAAATCTTTTTTTATCCAACCTCCAAAGCATATGCCTTAATCTTAGAAGCAATGGGAGTCACTGCTGAGCTCAGAATTGTGGCCTCACTGCTGTCAGCAGGAGAGTCCATGGTGTGGCTTGGCTGCGACTTACCCTCAGAGGGATGGCAATTGCTGAGAGGTTGCTTTCCAGGAAGTCGTTTGGGACGTTCTGGAAAGTGTAGGATGTGATACCTGGCTGGAGGAGGTCGGTCATTAGCCGCGTGTGCTTGGGATGACATCTTCCCCCTGGCCTTCTCGCTCTATATTGCTCTGATTCCCTTCTTCCATGGACCTGCTTCCATGATGCCTATGCCTCGCCAGAGACCTCAGTGGAGCCAGCACCGTAAACTGAGGCATCTGGTACTTAGAGTGCGGATTACACCTGCTTCCTTTATGTTGTTCACATCAGGGATTTTGTCACAGTGACATGAAGTCTGACCAACGCAGAGCATCTAAATCATGGGTAAGCATTATCAGCTAGCCTGCATCCCACCCTTCTCCCCTCTCCTCACCTAGTGACTATTTACATCTTCAGTCCAAGTAGGTGATGCATCCTATACCACATATGCTCTCTTTTCTTCCATTGGCAGCATAAAATCTGTGGCATCTTGAATTTACTTGTTCATGGAAGCAAACCCTTTATGATTGTGAATATCTGTTTGCATTAGCTACTTCTCTATTGCTGTGATAAAAGCCAAGGCAGCTTCTAAAAGGAAGAGCCTCTCTTAGCTTATAGTTCCAGAGGGATCACAGCAGGGAAATGTAGCAGCAAGTAACAAGCAAGGTGGTGGGAAAGGCTGAGCTTTCACATCTCAACCCACAAACAGGAACCCAAGAACACATTGGGAATGGCGTGAAGCCTTGAAACCTCAGGGCCTACCTCCAGTGACACACTTCCTGAACAAGACTTACAAAACCTCCCCCAAACAGCACCAGCAACTGGAGACCAAGAATTCGAATGCCAGAGGCTACAGGGTCATTTTCTTTCAAACCATCACACAGCTTCCACAGGCTGGAGTTCCTTGAACGCCAGATGATACGTGTCTGCTCCTGAGGACACACAGCCTGCTGGTGTGTCAACACTGCTGGTGGCTGTGAAATTTCACACATGTCATAACAGAGAACATCTATGTGCTGACACAGAAGGTATTGGTGAGAATGTGCATAGCTGTATCATTTATTGCA
This sequence comes from Lophiomys imhausi, assembly GCA_907164525.1. NCBI lineage: Eukaryota > Metazoa > Chordata > Mammalia > Rodentia > Muridae > Lophiomys > Lophiomys imhausi. The sequence goes on from CAJQZJ010032781.1 coordinate 1,266,114, forward strand.
ACTTGTGTTGAAAATTAGATACTGAAAATATATACAGTAACCTCTGTTCATAAAATGGGTTACAACCAACAATAAAAAGACAAGAACTTCACAAATGCAACTCCAAGAGAAAAAGTCATGGGACAGAAGACCCCGGAAGCATGTCATAATTCATATACAATGTTAAAAAAGATGTATTAAGAGGGGCTGCTGTAACCAGGTCTCACCACTAGGTGGCTTACACAGCAGAGGGGGATTGTCTCACAGCCCTGTAGGCTAAGGCGTCAGCTGGGTGAGTTCTCTCTGGGGCGGCAAAGACGAGGGAGTGAGGAAGCTGAGAGCCCCATGGATGAGGAAACAGACCATGATCGAATCACAGATGAGCTTCCAGCCTGACTCAAGTACTCAGACCTTCAGTTACAGCTCTCTCCTTTCCCAACGGTTAGGGGTGCTACGCCACTTACTTTTCTCATTGATGTGGAAAACCTCCTGACAAGGGTGGGGCGTGGAAGGGGAAAAAAGAGACTTATTTGGACTTAGGGTTTCAGAGGGATTTAGTCCATCACAGAAGGGAGGGTCTGGCAGAGGGACAGCGTGAGGCAGAAACTTGCTCACATGATACAGACCAGGAGCCAGAGCGTGTAGACTGGGAGTGGGGCTCTTGTAAAGTTCCTTCAATGGCCTTCCTTTACGGACCTAATTACTCCGAAGCCCCACAACCTTTAAAACAAGGAACCCCGCATCCTCACCTGGGGACTGGGGTTCAGAGCATGAGCCTGCAGGGGACATTCCAGATTCAAACCATACAAGGTACTGAGTCACTTGAGAAGAAGTTCTCAGATGTTCACAGCTCTCAATATTTTATTGACAAGATCACTATTTTAAGGAATTTAGAGACCAAGTGTGGGAACAAAGATTAATAACTAATAGAATTGCAGCACCCGTCATCAAAGGGGCTTGGCCCAAGTACAGTAAACAGCCTTGAATGATTATAGTTATTGTATATTCTTCATAAAAGGTATACAAATAGTAAACTGGAAGGATCTAGGAAAAAGGACATGTGGTATGATACATCACTGGGGTGAAGGGGTCTAATCAGCCCACCAAACCCACAGTTATTTCCTCTATTCAGAAATTGTCTCTTGGTCCACAGAAATGGACTGGACCAGGAGCAAGCATTTGCCAATGGCTGGCATTCAGGAACAGCCAAGGAACCAGGACTATGAAAAACCCAGATCTTCCGCTAAAGGGTTCTGTAAGATCTGAATTTAGGTGCTGTGGGTAAGCATGTTGCACTTATTGACTAAGAAATCTGGACATAGAAGAGATAAATAAACATAAAAGGACAAAATAGAGAGATAAAGATAAAGATGATAAATAGATAATAGAATGATAGATAGATAGATGATAGATGGATAATGGATAGATAGATAGACAGATAATAGATGGATAGATGATAGACAGATAGATAATGGATAGATAGATGATAGACACACATACAGAGAGAAAGAGAGAGAATATTAGTGAATGAGGCAATAAGGGTTGACCAAAAGAAAGACAGATCTTTCCCCGTGCTTGATCTAGGTCCTTCCTGAGGTCTACCTGTGTTGCTATCCATGGTGGGTTTTGGAAACGGTCCCAGTATCATCAATCATGCCTTGTCCTTGTGTGAGGTCAAGTGAGTTCCTCTATGTGTAACCACAGGGACCTGACTAATACAGCTTAGCAGGTGGCAAGAACAAAGCACAGAAGAGAAAGGAGATAAATTTCTCAGCTAACAGGTGGTAGGGTGACACGCCCAGTCCCATTGTCTCAGCCTGGCCCACACACTTACCTCTACGTCCCACTCATCAGACACATTTCCAGTTTTCTTTTTTATTCAACATAGAATGAGAAACAAATGAAAGAAACAAAACATTCTAAATTATTAGTCTCTGCCAAATGGAGCTGGCTAGCCTCCAGCTTCCCACTCAGCCACCTTCAAGCAGCTGTCCCCAAGAGTGAAGTGGGAACTGCTAAGCCAGTAAGAATTCTGCTTTGGGAAAGAACACAAGCTGGTCCTGGTGAAAGGGAGATGGGACAGTCAAGGGTGTAGAAAGGGGCTTTATGGCTAGGAAGTTTGAGTGCTAAGGTAAAACAGACAAAAGAGAGACCAGTGTGGGGCAGAGCCACCAAAAGCCTTCCTTAATCTCAGGAGGAACTGCATTAATATTAAATGAGTTGATATAATTTACAGCAAAGAAAGAGGAAAATCCGAATTCATTTAGTGGCATGTGTCCCTGTGTACCAGATGCCCTGTGCTGACAACATTAAATAGACTCTCCATTTCTCCATTAAATAGACTGCCCTGGAAAGAATTTCATTGAACGAACCTAGCGCCCAACTATAGCCATGTCTTCTCTAACTTCCTTCCACAGCGACTAGCCTGACCCCTGGCTTACAGTTAGCTGTAGACACACGTTTGGTGGATGGATTATGTTAAAAGTCAGACATACTGCGGAGTTGATTAAAATGGGAACTGAAGCTTGGGAGCAGCCCGATGACTGTTGAGCTGCTGGCTCCCCACTGAGCAACCCAGAGGCCTGCCCTTCCACACTGCTCGTGGACATACCAGCATCAAAGGTGTCATCACTTCCTTAGGAAGGCCTGTGAGCACTGGGGTGGGCTCAGCGGAAGACTCTTGTCCAGCATGCATGAGACTTGAGGTTCAACAGATTCCAGCATTACACAGAAGGAACTTACAAGTGCTCTCGAAGATGGCTGAATGGTTATTTGCAAAGGCTCATTTGTGATGGGCACAAATATACAGTTCTGATGGTCAGCCACCAAATGATAGGTATTCTCTCAGGAAGAGAGATCCCAATAAGCATTTTGTAGTCAAGATGACAGGCAGTAATTCCAAAACGGTACTCTGCATGATTATTCCGGCTTCCACGAGGCTCTTCCATGGCAGGGATCATGAGTCTTCTACTGCTGACTCCTCTCCCTGCCTGCAGTACTCCTAGTGAGCTCTCCCTGCCTGCAATGCTCCTAATGAGGACTCTGCCCAGCTCTTTCTCTAAGCCAAGTTCCCGTTTCACGTTCAATTCTCCTTCAGGTCTAGTGACCCTCAGATCAATCTTGTGGGAGCAGACTTCTTGGTCTTATTGCTTTCCTTTTCCAGCACAGTCCTACATGATCTTTATGGCCTTATGTGCTCCTCAGGCCTGTGCTCGTGATTCCACCCCACCTCTCTCTGTGGTAAATTGAGTTCAGGGCCACGCACATGCTAGGCAAGTAGTGTACCAGTGAGCTATACCCCAAACCACTTCTCTTTAAAAATGTCTTTCATTTCAAAATTTCTGCCTCCCAAATTTTACTTCTGTTGTGCACTTTAGCTTTTTTGAAGGTAGAGATCGTCAGTTGACCTCTCTCCGTCTCTGCCACTCTACTGCACTGATTGACTCTGATGAAGGAAAGACAGTGCAGTCTAAAGGGCATTTCATTCATCTCAAGGAAAGGCTGAAGGGGAAAGTGACTATTGCCTGGTATTATTTTCACACATTACCATAACAGGAATCAGGAGACCAGCATTTTGTAAAACCTTTTTTGAGCAATATTATTTCTAAGGATTAAACCTAAAGGGAATTCAAAGCTAGCCATAAACAGGAAAGTTAAAAGGCTGCTAAGTCTCTGCTGATGTTTCATAATCAAGATCTGACCCGCTTGAGTCCTAACTTGCAAGGAGGTGTCTGATGAATAAAGAGGCACAGGAGGGATTGCACAAAATGCAGAATTCTAATCACGCAATGGGCTGCAATTTCTATTTATCAGACTTTCTACCCTGGTGAACTGACTTACTTAGTATGTATGGGAATAACAAGGATACACCAATCTCTCAAGCTAAAATCAAGGTTGGAATTTAGGGCATGAAACCTTTCCGCCTTCGTTGTCCCCTTTGCTCCGTCTTCAGTGGGACAAGTCTGAGAAATGGCATGCCATCTAGTAACAGCAGATGGAAGACAGAAGGAGCACAATAAAAAGGAAGAAGAGAAAAGATGGAAGTGGCAACTTCCCTACTCTCTGCCCTCCTTAAAAACTCAGTTACAGTCTTGTCAGAAATATCCCGTTATGTGTGTTTTTAAAGATTCTATGTTTCCTGTATCTAATTAAAGTTCCCACGGAATGCACACAAAGACAGATGTGGTAGCACACATCTGTAATCTCAGCTGTCCTACAGGGCAATGGGAGACAGAGACGGGCGAGTCCCTAGAGGCACCCTGGCCAGTGAGCCTGGCATGCTCAGTGGCAATAAAATGTCAAAGGTCCTTCTCAAAAGTGTAGCAGACAGTGACTGACACTCAAGCTACCAGAGCCTGTATCATTTACACAAGTGAGTTCACGATTATGTCAAAATTAAATGTTTAGGTTTTTTTAAATTAAGAGAGCAAGGATTTAGATCTTGACTTCATTCACTTGAATAGTCGAAGGAAGTCAAGCACTGAATTGATCATAACTGAAATATTGAAGCAAGCCTCATCTCTTCACAGGACTGGCTGGAGGCTGCTCCTGGACCACAGTTTGACATGCTAGTCCTGATTTTTTTCATGTCCTTATCATTAAGATGTACCCTTACAAATCATTTTTTATAATATCTTTTCAAGAGAGTAAGACATAAGAGCCCTAGGATATGTCCAATGGAGTTGGCCCTGGTAACCAAGAATGTTTATATGGCTTAGAGTCGAAAGAGACAATGAATATCAGGCAGTGCATATAAGTAACATCACTGTGTTTCTTCAGGGCATCTCAATAAAGGTTTCAAAGAAAGAACATCCATTGAATACAAAATCACCCAGCAAGGCGTATTAAGGTCAATTAGGACTTTAGGCACCCATATTAGAAAAGGCGTATTACAGCATTTTAATATGTCCTTGTCTTAGCCCACCTTCCAATGTTATAATACAATGCCTGAGTCTGAGTAAGGTATAAAGGAAGGTGTTCATTTAGCTCATAGCTTTAAAGATTGATATGTAAGATCGGACAGTCCCATTTGCTCTGCCTCTGGTAAGTGGCTCATTGTAGACAGTATCAGGGTGACAGCATGTGTGAGAAGACTCACATGGTATGACAAGAAGTCATAGGAAGGGGACAGGCCTGTATTGCTCTCTTATAACAACTTCCCCAGAGAGAACTGAAGTTCCAGGAGAACGGCTAGTCCTTCTGTGAGGGGTCTCCAATGACTAAACCACTTTGCACTGATCTGTGTCTCTTAAAGGTTCTACTACACTCCAACACCACCTCGCTGGCGGCCAAGCTTCTGACACATGGACTCTTGAGAGACACGCTGAAGCTAAAGCAGAGTCAGGATCACCTCCAATTAAATGAGTCTTCAGGACAGTGCCACTTACGTGAATATACACAGTCTCATCCCAGGCATCATACCAGACACTCTATTCCTCCGGGAGATACACCTTCCTGATGGGTGTTTTAGAGTGAAACTTTGAGAGAAAGAGTGAAGGCAATAACATTCTTGTAAAACAATGGGGCAGCTTCAAAGGAAGTTGTAAACAGGAGAACCCTCTGTTCTACCGAGTTCCCAATACTTGATTCCATTTGGAGGTGAGGCTGAAGCATATGTACTGTGACCCGGACTGCTTGAGTGACAGATAGGAACTACCCTTTGTACAGAATCATGGACCAACGGCTCTGTACATTCTTAGAGTCATGGAGGGTGAATGACCACATGAGCAGAAGACCCCATGTAGCAAATATAAGCATTTGTCCTGGACTCAATGTCACTCCAGCATTCGGAACGAAATGAAGACAGGTGGGCAAGTTCAGACTCACCTGAAATAATATCTCTGTCTCAAAGAATAAAGAGATACAGTGTTTTCCACACAATTGCCCATTCCTTTCTTCTCCAACTATTCCGGACAGGCACTCGTCTATGTGTGTGATTTGCGGGGAGGGCTACAGTCATGGGGAGCACTCACTACAGAAGTCCATCTCCTTTACAGAGGCTTCCATCAGCCCGCTAACTTAGAGCCACGCTTGCTGTGCTGCTGGCTCAGGTACCTGGACTGCCCCCAAGGTTGGGAAGCTAAAGGATAGTAAGGCTGGGATTTGAAATCTCAGAGTCAGAGCCCCATTCCTAATTACTGTCCTTCCCTGAACTGACTGACACACGGCCTGCCCCATGTAGATTTTCCTACCATCAAGGGACACAGATCTGAGCAGATGGTGATGGGCATAAAGAAGCTGCTGTTCAGAGTGGGATAACAATGAACTAAGGGGACATAATCCTCTCTTGTTCTCTGCATCCTGCATTTAGCCCCCTTTCCTCTTTTTTTTGGTACCATCACCAATACCCCTTGCTTTCATGTTCTTGTTTTGTTTATTTGGATGCTGTTTCTCATCATGGGCTACACCAAGCATGGAGTCAGGACTCACAGTGTGCAGGATCCTGGCCATCTTCAGCATCATCCAAGTAGAAAATGATCCCTGGCTCATAGTAAATAGCAAAACCACACAGTTTGTCTAGAAATCACACATCAGTTTTCTAGCTGCTTCCTTTGGGTACTTAAAATATTTTTACTCACAGTATTTTATATTTTGTTGCTTCTGATGTTTTCCTGGAAAACAATTTGATTCCTCTGAGAATTCAAAAAGGACAGAGTGAATGGAGAATTAAATAACATTTTCATATTATAAAAGACCTTCCCGTGGGAAGTGAGGGAGCCTGTCTTCTGCCATTACAGCCCTGCATGCCTAATTAACACTGGCTTGCAATCAAGGCTATTCTTTGGGTGGCCACTTCCTCCCTGAGCCTGCAACAGAGCCCTTCTGACCCCTGCTTCGTATTTTCAACTTCACACAATGAATCCTTCCTAAAATGTCTCTTTCTCCTTCCGGAGAATGAAACTTGAGGCATTAGCTCTCTCCCCCATGGCTTTTCTTTGCACATTTTCTTTTTATTCTTTGAGCTCTCTCTGGAATGAAAGTTCCTTTTCTAGTTTGTAAAGATCTCTTTCACACTGGAAAAATTGGAGTTCGGTACTACGCAAAGTGGAGGCCCTGTGACAGTTAAATGACCAGAGGGCAGTTTGTGCAGAATTCTAATTCCCTACCCTGCTGTAAGCCTGGGGTCATCATCCCCCAGAGCCCATTCCTGGGGTCCTGCAGGGAACAGCAAGGACAGAAGTGGGACTCAGGGTAAGCTGGATTTCACCTTCAGTCCAAATCTACCCCAATCTATCACTGAACCTCTTCAGCCTGAGTTTCCCATCTGTAAGTCTGGTGTCCGACTTGCAGAGTCATGTTGAAGGTTTGGTGAGGTCAAAACCAAAACAGTGAGTGTCACAAAAGATGTCATTTTATTTGTGGGTTTGGAGAGGAAAGGTCAAGGTCAGAGGGCCTGAAATAGACATGTAGAGGGAGACCAAGTGCCTTCATAGAGTCTGGGCCCAGAAGTCCAGAAATCAGTGACCGTGAGGACTGTAGGACCAGAGTCAAGGCTGCAGCGTGAGACTTCATGGTCTGCAGTCAGCCCCAAGCTCTGATGCTTTCTGACTGAATGACCTTTCTTTAGCTTGCAGTTAGAGCATTTATTCTGCATTGAAAGGTCACTATGAAGATTAAATTAGACAATAGCTGTGAAATACTCTTCCCAGGGTGTGGCACATTGAGTCTTTAATACCTACTTTGTGTTACTTTTGGTACCAATTTAGAAGTCAATTTCACCTTCAGTACTAAATTCTTTCACCTGGAAATGGCTGCAGGAGAATCTGTCTTGGTTCTGTTAGAATTGAGACAATGCATTTACACATTCTTGCTACCTAGAAGGAATGCATCAGACTTCCCTCTCTTGCCTGCTCTGATGAGCTGTGTGGCTGAGAGTTGTCCTCCAACTGTGTGACAATTTGTTTCCATGAAGGACTTCTGCGGCCTGCCCCTCCACAAATCCTTCTCTGTTCTTCCACCTCTTGGAGCCTTTGTCATTCCCAGAACTTCCCCATGTGTGTCATAATTATTGGTGACCTGTAAGGTTCCCCAAAAGTTGGGCCCTTCCAAAACACTGTACCACACAGCCAACACTTGAATCCCACACTTCCACTGTTGGTGGCAGTATCATGTTCTCTTCAGACAGGCATTTGTTTGAATATTTCATAGTCAGCTTTGTTAGAAAACTTTTGATGGAAATCCTCAGGATTCTAGAAGGGCCTCAGTTCCAGAGCAAATGAGTTTTCACAAAGGAAAACAGGAGCATAGATGGTTCTCAGTGGCTGCCATGTCTTTGCTGATTCTCAGTGGATTCCAAGTCTAACTTGCAGTGTTTTAAAAATAGGACCAAGCTGAACACACTTTTCCAGAAGTACTAGTGTGTGCTCATGTGTGTCTGTGTGTCTCTGTGTATGTATGTATGTATATGTATGTCTGTATGTATATATGTATATGTATGTATGTACATGTGTGTGATTTTATATGTGTGTGTATCAGCATCTATCTCTCTCCTCTCTGAATGCACACTTGTCTATATTTTCTCTCCCCCCATCCACCTACCTCTCCCTCCCTTTTCTCTTTCGTGTGTGTTTTCTCCATTCAGACAACCATGTCTACTGTCCCTGTCTCTGTGTGCAGAGTGGCTGGAGCTCTTTCCAGGCCCATTCCTCTTGCTTTCCTTGCTCTTTGTTGCACTTGAATTCCCTGTGCTGACACAGCACTCTTGCTCTCTCTCTCCCCTTTCCCTCTTATATCAAATACTATGCAGAAAATTCATCCTGCTCAGTGTCAAATGCCGGGTCCACTTTGGATATGCATTATTTTTGTTCAGGGTGGATTTAGGCTCACTATTTTCCATCATAGCTCCTCACCCCACCCCACCCCCCACACACACTCCCCATTACCTGACTAGAAAGTCAAGAATCAGGAGACTCTTCACACCCTTTAGAGACATGTAGAAATGTGAGATGTTGAAGGCTGGGTCTCTGCAGAGTGAATTAGTACCCCCAAATTAGGAAAAAAGGTGAACCTATCTGATCTTCTCTCCCTCACCTCTTCTCTTTTTCATTTCTTCTCTCTCTCTCTTTCTCTCTCTCTCTCTCTCTCTCTCTCTCTCTCTCTCTCTCCCTCTTCCTAAAATGTAACCCAGGTTTTGAATTTATAAAGTGAATGTATAATTTGGTGAGAAGCAGATCTTTCAGATTTGCATAGCCCAGCTTCTCTGTGGGCTGAATTTTCAACTAAGAGCTGAGATTCCTTCTAGCAGATGGGGAAGCTCAGGTCCAAGAAAACAGAATGGTCTATCATGAGGAAACACCTGTGCCCATGGGCATGTTAAATGAGTATGCTGTTGCTTCCATGTGAGTATAGAGACCAGTGACTACTCTGGCACAGAACTATATATGAGGAGCTCACATATAGTTTATTATCACCATTGAATAAATCCAGGCTGGGGAGATGGCTCAATGGGCACCACACAAGTGTGAGGACCTGAGTTCAGATCCCTAGAACCCATGAGAGCACAGTCTACAATCTCAGCATTCCTACAGTGATATGGGAAACTCTGGGCCAGCTCTTAAGGTGACATGCATGAGCAGCTGTCCTCTGAGCTCCATACATGCATCATGGGATGAGAGTTCCCACACGTACACGCATGAACTTGTGCATTATCACACCACTCAACTCCCCTCAAAAACAGATTACATTTTTTTTAAATTGTTGGAAAATCCACTTTAAAAATACTCCATTCTTGAAAGAGTCTTTTGGTACTGGGATAGTGATGTATTATGTTCCTCCTGCATGTGTGTGCTCCCATATGACTTAGTCTCTGAGGAAGGTTGTGTCATTTGTAAGATTCCCAGTCTGTGTGCGCTCACAGCTCAGTGCACACAGTGTGGTACTGTGGCTCTGATTAATGTTGTTACACATCAGTTTTGTTCCAAGCCTCAGTAGAGGCCAGCAAAAAACATTGTTTGGATAAAAATACTACTGTCTACAGTACTCCATATAAATATTTTAAGTAAGGTATCTAGTTCAGAAATACAACTAAGCAGGAAGGAAGTAAATGTGGTCTTTAGAATAAGCCAAGCCAAAGAATAAAGAACAGATAATAAAAACCCACTCAGCATGAAGGATTTGGGTGGATGCCTACTTCAGGGAGGGAGGGAAGTGACACATGGGAAGGAAGTCAGCTAGCAATGCTGTTGCCTGTCAGTCACCCTGTGAGAGGCTGGACCTTGATCATACTGAGGAACCTTGGAATCTGGGAGAGGGAAGCCTCCATGGAGCAAAGGTACGCATGGGGTGCGAGTTACCTGACCCTTCTGGCCTGTGGGCTAAGGTCACCAAAGACAGCTCTGGGATGATGCAGTTGTAGACAGAGCATGTATTAACATGGTGAGGTCTGAAGGAATGGAGAGACAAGGTGGAATTAGCATCTTCCTCCTTCACAGACTGATCAGCTTAAATTGTCATGCACAGATAATGAGGAAATGTGGTCTGTTTACTGTGTATATTAGCTACTTTTGTGTTTTTGTGAAAAAAAAAACACAGTGACTTTGGCAACCTATACAAGGAGAGGTTCCTTGTGAGTTGCAATTCCAGAGGGATGGGAGTCCAACACCAACATGATGGGAGCATGCTATCAGGCAGGCAAACATGGCTGTAGAGCAGCCTTCATTCCAATACACAACAGGAAGCAGAGGGAGTCTTTTGAAGCCTCAAAGCCTCCAACAAGACCACACTTCCTGGTCCTTCCCAAACCATTGTACCAGCTGGAGACCAAATGTTCAAACATATGAGCCTGTTGGGTCTCATCAAATGACCACACTGTGTTTAAATAAATAAAAGGCACAATGTTAAACATCCACCAGAAATAAGAAACTTGAAAAACTTACATACCAGGTGTGAAAGCTACATAGCTGATTTAAAAAGAGACAAATGGAACTAATGAGACTTTAATAACTTAAATTAAGGGCTAAATTGCTGTATTTAGAACATGTTAGACTTAGCTGAAGAGAGAGTTAGTGAACTTAAAGATAGTTCAGAAAATATTACACAGAATGTACACTAAGAAACTAAATCATGGAGTATAGAAAAAGTGAAATATATAGCATGGCTATAAAGCTACCTTGCATATATTTACATCAGATCCAAGATGGAGAATAGAGAGATAACAGGATGAGACAAATATTGGAGAAGACATTGAAGGCTGACTTTTCAGAAACCAGAAATTAATTTCAGGGCTTGTGTAAGAGGGGTGTCTGTGGTTATTTAGGAGGTTGTTGAGTTTGTTCTGGGAACAATGTTTTCTGGGAAGAAGAAGCAGCCATCTCAAGAAAATGGCTTTCATTGCCCCAGTCATCCTTGTATCTCTCCTCCAGCTTATAGCTGAAAACTATACCCGTCTTCTTTATGCTCGTAACAGGCTTAGATTTCTTCATCACAGCCATCTTTAGTGCCTCACCTTTTTTTTTTTTTTTTGTCTTCATTTTACTTTACCTTCTGTATTCATCCTACGAAAAGTCTGAGGGACATATATGACCCGCAGAAGAAAGATGAAGCTGCAACTCCTTAATCTCTGGCAGGAAGAATGTCGACGGGGCTTAGTGGTTGACTCTGCACTAAAGGGTTGATGGTACAATAAAATATGTGTCTGACACAGCTCTAGATAGCATAGAGCAGGTCGCAAACTAATTCTAACACGTGGAGTTTGACAAACCTTTGCTATAGTACACTTCATCCACATCAAAAGAGACTTGACTGGAAGTTTGTCAGCCTAGGCAGAAGGAAGAGACTATTGTATAGGTATCGAGACCTTATTAGTGGCTGTATTTAAAGAAGAATGTCATGGCCCCAAGAGAGAGTATATGACAAGCAAAGACGGTATATAATAAAAGAAGCTCATGCCAGGTCAAGAAGGTGGGTCTTCTGAAAATTCAATAGCATTTAAGTGTAATGAATCCTCTTCAAGGAATTAAGGTCCTGAACCTAGCAATGCTGAAACTGGAGTCTATGGATGCCATGGTTAATACTGACAACAATTACCTAGGGCACAAGAAAGGCAGCACCATTCTAAAGATGTGCATTCTGAGCTGGCTTAAATGAGAAAGCCAGCTGAGCGCAGGGGTTCATGGCTCTCTGCTTCCTGACTCCATATACAACTGCTTCTACTTCCCCACTATGAGTGTACCCCTGAACTGTGACCAAAATGATCCCTTCCTTCCTGAAGTTATTTTCATCAGGGCATTTCATGGTAGCATCAGAAAATCAACTAAGACAATAGACCTTTAAGCCACAGAAAGTAAGGTAACACACTTGGGACATAAAAGCTGTTTCATAAAAGCTTGAATTTGTTTCCCCATTTTGATAAGATGAGACCCTAAATAAAAGAAAACAAAACCAAACAGACAAGAGCCATAAAGGAAACAGACATATGTTCTGGATCATTCTGTTACCACCACATTTGTTGTTCATGGTTACATTATGGCCACTTGGACTCAGTGGGGGAGTTGAATATTCAGTAGGTTCCATTTTGTAAATAAATGATTGTGCCAGCCAACTGTAAAACAGTCCAGAGTGGTGAAATCCGCAGGACTCTGGAAAACATGTGCCTCGCTTTAAAGAGTATTCAAATCTGCTTTTAAAGCAAGGGACTGGGTAGACCAGTCAAAATGCTGCAGCCATAGTTTGCAACCTTGACCTAAAGTGACAGGTTCTGATTTTAAATTGGTTATTAAGTATATTTAATAGTGTGGGGTTAGAGTACCACCACAAAATGGCAAAATGACAAGTGCCCTACACTGAATTCACATAAAATCCACATGAAATTATTTTAAACAGTTAGAGCAACAAAAGTCCTTCTTTCTCATGGAAAATTGAAATAAACACAATTCCCTATAATGTGGACTCTGCTTCTTAAGGCAGACAATAATTTGAGACTCTGCGGTGGAATTAAAATAACATGGCCCTTTAAATGTTTCCGGCTTATAACAAGTGACAGAGATCAATTTAGTAAATGCTTTGTTTATGCCAAGTAAAGGCCAAAAACTGTCAGGGGACAGTGCAGAAAAAAGGATTTGCTGGAGTTTAAACAGACTTTCTTCTAAATTTCAGACATAATGCAAACCAGGAAAGAAAACCTGGTTTATGGTCAAACCATTTCAGAATGGTTGGTGGAATAGTTTATTTCATATTTTTCCTCTGATTCTTTGGTGTGAGCATGAATATATTTTCAAAAATATAAATAAGAAACAAAAATAATCTGAAATGTCATTTTCCTGTTTCAATTCTAGGAGTAATTGGATTGAGTAAGCATTTAATGCAGATTTAAATATGCCATGATGTTAACCTTATCTTCAATTGAACAAGAAACCCTCTTGGGGAGCAAAGATGGTTCATTAAAATTGGCAGAGGATGGTTACACCACAGGCAGAATCAGGATAAGTAGGTAGTCTATATATTCTAAATTAATTAACAAATCTGATGTTACTGGATACCATTATCAACAACATTCTTAAATAAACAGCATTGCTTCATTGACTAATTTGAATCTAGGGTACAGGAACAGATGAAAGAACATAGAAATATTCAAAGTTTATCTTTCTATTTGCTAATTAGAACTTTGCTGATTTTGTTGTTAGGGTGGTTAATATTTAATTATATGCAGTCACGTTGCACATATTGATATTTCAGTCAGCTCTGTCTATACACTGGCCCCACAGGTGACAGTGCCGATAACTGTCTTAGTTTGTGTTCTGCGATGGTCACAGAGTCATGAGATGACCTAATGGTACATTTCTCAAAATGAACACTAGTGCTTGCATTTATTTTTATTTTAGGTCTGAATATTATCTATAACAAATAAAAGTTGGGGGCTCAGTGGTACAGAGCCCTTGCTGTTCTGCAGAGGACTGGGGTTGGTTCACAACTGCCTGCAGCTCTAGCTTCAGGGAATCTGTTTTCTTCTGGCCTCCATGGGTACCCTCACATGCATGTACACACACACACACACACACACACACACACACACACACACACACAAGAATAAAAATAAAATATTTTTGAAAAAGAAATAAAAGCCTTTATACCTAATCTTATGTAGCCTTTTCAATAGTTTACGTCTAATAGAAGTCCAAAATAATTTTTTGCTTTAAAGAAAAAGACCTCTACACACCCACTTTGCTATGAGAGATTTAAAGCAGGAAAAGGTCATCTGATTTTTGTGTAAAATTTGCCCTCAGGGAGAGTGTGAGGGCGAAGGTGCTGTAATGCCCGGTCAGGAAAAGATAAGCTGCTGAAATGACACTGCTTAGTTTTGGTCAGCTTGACACAGGCTGAAGTCACTTGCAAGAAGGGAACCTACATTGACAATTCCCCCAGGGGACTGCCCCGCCCGTGAACAAGGCTGTGGGGCATTTTTCTTGATCTGTTGCTGTGGGATGCCTCGGCCCATTGTGGGCAGTGACCTCAGAAGGTCCTTAGATATAAGCTGAAGTAAAACCCTTCTTCCCTAAGTCGTTTTCGGTTGTGGAGTTTTATCACAGCAATAGGAACCCTAAGACAAGAGAGTCTTAAAATTTGCCGTGCTTCTGCGTCCCCTGTGTTCCACCTCCTGCTATACCCAGTGAACTGAGATGTGCTTTGTGAGGATGCCTGACAGGTGACAAGGCCTTGGCTTTATATTGGAAGAGTTCTTAGCAAGTAGGTTAAAAAGTCAAGAAAGGCAAGGGTCTGCAGAGCTTAAAAATAAGCCACAACATTTATACAGGAGACTAAGATCTTCCAGGTGTGTTTTGTATCTGTGCCAGCAAAAGAGCTCTCTCAGTCGATGAGTCCATCCCTTTGTAAGACAAATATAAGGACTTTCTTTGGTCCACCGGAGACTTTTTATTAATTATGAAAGCTTGGCCACAGCTTCGGCTTGTTCCTAACTAGCTTGTTACCTCTCCTTGGTACCTTAGTTCTGGAACCTCCTTCTTCCTCTGTGTCTGGCTGGTGAATCTCCCCTCCTCCAATTCCTTCCCAGAGTTCCTATCTCTGCTGGAAGTCCTGCCTATCTTCTCCTGCCTCGGCTATTGGCCATTCAGATCTTTATTAAGCCAATCAGAAGATATTGAAGGGAGTGTTTACCAAATACGATATAGCCATAAGAATAATTATTCTAAAGTCTGGCCTGTAATCAGATCTCTGCAGATACAGAAATCAGAATTTGAATAATACAAAGAAACCTTTACACAGTGCACAAAAAATTTCACCCCAATAGACAAGCCTGAGAAAACAGGGCTTAGATATGGCTGTCAGGAGACTGTCTGCCTTTTAAGTATGAGCCTGGTCCCTAGAATCCAGGTAAAAAAAATCCAGGTGATGGACATGCATGTGTGATCCTAGTATTGGGGAGGCAAACAGGAGAGCATCATGGGGCTTGTTGGCCAGTCAGCCTAGCCTACTTGGTCAGTTCCCGGCCAATGAGAGACCAGGAAATAAAGTCTAAAAAAAATAATAATAAAAAAGTTAAAAAAAAAATCAGAACTAAACAGACTTGACCATTAATTGGGTTTAAGGGTGTTGGGAAACAGGGAGAAGTGGAACGACCTACCCTGAGAATTACACCTTGACTCACTGAGAGTGTGATGAATTCCTCATGGAGAGAAAGAACATAGGGAGGTAGGACTGATGAGAGAAGGAAGATTGTGTGTTTCTTTATGATATACAGAGCTTGAGTTATCTAGGAGACATTCCTCTGAAAGAAATCGAAGCCAGAGAATACTGATTGGTGATTATCATGGAAGCATGGGACTCAATGACAATGGCATTGTTCTAATGGATTTAGAATCCAAGGGAGGGGGAGTTTTAACATTTAAAAGGCAATTCTAGTCTAGTGGATCAACTGTTGAAGGGGGATGAGACTGGGCATGAAAAGATAAAGTGTGATTAAGATTTTAGATTCTGGGGTGGGGGAAAGAAACCCAGCATGATTTCAGAAGCCAAAGAACTGTCAACAAAATGAGCCGTTCAGACAACGTGACAATTCCTGGGACGTGGTGAAAGAATATTGTACAGTTGTCTGAGAATTGGAAAGGAGTGTGCCAATGAAGAAGAGAGAGAGGAAGGATGGGCCAGGAACCAAAGGAGGAGGAGATAAAGCCACTAAGTACCTATAAAGTCGTTTTCAGTAAGTACTTTATGAGGACTTGGGGTTTGCCACATGTCAAAAACATGACGAAAAGTTCAGACAGACCTGCCTTTTTCAAGATTTTGTTCTACTGATCCTTATTGTTAAGATGCCTTATCAATAGAGACTTATACAAATGTAAAGTAGTTTTTCAAAATACTTTAATGCCCTTCTA
This sequence comes from Lophiomys imhausi, assembly GCA_907164525.1. Classification (NCBI taxonomy): domain Eukaryota; kingdom Metazoa; phylum Chordata; class Mammalia; order Rodentia; family Muridae; genus Lophiomys; species Lophiomys imhausi. Next base: position 1,282,418 of record CAJQZJ010032781.1, read on the forward strand.
CTGATCTCCCTGCCCCTGTAAGTCAGCCCTCCTTTCAAATCTGTCAGAAATAAAGATCTGATCACATTGTTCAGTTGTTTTTGCCTTATGCACCAGAATCTGGTTCCTGCTTGGATTCAGGTATCCCCTTAGGATGCAATCATTTCATCTTCAACAGTAGATCCACCAGTGTAGAGAGAGTGACAGAAGTAAACGTGTGTGTCCGTGAAGGAGTGTGGAGTACCCTCTAAGAGGTCAGAGCTGAAACTGTGGCGTTTAGCAGGAGAGCTAGAAATGAGGCCTATAGAGTTCCTCCCATCATGGTGACAGTTGATTTGAGCAGCAGAAGATTGTCAGGGCTTCCCTGTATCTCCCACCAATGCTTCACCTGCCTTACACTTTCTCTTTCCCTTGGCCAGGGCTTCCCTGTATCTCCCACCAATGCTTCACCTGCCTTACACTTTCTCTTTCCCTTGGCCATGCGTTTGGTTCCAACTTTGCTTTCCATAGCTGAGATAAAACAATGATCAAAATTAACTTGGGGAGGAAGGGATTTATTTCAGCTTATAGTTGCAGTCCATGACTGAAGGAAGTCAGGGAAGGGACTCAAAGAAGGAAGCTGGAGGCAGGAACTGAAGCAGAGGGCATAGAGGAACGCTGTTTACTGTCTTACTCCTCTTGGCTTGCTCCATTTGCTTTTTTATGTACCCAGGGCCAGCTTCCCAGAGATGAAGTATTTCCACATAAATTATCAATCAAGAACATATCCTATACACTTGCTTACAAGGCAGTTTGAGGAAAGCATTTCCTTACTTGTTTTTTTTTTTTTTTTCTTAGATGACTCTGGCTTGTGTCAAGTTGACAGAAACAAACAAACAACAACCTAAACAGGACACTTTGTATGTGCCATTCTGTCTAAAATCCCACTCATGTCCATATCAGCCTGTGAAAGTTCTGTGTATCCTCTGATGCCACAGTCCAGAAGTTCCTCAAAACTTTCTCTGATGGAGGGTTTCTGAGACGAGGTAGGTCCCAGCTTTGTGGGCTCCTCCCACAGAAGCATTGTTTCATTGCTATTTGTTGGTTGGCTTGGGTGGCAGGGAGTTTGATTTAGGTTTGAGACAGGCTCTCACTCTGTAATCCAAGTGTGGTGCTTTGAATGGGAATGGCCCCATAGGCTCATATACTTGAATACTTTGTCCCCAGTCGGTGGAACTGTTTGGTAATGTGTGGCCTTGCTGGAGGAGGGATGTCACTGGCAGGCTTTGAGGGTTCAAAAGCCCACAGTTTTCTAGTTAGCTCTCTCTCTCTCTCTCTCTCTCTCTCTCTCTCTCTCTCTCTCTCTC
>CAJQZJ010032781.1:1283752-1302865 GCA_907164525.1 Lophiomys imhausi
CTCTCTCTCTCTCTCTCTCTCTCTCTCTCTCTCTCTCTCTCTCTCTCTCTCCTTCCTGATTTTGGATCAGATGTAAGCTCTCAGCTACTGCCCCAGCACCACATGTACCTATCTATCTGCTGCCATACTCACTTCAATTATGGCCATGGACTAACCCTCTGAAACTATAAGCCTCAGTAAATTCCTCTGTAAGTTACCTTGGTAATGGTCTCTTCACAGCAATAGAAAAGTAACTAGGACACCAACTAAGCTCAAACTTGCCACTCTCACGTCTCAGCCTCCTAAGTGCTGGGACCACAGGCACACACCATCACATCCTGCTCTGCCTGGATAGAGCTGCCACGTGTTTCTGTGCACATGTCCTTCAAGAGCTTCAAGAGCAGGGCATTTCTAAAGGCTGCCTTCAAGCTACATGCCTGCCAGGAAGACAATAAAGGTTCAAAAAAATGAGTAAGTGAGTACAAGTCACTTGACATGGTAAATTGATCTTAGAGTATTTTTCAACTTGGGATAAAAGGGTCATGTGACCCTTCTTCATCTCTCTGGTCTTCCACACTCGTTGTTGATGACTAAGCTCCATTTCCACAGCAGAACCCTGCAACTGTTCACTGTCTGTGAGCACATATATGATCTGACTGTGCATACACACACACACACACACACACACAATTTTCTTGAAAAAAATGCTATAATGAAGCCTAATATTTTGTATGCTAATAAAAATAATACAGTTACTAGAATATGCATGTTATGACAGAAGTTGATGAGTTGCTTGTTTAACATTCATTCAGTATTTATTATATATGTGCTGTGTACAAGGAAATATGCTGGGTGTAAGTAAGTATCATCATGCAGGTTAATGCCCTAACCTCATGGAGTCCATGATGTATGAAGGAAATGGTGAAGATAGAAACTTCTATGTAAATGCAACTTGGTGTAAATGCTTCAGAAACTGTATCAAGAGAGGTGCACAAGAGAGGCCTGATTTTGATTATGGGGTCAGGGTAGGCATGTATGTTAAAGCTACATCTAGGAACATTCAGGAAAGAGGAGAGTAAGGGAAGTTGTAGTCTGCTGAGAGAAGGCACTCAAAAAGACCCCTGATATGTTTAGAGCCTGTTAAGGGGTCCATGGAATGGGGTAGAAGATGAGAAAGAAGCTGCTGTACCATGTGAAGATTGTGGGGTTATTTCTACAAGTAAGGCCAAGCATAGAAAAAGTCTGAGTAAGACCATTAGCTAAGCATTTTCATATTGAGGGGTCACTTGTTGAAGATGTAGATGATGATGATGGAGGGGCAGCAGGGAATGTGAGAGCACAGTGGAAAGATCTGTTATTTCAGAATTTAGGTTTGCTTGCTTCTGTTTGGAGACTCAGCTGGGGTGGTGGCTCATACCTGGGATCCCAGAACTTGGGTTGTAGAAGGAGAATTATAAGTGAGTTTGAGGCCAGGATGGGCCACAGAGTGAAAATGTGCCTCAACCAACCAACCAACCAACCAACCAACCAACCAACCAACCAATCAATCAGTCAGTATAACGAAAGGAAGAGAGACACAGTGAGAGACAAAAAGGAAGAAGGGAAGGGAAAGGAAAGGAAAAGGAAGTAATAGAGACCTGTGATGTGGCTCCTTCCGTGTAAGTTGAAGTGTGGAAGAAAGAACGTTGGCTAGGTCAGAGCTGCGGCTCTTGTATCTGAACCATCCACGGTGGTGGCCATAGGATACAGGTTGCTTGTCCCCATGGGCTAACTACCCCCATTCCAGGTTTCATGGAGAAGGGGGAAGCATTAAGGCCAAAATCAGAACTTGTCAGCATCCATTCCAATCAACTTCATTTGAAAAGATTTCCCAGAATCCCGCCAAGCCACTTATACCCATCTCACTATCCAGAACTGTGTGACACAGCAAAACCGTATCTGTAAGAGAACCTGGGAAGTGTGGATTTAAAGAAAAAGCTGGGTCTGCTTCAGCTCAGATGAAACTGGGTTTAGTAAGGAAATCTTAGCTACTTGATCGCAGCAAGTTGGCTTTCTCCCCTCGCCTCTTGGAAGGGTGGGCAAGCACAGTTTCCTTTGGCCAGGGGAGACACCTCCGTGTTAACTGAAGCACACTGCTGTTCTGAGTTTACATGGAAGGAGAGTGTGCGTGACTCCGAAGTCACTGGGGAAGAGGCCCAGTGACACTTTGGACAGTCTCATTTAAAACCCATCAGACCCTTTTCTAACTTGCCTCCTTGGGATAGATTCCTTTGCAGTTAGGATAATGATTTGTCATCTGGTGACATGATATGTCTATCATCCAAAGCCACCCACATTTGGGACATAGAGATGGTCAATGTTCAGTGGCATGTCTGAACTCAAAGGATAGAGGAGGGTTTATTGGCTTTTCTGGTAGCAGTCTGGTCCCTGGAGTATCTCAGCTCTGCTCTAAGGTAAATACATAGGACATAGTCCACGGCTGTGGTGGGTCTCTTTCCTGTGTGGTGATCTAGCTGTGCTGTTATGATTACAAGACATTCAAAGCTTTTCCTCTACCTGTCTTACAGGGACAGATCATGTTCTTCCTTTAATATTACAAGGCTAAATAGATAGGATGGATTCAACTGGGTAAAGGTTGACCAGTGCTAGAAGTACTGATCTATGGGAGAGTACTACAATCAGATGCTTACATGGAATACAAACTTTTGCATTACAATGAACACATCCAAATTTGTTCAAGGCTGTCTAGGTACCAACTACCTATTTAAATCACCTCTTATCCCATATTCTACAAACTTAACATACCAAAACCAGGAACTCCTGATTTTACCATTCAATATTGAAATTCTGTGATATAAAAATTTGAGAGACTTTGTAGACATTCCATTCATCACATACTGTCATTCTGTAACCATACTTTATTTTCCCTTTGAATCTTTCTGTATTTCATGGATGTTTCTCTATTTCTACTGTCTCTGTCCTTATCTAAGGTACAATGCTTTCATCCCTCAACTGCTAACAGCGAGATTTGATCTAACTGCATCTTTTCTGTACTCTTGAAATCTGGTTTTTACAGTTTTTCTCAACTTTCAGGGTGGAATGTGATCATGGATCCCAATATTTAAAATCCTCAATGGATTCACATTCACCTTGGGATTAATACAGGCTTGGAAATCCACCCAAAAGTCCCTTTACCATCTGGCCCTTGCAAGCTGTATTGTTATTTTTCTGGTGCTATAGCAAAAACAACATAATTAAAAGCAACTTAAAAAAAAGGCTTTAATTTGGCTTATGATTCCAGAGAAAAAGAGACCATAATGGTTGGGAAAGAATGTAACTGTGCCAGGAAACAGCAGGATAACATTTCACACTGGAAGGAGAGGGAGTAAGAGGAGATGGGGCGAGGCTCTAAACCTTTAAGACAGCCTTCAGTGACTTACTTCCTCCACCAAGGCTCTACCTCTTAAGGGCTCCATCATTTTCCTAAGCAACATGTCTAGTCGGAACTGAGTGTTCAAATACATGAGTCTGGGTGGGGGGGGCATTTCTCATTCAAACCATGATATCCAACTTTCCAAACACATACACCTTTTTCCCTTGCTCTCTACCAATCCACTGACTCACCACCTACAAGAAGACATTCCATTCTATTTGTGTATACCCCATCACCCTCTTCTGAAATTCCTTCCCTTACCCTCTTTCCTGGAGAATTGTGTATCTCCCTTAGTGCACCTGAAACACAGTTCCCTACATGACTACTGTCAGAAAGACATCTTTTATAGCTTTTATCACACTGGAAGTTTTTAACTTATTGGTTACAATTTGGGTAATGCTTAGCAAGACCTTATCTATTCTGTGTGAAAAGGGACAATGCTTTATTTGGTTCCCTTTCTACTACATATTGATATAATTCACATTTCTTTGATTACTGGGGTTGAACAAACACAAAACCTTTGGAGTAATGAAGAAAAGAATGTGTAAACCCAGTGGTTTCATACACAGTTGGTAATCTTCGTGTGGATTTTGCAAAGCAGAAGGATTCGTATGTGTAGACATTGCTCCCACAGGTATTGCATGGCTCAAATGAGATCTGAGCCTTGATGTGTTTGAGTTTAAGGCCTGGATTCCTCCAGCTTCATCACACTGACTTTCTATCTTAAAGGAGACACTTTATAGAACAGTCCTTTGTAAGAAGCTTAGTGTGGTGTACTTTTTATCATTATGAACTGGACTGGGAAAATGAGCAAAGAATAGTAGTTAATGAATGACCCACCACCCATATAAAATCGCGAGTAATGAGGAGACACCTCCCTCCTGTTTACCCACACCACACTGTTCAGTATTCTCACACTATGATTCAGCTGACAGTTTCAGGAACTGAAGATTTTATTAGGTGTCCTGTGATTCCAACTATTCACAACACTATTCATCTTGATTATTAATAACTCTTGTGTATTTCTGTAGTAAACAGTGTTCTGATCTAAACCAGATAGCAATAAGACTTGATTCAATTCTCACCTTCTCAGGAATCCATAAGTCATCAAAGACAGTGTTAGAGGTCAAGAAACAAGAGGTAGGAAGATGACTGCCAAAGGGAGTTGCTCTGGGCTTTCTTATCTCTGAGGAGTATACTCTCCCATATTTTTGACCAGCTCCAGACAATTACTTTGATTTGGAGCTGGGAGTTGGCAGGGTTCAGGTTAGCACATGGTCCACTCCCTATTCTTGGCAGAGAGAGAAATGTGGAGTTCTTTAAGGTCTTAAGAGGACCCTAGGCCTGAGGACAGTAACAAGCAGACTGGGTTCTGAGATGCACTGTGACAGCAAAGGGAAGCAAGGACTCTGAGGATTGAGTTGTGTGGCTGAGGAGATGTGAGACTAGGGGAACCAGCCTGGAGCAAGAGGGAAGTCCAGGTGTGTCCAAACTCCAAAAATCTCTTCTTGAGACCGACAGGAATAAGACTGCTCCCTCCCTGCCCTAAGCCTGCATGTGCTCACTCACGTAGCCTCTGCTGCCCTTGAGGTGGTCACACAGCCTGGCAGCCGGGTTACAGGTTAAACTCCTCTCTCCTTGTAAGGTCATGTCCAGAAAGCACCTGGGATTCCTCTTCATGTGGATAAGATATTCCCAGCACCTTATCCTAAGCCAATGATGTACGCTCACCCTGAAAGCCTCTTCCCACTCCCCAAAAGTTTAAATAGCATTTTGTTCCCCCAATTAAACAAACTGTCTCACTGAAGCCTGCCTCCTGAGAACTCTGTTTCCTCAAAGGCTCACAGCTGCCTGGCTCCCAGCCATTCCTGCCTCCTCTCAGGATCTCAGGCAGGCTGGGAAGGGCAGGGAAGCAGAGTTCAAACAGCACTGAGTGACATGGCTTACCTATAACCAACACCTCAAGTCTTCAATTTAGAATGAAAACAGGTAAAACAAACAAACAAACAAATAAAAACCAAAACAAAACAAAATCAAGACAAAATTTTCAGAATACAAAGCAATTTCATTTGTTTGTTTGGTCGGGTTTTTTGTTTGTTTTTTGATACAGGGTTTCTTTGTGTGACAGCCCTTGCTGCCCTAGAACTTGCTCTGTAGACCAGGCTGGCCTTGAACTCACAAGGTTCTACCAGCATCTGCCTCCCAAGTGCTGGGATTAAAGGCCACCACTCAGCTGATACAAAGCAAATTGAAAATAATAACAGATGGACAGAATACTCTCCTTCAGAGATTTACTTTTCAATATTATTTTTATATTGTGGGTTCAAATGAATTGATAGAATTAAAAGCTAGAAAGACACTAGTTAAAAATCAGGCAATAATGATGAATAGTCTCTATTTAGTTTTGACCAGGCAGATTTACTTCCAGTATTTTATGTGACTTGAGTGTAGCTGTTGATAATCTAAACCTGAAATTTTGTGTTTTCTTCAGATGTAATGCTGTCATTTTATCATGCTGCAGATTCTTCAGAAATAGCACAGTATTTCACTGTATAGCTATTCATATTTTACTTACTCTAACCTTAACTTACCATGCCCTCATTTTATTAACTAGTTCAATAATAAGTGTATTTCTTACTAAATTTTATTGGAATAAACTTACTTCCTTGGACTGAACTATGGAATGGTGCTTTGCATCAAAGAATTTGAAGAACAAGGTTTGCAACGCCAGCTTCTAAACCTCCTTCTACTGACTGCATGAATTCTCTAGTTCCAAATGCTACCAATTAAAAATTTTCACTATTTTAATGAGCAATCATAATCTTATATTAATTTATTTTCTTTGATTATTCAAGATGGTCAATTAGAATATTGTATATGTTGTCTATATTTCTTCTTTTGTATTTTTATATGCCTTTGGCCCATTTTTCTATATTGGATAATGTTGATTTTCTTTAAAATTGACATTAATCCCTTATTTATTTTAGCTATGTACACATAGATCATATTTATATGCATACATATTCTTTATTTTTGGAACAAATTGTCTTTTGGGGGACTCAAACTGCCCTTGAACCCATCATCCTCCTACCTCTGTCTCCCACGTGCTGAGATCATAGGCATGTGCTACCACACGGAGTTATCTCAACAGCACTTACTGAGTAAACTGGGGTGAATATAGTTGAAAGAAAGGCATAAAATTCTGCTACAAAACCAGGTATACTGTTTTGATTTCTCCTGTTTTGTTTCTGTGTTCCTTTTTTGATATGCTTTGTTTTGACTAATTTCCACTTATATCCCAAATACTCAGCTCTAATCCATGTTCCTTACATGCTTGGGCTATGCGTTGCTCATGAGACCAAGGAGCATAAAGAGTTGTGTTCTTGGCATCAACAGAGTTGATAATGATGCACCCACTGGCTCTAAGTCAGGTAAATTATCATGAACATTTTAAGATGTCACCAAAAGTATGTGGACTTGAGAAGAACAACCAAGAAAATACCAATGTATTTTAGCCAATGGCCTATATTTAATCAGCATTCCAACAATGTAGGATGTAAAACATAGATGATAGACAGATAGATAGACAGAGAGACAGACAGACAGATAGATAGATAGATAGATGATAGATGTAGATAACAGTTAAATGATAGGTAGGTGACAGAGATAGATGATATATAGACATATATAAATGATGGATAAATGATGATAGATGGATAAATGATAGATAGATAGATAGATAGATAGATAGATAGATAGACAGACAGACAGACAGACAGATAGATAGATAGATAGATAGATAGGAGATAAATAAAGAATAGACAAAGAAGACTAGACAGACAAATAGATCCTAGAAGAAAAGGAGAGTTCCATGGACCCACCACATCTAAAGGGAATTACAATAGTCACCTTACAGTGAGAATTCCACTTAACTTCTTATGAAAGTATTGGCTAGTTATGTGTTAAAATGAAAACACACCAGCAGGTATGAAAATTAAGGTGAGAAGGCTGTGGGGATACTTTCTGTATTGTCTTATATCAATAGGATGATGGACTACTAGAAAAATTGCCCAGGATATAGATAATAAAAAATATTCCCCAGATACAGAGAGGAATAAAAATAAAATATTAAGAATGTCCTGAAAGGTGAGAATTGAGTGTTTTATTTCCAGCCCTGGGCTATTGTATTTTTTTCCAGTGAATAACTACTACTTACAATTAGATAAATCAAAAAGCTATAAAAAGTAGTAATTGACAAGTTCAACAAATCTAAGAAAATTAAAGGAGAAAATAGTATGAAGAAATAATCTTTTATGAGGAAAAGGCTTATAAGTCTGTACCCTACTGACATCAAAGAAGCAAGATCTGCATTCAGCCACTGCAGTGAGTTCTCCTTTGTTTTCTATAAGGAGCAGCTACAGGTATAAAATGTTGAGTACGACACTCCTTAGCTGAGACTTTTAGAAAAACCCTGTAGGTACCAGGAGATGGCTCAGCAGGTAGTGTCTTATATGGAAGCAGGAGGAAGAAAGTCCACATGGCCAGCACCCACATGAAAACCTGGGTGTGATGTGTGCACCTGTCATGCCACAGCTGAGAGGGGAGACAGCGGGATACTGAAGACTCACTGACCAGCCAGTCTAGCTGAAATGGCAGGCTCTAGATTCAGTGAGTGACCCTGAACTAAAACTAAAACTAAAGTGGAAACTGTAGATGAAAACATCCAACGTTTACTCCTTATCTCAATATCTGCATGCACAGGTGAGTACCCCAATACACACATGCAAACAGCATATGCACATACACACACACACACACACACACACACACGTAAATAAGAATAACTTTAAAATAGTATGACCTCTGACCCTTAGCCTTCTCCTACATAATAGTATTCAATAATAATGTATTTATAGAAAACTGAAATTAGTGACAAGATAGACGCATATTTAGCAGAATTAGCATAAAGTACCCATACAAAGAAAAGTATCATTATTTTTGTTATCATCACTGTACTGCAAAAATAGCTAGTCTGCCTGAACAGGTGAGTCTGCAGAACACTCAGCCTTCCTACACAGGAAATCTATGACACACATTCAACAGCTAGCACAGAGCCAAGGATGCCTTTCTGTAGATACTTTTTAAGTGACTAGAGAGATGCCTTAGTGATTAAGAACACTTATGATTCCTGCAAAGGACCAACTTCAGTTCCTAGTACCCACTTGGCAGCTGTAACTCTAGTTTCAGGAGTAATGGTATCATCTTCTGGCCTCTGTGGGCATTTTGTGCACATTGTGCATCCACTCTTGTACGTCTGTGTGTGCATGTGTGAGTATGTGCACACTCATACACATACATGTACATGCACACTGACAAAACACTCATGCACATGAAATAAATGCTTTTTAAACACCATTTTAAGCTACTGCCTACAGAGGACTCACTGTGGTCCAGTTTGATCTAGGTGCTCTGCCTGTATCAGCTTACCCTCATCCTTGATCATCATGTGAGACACTGTCCCCTCCCTTTGACAGTATCACATAGACCCTAACTCTCATTGAGTTTAAATAACTTGAGCAAGAGTTGAAAAGTGGTGAGATGGGAGTTGATCAATGCGCATTTGATTTCTGTGCTAAGATGACTAAGGTCAATACATGAGATCTGAGAGAAATGAACAAATACTGAATGCAATAAAAATATCCCCTAAGCCACCAGGAGAAACTTACATTTTTATCTCTGAGGGTTTTGTTTGTTTTTGGTTGGTTTGTTTGTTTTATCATATTTTCTTTTTTTCTCATTTATTAATTTATTTATTGACTTTACATCTCAACTGGAGATTTCCCCTCCCTCCTCTCCTCCAGTTGTAGTAGGACTGGATGCATCTTCTTCTGTTGAGGCTACACAAGGCTGTCCAGTTAGGGGTAAGGGATCTAAAGGGAGGCAACAGAGTCAGAGACAGACCCTGCTCGTGTGTTAGAGGTTCCACATTAAGACCAAGCTGCACATCTGTTACATATGTACAGGAGGCCTAGGTATAGCATGCTCTCTGATTGGTGTTTCAGTCTCTGTGAGCCCCACGGACCCAGGTTAGTTGATTCTGTAGGCTTTCTTGTGTCCTTAACCTCTCTGGCTCCTTCAATCCTTCTTCCACAAGATTCCCCAAACTCTATCTAAAGTTTGGTTGTGGGTCTCTGCATAAGTTTTCATCAGCTGCTAGGTGAAGCCTTTCAGATGACAGCTATGGCCTAGAAGCACTTAAGGAAATGTCCAACATTCATAGTCATCAGAGAAATGCAAATCAAAACAACACTGAGATTCTATCTTACACCCATCAGAATGGCTAAGATCAAAAACTTAAGTGGCAGGGGGCTGGAGAGATGGCTCAGGTGGTTGGGGTACTTGCTTTTCAGTTGTGGGACTGGAGTTCAGTTTCTGCATGTACAACAGAGAGCTCACAATCATCTGACCTGGAGTTCAGTTTCTGCGTGTACAACAGAGAGCTCACAATCATCTGTGACTCTAGGTGCAAGGCATCCAATGCCTTCTTCTGGCCTCTCCTGACACCTGTACATACGTGTGCACACACTCAACATAAACATATACATGCTGATACTCATAGACACATATGCATATAAAGTAAAAATAAAGTTTGTTTTATTTTTTTATTTCCAAAAAGGAGCTACCTCAAGAGAGGGAAGAAAGGAGGTAATACTGATAGTATGTAAAATATGGGACTTATTGAGGATTTTTGTATACAAGAAATATGGTGTTTTTAAAGTTTAGCAGTAGAGGGCTGTAGAGATGGCTCAGCAGTTAAGAGCACTGACTGATCTTCCAAAGGATCTGGGATCAAATCTCAGTACCCACATGGCAGTGCACAGCTGCCTGTAATTGCTAGGAGTGGTGGCACGTTTGATCCCAGCACAATGGGTGGCAAGCAGATCTTTATGAATTCAAGGCCAGTCTGGTCTACAGAGTGAGTTTCAGGACAGACAGTGAGTGCTACACAAAGAAAGCCTGTCTTAAAAAACCAAAATAAATAAATAAATAGTTTAGTAGTAGACACACATTGCTTATTTGTAAACATACAAATTGATTTTATGTACATCATCATTAAAAAGAAATATCAATGTCTTAGAAAAATCTTCATCAGAATAAGAAATTTCTTATTTGCAATGCTAATTGTAACATGATTCATAATTGATTGTGGAATTAAACTAAGTGTACATTAAGCAATAGAGATAAAGAAAATGGGGAACACTCCTCCACTCCTGGTGGGAGTGCAAACTTGTACAACCACTTTGGAAATCAATCTAGTACTTCTTCTGAAAATTGGAAATAGCTCTACATCAAGACCCAGCTATACCACTCCTGGGTATACACCCAAAAGATGCTTCACCATACCACAAGGGCATTTGCTCAACTATGTTCATAGCAGCTTTATTTGTAATAGCCAGAACTGGCAACAACCTAGATGTCCCTCAACCGAAGAATGAATTAAAAAAAAGAAAAAAAGGTGGTCCATTTACACAATGGAATAGTACTTAGCTATTAAAAACAATGACATCACGAAATGTGCAGGCAAATGGATGGAACTAGAAAATCATCTTGAGTGAGGTAACCCAGACCCAGAAAGACACACATGGTATGTACTCACTTATAGTGGATATCAGCCATATAGAAAAAGAGAGCCACACTACAATCCACAGTCCCAAAGAAGCTAAGTAACAAAGAAGGCCCAAGGGAGGATGCTTAAATCTTACTCAGAAGGGGAAATAAAAAAGACATCATCAGAGGTGGAGGGAGGGAGGGAACTGGGTTGGAGAGGGAGTGGGGAGGATAACAAGAGGGATCAAGGGTGGGGAGGACTGAGGGAGAGAGAACTTCAGAGCTATCCCAGAACAGCTCTGGGATAAGCCAGACACCTAGGACAAGTGAAACACCCAGGAATCTATGAAAGTGACCCTAGCTGAGATTCCTAGAAACAGTGGGTATGGAACCTGAAATGGACACCTCCAGTAACCAAGCAAGACTTCCAAAGGAAGGATGGGGACACCAACCCACCCACAAAACCTTTGACCCAAAAATTTGTCCTTTCTACAAGATGTGCAGGGATAAAGATGGAACAGAAATTGAGGGAATGGTCAACTAAAGACTGGCTCAACTTGAGACCCACTACTATGAGAGAGAACCAACCCTGACATTTAATTATATTCGACCATACTTGCAGACAGGAGCCCAGCATAACTGTCCTCCGAGAGGCTTCACCCAGCAACTGTTGGAAACAGATGCAGAGACCCATAGCCAAACATTAGGTGGAGCTGAGGAAATCTTGTGGAAGAGTTGGGGGAAGGATTAAGGGATCTAGAGATGCCAAGGATACCATATGAACACCTACAGAATCAACCAACCTGGGCCCGAGGGGGCTCACAGAGACTGAACCACCAACCAGAGAATATGCATGGGACAGACCTATGCCCTCTACACATATGTAACAGATGTGCAGCTTGGTCTTCATGTAGGTCCCCTAACAAATGGAATAGGAGCTGTCTCTGACTCTGTTGCCTGCCTCTGGATCCCTTTTCCCTAACTGGGCTGCCGTGTCTAGCTTTAATAGAGGATGTACCTAATCCTACTGCATCTTGATGTATCAAAGCAAGTTGATATACATCCAAGGCCTCCCCTTTTCTGAGGAGCGAAGGTGGGAGGTTGGGGGAGAGGAGGAGAGAGAGGGGGGAAGCTCAATCAGCATGCAAAGTAAATAAATTAATTAATTAATGGGGGAAAAGGAATAATAACAGATACCAGTGAAACACCAACAAAGAGGTTGAGGCAAGAGGACTCCAAGTTTCAGGTTAGCTGGAGATACATTTGTAACAGCCAAGGTGGACCCTCATGTGCCGCCAAGTAGACCCTTCAGACAGAATGTGCCTCGTCCCTAGCAGAGCACACTGTCAGCCAAAAGCATTAGCTGTCATCTTCCATGGCCCTGTTGTCTACATCCATACAGCCACCTTCTCTTAGGTGACAGCTCCTTTCTCAGAGCAGGTAACATCAAAGACCGACCCATATAGAATGCAAAGACCCAGCTCATTCTCCCCAACTCAAATGAATCCCAAATGCTTGTTGCTAAACTAAGGCTCCCTTAGGGTCCCCTGCAGCTCTATTTCAGCTCAGCATGACCCTCTCCATTCCACTGAGGTTCCTCCCAGAGTTGAAGCCATCACAGGTAGCATCTGGTGTATTAACCTCCACCTCAGAATCAGCTTCCCAGGAAACCAATTCTGAACTCTGAACTGAATCCAGGGCAAAGTGAGGAAGGGGAAGTGGAACAGAACTGTAGGAACTTCATCTTCCACCATCTACTGCCACCAAAACCCAACTACTGTGGGTACATGGAGAATGGACAGTCCCCAGTACAAGATGTACTTGCTAGGGCTCTGAAGTGCTAAACTCAGAAGACACATCAATGGAAGGTAATGCATGTACTGCTCAATGTGGGAGAGGCAACACTCCTGTCTAGACAGAATAGAAGTGGCTGCCACTGAGCCCAACTGATCTCAGGAAGAGAATAACCAAACAGGAGTGCTCGATCATCAGGCTAGTGTGAAAACAGGAGGATTTGTTCAAATACATAAAAAAGAAGCCTCCCCCTTCTTCAGTAGATATAAGAAGACCAATCCCAGGACTTCACTGAGTGGCCTGTAGACCTCTGAAAAAGCTAAATTCACAAGAACCGTACATCTGCTACGCCACGCTCAGCGGCTTTTTACCAATACACAATGTAACCTTGGTTCATTCATTGGACAGGGACATTTTGCATTTCTCTTGATGCACATGAAGATATTGAATGCCAGGTTTCCTCAATCCTTTAAGCATTCAGAAGTACCCCACTTTAAAAACCACCCGTTCTGCTTTGTTTAATTGTGAGGAAGAGGCCATTCTCCAATACAAAATGTGTTTCTCTCCTATGGGGCCCAATCACCCTATGCTACTAGGCAAATACCTGTATGCATACAGCAGCAAGATACATGATATACCTGCTAAGAAGGAGAGGGATCTGCCACAGAGGCACGACGAGGCATCAACAACATGAAGCGCAGAGGCTGGGAGTGGACCATGGGACTGACTCTGAGGATGTCTGATCAAATAAGTTGAACATACTGTCTAACAAGGAAGAACTTATGGATTTAGGAGTTCTTTCCCAGGACTCAAGATCTAACACTCTGGCAACGATCTGGGGAGTCGATGTGAATATCCTCCTGGGATGGATAACACTAGACGATGCTGAAGATGCTGATCGCTACAAAGAGCTACAATAACCATGGCAGACGCTAACATAAAGGAATGAGTCTAAAGGAAGCAAGCCAAAGTAAAACAGATATTCTACATAGGCTGAACAAGCACTTGTGGACTGAAGTCCATGATTGCCAAAACCACAAGGACTGAGCTGGTGAGACGGTGACCAGTGTCAGTGAGAAGCCCAGAGTTGGCAAAGGAGACGCCATTACAGCACTAAAACCTTACGAAGTGTGGGAAGACAGGATGTCAAGCCAGGGTGGGTTCAATTGTGGCAAATGACGAAGTCATTCACCTGCAGCATCACCTGCAGAAATCAGAGGTCATGGAGGAAGTTAAGTGTACGCTTGATTCTAGAAGGGAAACAGATGAGAAAAAAAAATGGTACTGTCTCATATACATAATCAACAGGAAAAGAAGTCAGACAGATGATGCAGAGATGAGAATCAGGGAAGTATCTTATCTCAGGAGAAGGCTGGGTTTCTCTGCCAGGTTTCCAACCCTGAACCAGATTTCAGACCCAGATCTGGCTCAAAGGGGAAGGAAACCCTGCAGTGTCATTCAAGGGTCTGCATGACTTCCCTCTCACAGCTGTCTTCACTCACAAATCCTCTGACTCCAAGTGTGTGGGGTTTCCACACATCAATCAATTCTCCCTCAGCAGTTGGATGTCCTACGAGTCTATTCAATTCTGACTCTGGAACAACCTTCAGACCCAATTGTTGAAGTTTCATGGCCATAAAACTTGTGCACTTCATCTGCTAAGCCCAGGATCTCCCATCCTTCTCACCAACCAGCAACAGACTGAGGGTTCTCAGGAACCCTTTCTCAGGGGGAACAATTTGCTATAGTGGTTCACAGGACTCAGGAAAACTATTCACTTATTATCTATTAACTATTAAAAAACATAACTTGGGAACAGGCAATGGAAGAGCAACATGGGAGTAAGTATGACACAGCTGGGCACAGAGCTTCCACGCCCTCTCCAAGCATATCATTCTCTCGGTCCCCATGGTATGTAGCAACTTACAGAAGCCCTCTGGACTCTGTATCTTATCATATAGGCAAGGCTGATTAATCATTTGCCATTGATGACTGAACTCAAACTCTGACACTTTCCTCTCTCTACAGTTAAGATGAATGTTCCAAACTTCTGATCACACAGTTGGTGTCTCTGACAACCTTATTTTGACCTGAAACTATCCAGGGTCACCCCAAGAGTTACCTCATTAACATAAATCCAGGCATGGCTGAAAATGGTCATTAATAACAGATTATCCTTTCCTTTGGGAAATCAGAGACATTTTAATAACTCTAAGTTAAGAACCTTACATACACACACATATACATATATAAGTCATATATGTATATGTGTGTGTATGTTTGTATCTACATATGTATATATAATATAATATATATGTGTGTTTCTGTGTATATATACATACATATGATATACATATAAACACACATACATATATATGTAACATTTTAATCACAACATTTCATTCCCAAAGTGTCACCCATTTACTTTAGCAACTGTACAGTAAAGACAGCATATTACCCAAACATTTGGAAAACTCTTAGACATGGAGTCTTTGTTGACAATGATATTGGGAGACATAATGTGGTTATCATAGTGTCTAGTAGCATGAAGATAAAGAGCTGCAAGGCAGTAAATACAGCCCTAGTCCAGGGTCCATTAACTCCATGGCCTACTTGGTATTCATTCTTTAGTTCCCCTGATAGCTAATTTTGATTGTCAACTTGATAGGATTGGAATTATCTTGGAAACAAACCTCAGGGTATATCTGTGCAGGAACCTGTGGTCTCTGTGGGGGTTGATTGAGGCAGAACGATCCACTCTAAATGTGGAATATTAAACTGTATAAAAAGGAGGAAGCCACATAAGCATGAGCATCCATGGCCCTTTGCTTCCTGACTGTGGATACAGTGTGACCAGTCACGTAAGCTTCTGCCACCAAGTCCTCCCTATCACGACAGACTGTACTCCTGAGTGTGAGTCACAGTAAACCCTTGAGTTTCCCTTGTCAGAAATTTTGTTACAGAAACGAGAAACATAACTAATACAATCCCCAAATACACATACACACACAAGTGTGTGTGTGTGTGTGTGTGTGTTTGTGTGTGTGTGTGTATGTGTGTGTGTGTGTATGTGCATGCTAGGCATGACCTTACCTGGTAGTTGGTATGTTGCTATAATTAATATTGTCAAGAGCTAGCATATGGGGAAAAGGCAAGTAAAAGCTTCTGAAATTGTTCTACCCTCTAACACAATATAAGGGATTAAAGATATCATGTCTCAGGCAGGAGACACTTGGTGCCACTTCTAGATCTGAGGATGCGGTGCTAGCGGTCCCATCATCACATCATTTAGGTCACAAGTCTGGCCTCTAGAATGAAGCAGATGGATCCCCAGGGGTGATCATCGCGTACTGGTGAAAATCTGGAAAGCAGAGGCCTGATTGCAGCTGCTGTGCTAGATGCATATGCAGATTAGCACAGACTCAAATAAGGCTGTACAGCTACTCATCTGCCAAATGAATTCTTTTCCATCCTTAAATAGCTCCACTAAGTTGAACAGATATGTTTCCAGTCCTGTCTGGGACCCTGTGGAGGGGACAGCCCACAGGGCAACAAGTGACCATGTGGTCAGAATTGGTCATCATGACCTGGGCTCTCTCAGATTCACCAGCTCATAAAATCAAGTGGGCTCAGCAGCAATCCACCTTAAATTAGAAGTTGTTCAAGAAGCCAAAAAGACCGCGACTTCCCACCTACGCTTTGGCACTAGCATGTGTCCATTACCAGCCACACTTCACCACCTTCAGCCCATGGGAGATCTCTCATGACCCACTTGTGTTATGGAATAGACTCTCAGCTCTGGTTCACAGGCAGGTCACTGTAGCACAGGAGAGCAGGCTAAAAGTGAAAGTGGCAACCTAATGCCTCCCTTGGAGACAACCCGGATAAACGGTAGCGGGTGGGATTCTTCTCTGAGAAAAGCTTTTGGACAATGTCACAGGGAGTTTTCTCATTGTTGTGCCCGAATACTTGAGAAGAAACAACTTAAGAAAGAAGGATTTGTTTGGGCTTACAGTTTGAGGATACAATACACCATGCTGGGAAGGCAAAATGGTAGGAGTGGCTCTCAGCCATAACAGTAGGAAAATGAGGGTGACTGCTCACATCCTGGAAAAACAGGAAACAGAGGTGAGACAGGCAGTCACCCAAAATAAACCTCAAAGCCTGCTTCCAGAAGAATCTATGCCCCTGGTGCTCTGTGATGGCCCCCTGCCGGGAAGTGGGTGATGAGGGAATATATATATATAGCCACTTCTACCTGCCCGACTTCTCCTTCTGAAGTTTCTGCAATTTCCCCAAATAGCTTCACTATCTGGGGACCAAATATTCAAATGCATGAGCCTGTGGGGGACACTGCACACCCTCCCTGGACATCCAGATTGCTGGTGTGTCCAATTTGTGTTAAAGAGAGTTGGCTCCGGGTGAGAATGCAACAGAAGGCCTAGACAGAGAAAGGACAGAAATGAGAACATCAGGAGCAAGAAGCTCCAAAGAAGAGGGATTTGAGGCTGAGCCTGGCCAATGATGACTCGCCGAGGCTGCAGTGCACCTCAGTTTCCCACATAAAACCTCCCCATCTGCCCATCATGACCCCACATGTTGAACAAAGGATAACAGCCAAGTAAACCTTCAGGTGACCCACAACAAAAACTATCTAAAACACGGAAGTCACCCACCATGCTGGACTATATTCCCAGTGCTGCCTGGTGCTGCCGTACAATATATAAGATGGTTTCCATGAACATCTGTGGGATAATGGCTGGACACTGAGCAAATGGGTTGGATAGTGTTCTCCAATGAATGATTTCTGAATTCTGTACTCCAGTATCAATTCTTGCCTTCTTGGCTATAATACAGGCTCAAGAGCCTAAGGAAGACATAGAGTGAATAGGATTGTTTCTGTTGCATTTTGTCACAACTACACACACAGACACAGACACACACATACACATACAGTTCACCATGCTTACTAACAATCTATAAGTTAATCACCATCACAACAGTAAAATTAAGAAAGAATAGCTATTGAAGTGTTTTCAGTAAATCATCTTAGAGAAAAATGTTATTTCATAAATAAACTCCTTTTCCTAAAAATTAGTGCTACTTCCTTCCTAAGTGAGGCCCCCTGGCTGCAGATAGCTTTCCTAGATGTGTAGATGTTCACAGGTTGTGTACTGTTTGGAACTGAGCAACCATTCCAATGGCTTCCTTAATTAACTGTGTGATGTTTTTGTTTGTGAGATAATTAATAACGTGATTTTATATAAAAAATTAATGTTAGTTTTCTGTCACAGGATTCCCGGCCTGAAATTTTTCATAGATGTTCATAGGCAATGCTTCAGGATGCTTGAAAGTGTCTTACATATTATAAAAACCTTTTTTTCCCCAAACACTTAAAATAACAAAAGGGTACATTTTACTAAAATATTTGTAATGTTACTTGCAAAAGAAATCCGCCAAAAGCAGGCAGCCCGAATGATGTCCTTGGTGGCAAGTCAGAGCCCCTTCTCAATGCCTGCCCTCCTGCAGCAGGACTGGAGAGTTGCAAGATTTGAGTTCTGCTCTCTTCCTACCCTGTCCTTGCCCTCCTCTTGCCTGAACAGAGGAGGAGCTGGAGATCCTACTGGCACCCAGCGGGAGAGCATGAGGTCTAGTTTTCATGAAGGTCATTCCCTTCATAGATGAGCCAAAGTAACCGGATTCTGGTCTTTATACGATTCATAGAACTGGGGTGACAAATGGCCTTCGGTGTCTAGCAGCAGCTGCTGCACCACGCCTCAGCGATCCAGCCTGGGACCTAGCTGTCTGTGTTCTTCAGAACACAGCATCTTATTAGCTAATTGTCCCTCATAGTTCATATGTCCCAATATTCTTTTCTAAATTTTGCTGAAGTTTTAAATAGTCTCTATTCCTGGTCCATTTGCTGTTTGTTTAGTGTTTAACTATATGGTTCTGTTTGCTGGGTTATAAAAGGGATTTCTTGTATAACAATGCCATGCTTTCTATAACAAAGAAATCCTGGTCCTCTTCCATATTCCATCCTCACGGCATCATGAGCTGGTAACGCTGGGAAGGTGTGTGCACACTTATATATATTGATTTTTATACAGACAGGAGCAGAAGAGTGTTCAATTTTCACATTTTCTATCTTTTTCTAGATGGGCCTTGCATTTTGGTGTACTGTGATTTGCAGATTTTCTTTCCTGGTGCCCTTACGAGGTCCTTTCTGTCCAGTGCTCCTCATGCCTTGGATTGGCAGTGCTGGAGAGAGTACTCCCTCACTCCTGCCCAGCCCCACC
>CAJQZJ010032781.1:1302875-1326428 GCA_907164525.1 Lophiomys imhausi
TTGGCAGTGCTGGAGAGAGTACTCCCTCACTCCTGCCCAGCCCCACCACCTCACCCCTGTGCCTCACCACCTACTGCTCCTAACACTCAGGTACAGCATTTACATGTTGGTATGAGCCCCACGCTGCTCCCATTCTCCCACTTTGCCAATCCTTCCTTGTCGTGCCTTCAGATGCCAGAGCATAATTGGCTTGATTTCTTTGCCAGTTACATATGAAATGTTTGAGAATAGCTTCCTTCTGCCTTTATTCTTAAATACCTTGGATAGATATGAATTCTTGGGATACCCTCCATTCTCTCTTCTCAGACCTCTAAAAATATTGCTTTGAAGTCTCCGAAATTTGAGGCACATTTGGTATTTTCCTTCCTGAATATCATTTGCTGCTTCCCATTAGGGACCAGGAGAACCACTTTTCTTTTCTTAATGTTGACTATTTCAGCAGACATGGCATTATTTGTTAGTCTAATTTGGGTGGTGGTATTTTTATAACAACCTGACCTGGGGAAGTAATATCCTCTTTTGTAGGTCAGAAGATGGGTTCTAGAACTTGACCTAAATGCCCAGTGTCTGATAAGTCTTTGAAATTCTTTGAGACTTGATTTCCATAGAGAAATGTAGGAGTGATATACATTATTTCTGAGCTAACTTCTACTTCTCACAGTGAATGACACCCATTCAGACGAATGACTTGCATGATATTTAATAAAAAAGTGTAGGTCTGAACAGTACTGATCTGTGAGTCAAAGATAGTAGTAGTCTTGTAAACATAGATTGGGGGCAAAGCCCAGCTCTGACAGCCCCAAGCTAGGTTGCACCCTCAATTCCAATTAGGGAGATGAGTAATGGTGGACAGGAGACAAAGAAGAGGGACACATGGGGTCCACAGACCTCCAGCTTATCTTCGGCTTGAAGTTTAGGTTAAAATGAGGAAGAATTGGGGCACCAGGCAAGAGCACAGTTGCTAAATCCTGGTTAAGTTATGATCCCAACCATAATTGATTCACTCTGGTCATACAAGGTGGTCCAGTAAGCTATCATCAGTTAAGAGGAGCAATATGGTCCCTAACGGATAATTATCATCCCACCCTTTGGATAACTGCCTTCACGTGTGGTGGTGTGTCCTCCCACGCTTGCACTTCTTGGAACTCAAGGTGAACACAGGTTTAGGGCAGTGACCTAACCATTTCTGAACCATCGGCCTTGACCCAGGATGGGATAGCTTAGGTAGAGAGACATTCCATGTGTGAGTCACCTACCAATGCCGAGTCAAGCAGAAGCCTGCGCCAGTAAAGGAACAAATACACAATAAAGACAGAGGAAAGCTGGTTTGTTCTGCTTTCTGTTACCTAGTGGTACCAGGTCAGGAATCAACCCTTTGTGGCAAGAGCAGCTACATGCCTTTTATTTTATTAACATAATTGAATCATGGGTGTGAGTTTGGGCAAACCAGAAGAGCGCAAGTGTGAATTCTGTGCTTGCATTACCCATGTGTGATGTTGGGCAAATTATAAAAGTTCCTTCACCCCAACTTCCTCATATGTAAAATAATTATTCCACTGTCTCCTGATATTGTGGGTATTAAATGAAGCATATTTATTTAAATGGATATTTAGTTCTCCATCTCCCAGCTGCTTTCTCTCTACCTCCCTTCCCATTTCAGTGCTCTACGAGTCTAATTAAAATTGGGATAATATAGTATATTATTCACTTCCCCTATTTCTCTGTAATATTTTTGTAAAGCACTTGCTATTAGAGCTTGGGTGTAATATTTTTCTATTACTTGAAATCTA
Source organism: Lophiomys imhausi (assembly GCA_907164525.1). Lineage (NCBI taxonomy): Eukaryota > Metazoa > Chordata > Mammalia > Rodentia > Muridae > Lophiomys > Lophiomys imhausi. The sequence continues at coordinate 1,304,666 of CAJQZJ010032781.1, forward strand.
GTTTTAATGAAATATTTGCTGAAGATCCATTTATAGTCCCTAATTAAGCATGACAGATGGGTGTCCCTGAGACCACCATTTAGTAATTGCCAAATAGATACCATAAAAAAACCACATAAAGAAGAAGAAAACTACCTGATAGCAGCTGATGTTTCTCATATCCTTACCTAGCCATTTCATCAGATTTGGGAATTCTCTGAGGTCAAAAAGAAATTAGATGTGTGAATAGAAAGTTGACATTTCATTTCTACACAGTCCATCTGCAGAACCTGAATTTGACATGAACATTTGCTCCATGAAAGAACAAGTTAAACACTGCATTTCACAAACTACAAACAGGTGTTTGTGAATGTACCCTATGCTGGTTCTGTTTAAAAAAGAAAACTGGAAGAGAAATAAAATACATGCTTAACTGCTTTAACTATTTTAATTTTGTTTCCTGGAGCCATACATTATCTGGCTAGATGATTGATGATATCATTTAAATTCAATTCTCAAAAAAATTAGACCATTAGATAGCAAATAAAATTGTCATTTTTTTCCATTCACAGACGACAAGGTAGAAGATGAATACACTAGCAGTATTGACCAAGTACACTCTAGCTCCAGCTCCAGAGAGCTTGGATTAAGTCTTGATGAAGCAATACAACACAGCATGGGGTCAATACTGGGATCAGCACTGCATAGTAACAGGGTGACCTCAAGGGACATTGTTTAATTTATTTGGGACTCATTTTCTTAACCTGAAAAGTAGGGGCAAAAAACCAAGTAAATAATGCAGCCCCAAATCTCAGAGGACTGTCTTAAAAATTAGCTTAAGATAAAAGCCTTGAAATCATGCCACTAATAAAGGGTGAAAATAAACCCCTGGCATCCTCTTCTGCTTTTTATTTGACTTCCTGCCACCCTCAAATCTAAAATACTTTTATACCTTCTCTTTGAGAAATTATTCTATTCCTCTAGATTCTAGTTTAAAATTGAAAGTGTGGATGAAAACCATCCATCTAATCAAAAGGACATGTCCTTGTTAGTATCTGGAAGGTGCAGTATGCTCCCTCATGAACCCTAACGAGAGAGGAATCGCAGAGGCACACCCTGAGACAGAATCAACAATGCAAACCAAATAATCCAATTTAAAAATGGGGTACAGAGCTAAACTGATAACTCACTAAAGAATTTTTAATGGCTGAAAGACACATAAAGAAATGCTCAATATTCTTAGTCACCAGAGAAATGCAACTCAAGACAACTCTGAGATTCCATCTCACTCCTGTAAGAATGACTAAGATAAAAAACTCACATGACAGCACATGCTGGCAAGGTTGTGGAGAAAGGTGAACATTCCTCCATTGCTGGTGAGAGTGCAAATTTGTACAACTACTGTGGAAATCAGTCTGGCGATATCTTAGAAAACTTGGAATAGCTCTACCCCAAGACCCAGCCATTCTACTCCTGGGTATACATCCAAATGATTCCTCACCAAATCGCAAGGACATCTCCTCATCTATGTTCATAGCAGCTTAGTTTGTAATAGCTAGAAACTATAAAAACCCAGTTGCCCTTCAACTAAAGATTGGATTAAAAAAAAAAAAAACCTGTGGTACATTTACAGAGTGGAATACTACTCAGCTATCAGAAACAAGAAAATCATTCAATTTGCTACCAAATGGATGGAACTAGAAAAGTTCATTCTGAGTGAGCTAACTCAGACCCAGAAAGATATACATGGCATATATTCACTTATAACTGGATGTAAGCCATTTAGTACAGGATAACCATCCTACAACCAACAGACCGAAAGGAACAGGAATCTAGCATAACTATCCTATGAGAAATTCCACCCAGCTGCAGATCAAAACAGATGCTAAGACACATGGTCAAACATTAGGAGGAGCTCTGGAGTCCTATATGAGAGAGGAAGGAGGAATAGAGAGACCTGGAGGGGTGAAGATACATAGAACCAACTAACCTAGGCCCCTAGAGACCTACAGTAACTGAAACTAACCAAATAATAATAAAAACAAAAGCTTAGACTTGGCTTAGACCCCCCAATACAAATGTAAAGGGTAGGCAACTTGGTTCTCATACAGATCCTTAACAGGTAGGGATGGGGTGGTCTCAGTCATGGACTTTGTTACCTGTTAGTGGGAGACTTTGCTATAGTGGAGCTGCCAAATCTGGCCCCAGAGCAAGAGGAACTCTTAGCCCTCATGTGACTGATGAAGAGGGGAAGAGGGACTGATATGTGGGGGAAGAGGATAGGCGGGAGAGGGGGTAGAAGGTAGGAGGGAGGGAACAGGAGAGAAGGAGTGAGGGGGCTATGATTGAGATGTAACTTGAACTAATAAACTTTTTTTTTTTTGGTTTTTTTGAGATAGGGTTTCTCTGTGTAACAGCCCTGGCTGTCCTGGACTTGCTTTGTAGACCAGCATGGCCTCAAACTCACAGAGATCTGCCTGCCTCTGCCTCCCGAGTGCTGGAATTAAAGGTATGAGCCACCACACCCTTCTGTTTTTGTTTTTGTTTTTTGTTGTTGTTGTTGTTGTTGTTGTTTTGGTTTGGTTTTTGTTTTTTGCATTTTTTAAAAGAGCACTTACTACTCTTTTGGAGGATGTTAATTCAGTTCCCAATACCCATATGGGTGGATCCATTCCAGACATATGATGCCCTCCTGTGGCAATTAAGGACATAACACACACATGGTGTGTATTCATACATGGAGGCAAACACTCCTAAGTCTTTTTAAAAATGACCTGGCTGAAGCAAAAAAAAAAAAAATATATATATATATATATATAATACTATACTATATATAAATATTTGTATAATGTTATATATTATTTATATAATTATATAAAATATATGTATATAATATATATGTAGATTATATCTATAAATATATCACTATAATTGCTAACTTGTTAGACCTTTAGGGCTCAGGAGAAATAGTTTGTCCCAGTGTTTCCGTGCACACGGCTCTTACTGACTAAAGCTGCAGCTGGCTCAGGCCAACCTAACACCAAATCCAGCATACAAACCCTTATACAGAAAACAGTGAGAAGCTATTGTCTGCCGGTGGGAAGAGGTTCCTACAAATCTGTTCCCAAAGCAGTGAAGAAATTACAGATTTAAGAGCTATTAGGACTAGCAGGTATTTTAAGAGTTTACAGACAGGGAATCTGAGCCCCAGGAAAGATCAATACCTGTACTGTCTGCCCCATATTTCCTGAAGTATTGACAGAACATGCTCTCCATCACTCTCAGAACCTATAAGGGACCTCTGAATAATTTCATAACTGGAGTATTCCCCTAATCGATCACGTCTCCAGATAGTAGGCTTTTTCATATTCAAAGAGGTGCAGGGTAAGACGGGATGAAAAAGCAAACTATGCCATGTCATAGAAACTATCAGCAGAACTGAGTTGAAAACTGAACTGTGGCTTAGGTAGCTGTTTCTTTTCCAGAAGCTCTGTAGTGGCCAACGAAGTCTTTCTGAAACTGGCCACCCTTGGCCTGGGAGCCTGTACAGTCAAGGACCCGTGCTAACATCGGTGACCCATTCCCCATGCAAGGCTCTCAAGATAAACTTTTCAATCTCCATCTACAGAAAGAATAAGTGCCATTCAATCCCCAGGGACATTTTCTCAACATCAAGAACTACTATTAATGTCAAGTCACTGTCATTTTTCATCTTAAAGGTGCATTAAATAAACACAGTGGATTCATACAGGTGAGCGTGTACTAGCCATAAAACAGCACATCGTTCAGGTTGAATTATCTCATTAATGTTTATTCTTTCAGTAAACTGGGCGATAACTTTGCCCCATTTTTAACATCTACACTGAGAATGACTATGAAATTGAAGTGTGTGGTGTCCGCTATGTTCATATTCAGCTTTGTTTTTCCTATTCTGCCACAATCAGTGGGTTCATAGGAATCTAGACAGAGGCCCTTGAGATTTGTCCTTTTCAGACAATGCCAGGCTCCTTATCGCTGGGACCTGACACCACCTGTCTTGGTTGTTTCCTGTCACTGTGATAAAATATCTGATCAAAGGCAACTTGAGAAAGAGGTGACTGCAGCTCACAGCACAAGTGAGTGCATCCCACTTTGAGGGAGTTGGCAGCAGGCAGGTGCAACAGCTGCATATCATATCCACAGTCAGAGAATGATTGCAAGTCGGCAAGTTTTCAGCAAATGCCAGGTCCCACCCACAATCACAGGTCTTCCCACATCAGCTACTGTAACCAAGTCAGCCCTCCACCCTGGAAGGTACACCCAGAAGCCCACCTCCATGGCAACTCTACATGCTCTTGAGATGACAGTTGATGATGATCCTTGGGATACCCTTTGCTCACCTCTAGAACAGAATTATCTTTCTGCTCAATTGGGTTAGAGCATTTTTACTGAAAGAAGAGATGATGGAGGGGAAGATCACTCCAAGTCAGAGACTGATTGACGACATTCATAGATTATGAATGTGGTTGCCAAGGACGATGCCCCAAGATCTCCTCTGATTCTCTCATCCACTGGTTGAAGACCTCTACCTATGTTTCTAACATCTTTAAGTTGGACTGTAGCTTATAGAATCCACAGCAATTTGCTCTTATAGTAACATGGATTTCTGTGAGACAATGTTCTGGGGTAAATATTTCTGTCTCCCACAGACTCCACTGTCTAGCTTAAAGAGTATGGCTATGAGTAAGAGACTGCTCTGGCCAACAGAGCAGAGACTTCCTGGGAGTTTTGGAGAATTGTGCAGCAGGTCTGTCCTATTCTCGGAGATCCTTAAAGTCCAGAGCAAGAGAACAGTCTAAGGGCACAGCTGTAAGCACTGCCAGAAAATTAGACCCCATTAAGGGCAAAGTGTGGCCCTTAGATTCACAATTCTGTGTTTGAATCCTGGGCTGGCCTTGGTCCAGTTGGTTAACCTCTCGAAGAAGGAGTGTTCTGATCACACTGGATACAGTCATATGTCCAGTGAGGAGAGTAGGAAGAGAAAAGGAGGTATGTATAGCTGAAGTTCAGGTCCTGCCCTGGGGACAGCTAGCAGATGACTTCAACTCTGACATTGATCTTTGGAAGATGTGAAACACAACTTATTGCTTCATCGTTTTAGCTCTTGTGCCTTGTGAGTGATCAGTGACAGATACCTCCCCTCAGTTACCCAAGACTAACAGAGTGCATGTGATTAGTAACAAGAGCAAACGGATCTGTTCAGATGCACTGTTAATGTCTTTGTGTATGCCCCTTGTGTGGGTATGTTATTCCTGGCTCTGCTTGATTATTCTACCTTGTCCTTAACATGAACAACTTAACACTGTCTATGTGTTTTCTGCATTTTTCTATCTTCCTAACTATACTAAACGAATAGGCTGCAGCATGGCAGCAATCTCTCTGCTTTGCTTATTCTAGAATTCTACCAGCCACTTCAAAACAACTCAGTAAGTTGTTGTTAATGGGCGAAGGATGAAGGAACCAGCCACACATCCTGATCTGTATCCCTATATCCAGGTGTGCAAGAGCAATCTGCTTTTCTCTGCTATACCTGGGCCAAGTTGTGCTTCACCATATTGACAGTGTGGAACTCCACCCTATTCCTGAGACTGACACTGTGGAACTCCACCCTTTTCCTGAGACTGACAGTGTGAAACTCCACCCCTTTGCTGAGACTGACAGTGTGGAACTCTACTCCTTTCCTGAGATTGACAATGTGACACTCCCACTTTTTTTTGCACCGAGGCTGAGGTCACATGAGAGGTCACATGAGAGACATTACATAGTGTCAAGGTGTTAGACAATCAACACCAAGTCTTCATGGTTTATACTTCCATGCTGGCACCAATGGAAATATCCTTTCTTGTCACTGTTGAGTCATTTTACCTCCACTAGATCTCAGGTTACCCAGAATTCTTACTATTTCTAGGCCATTTCTGGGTGTCCAGAACCATTTTGGACTCCTGAACTTGGCTGTGATTTTCAGAGGAATTCAAGGCATCTGAGGCCCTCTCCATTTGGACTTTGCTTCTCTTTACATTACTTCTCTTCTGGATCCTGTCTCTTACCCAGGGAGATCTCAGAGATGCCTTGGGCTCAGACTTTCCAGCCTCACCCTCTCTGACCCGAGCCAGGCTCAGATACAGGCACAATGCTCTGCCTTTATGGACACACCATGATGCTTCTCTGCATACCCTGTCCCTGTGAAAGAATGCCTCTCATCCTCATCAAGGTCACCTGGAGTCTTCTCTGAGATTGTGCTTTCAAAACCCAAAAGGCCATTACCTCTGTTGTACTGTATTGTATTTATTATTATAAGAGAAAGAGCCATTTGTTGGACTGAAAGGAGAAACTGTAGGGGGAAATAAGATATACCTTAAACTTAAAAGAAAAAAAAAGGGAAGAGGATGGGGGGTTGAGGGTGGGAGGGTGGGACTGGAAGGGGAATAGGGAGGGGACTGCGATTGAGATGTAACTTGAAGAAATAAAAAATAAAGAAAAAAAACCCAAAAGGCTACTTTTTTCTTCTGTCTATCACCAGCCAAATGTAAGAAAACAGCCAAGGATGAAGAGAAAATAGGAAGAGAAAATGATTATCACCGTCTGGAAAGCATTGCACGCATGCACGCACACACGCACACATGCAGTCAGTCACACACCCACACATGTACGTGTCAGTCCAGCTGTTTCCAGCCCTCAGTGAACCATCTCCCACCCTGTCCTGTCTGTAAACTTTCAAAGCTGCAGATCAACTTGCATAAGAGCTCTCAAGCTGCCCTTTTAATGAGCTGATGTGGGGGCACACCGCCTATGAACAAATATAAACATGCTTGATGGGGTGCGCACTGCCTATGAACAGATATAAACACACTAGGTGGGGCATGCTCCATCTATGAACAGATATAAACACCACTACCTTCCATAAGAAGTTTCTATGTTTGATACAAAGGTCACCAGCACCTGCTTATGGATCCTCACCAAATCCCGCTGTATTCATTCAACGAAGGTTTGCTATGAACAACACAGCATTCATTCTAAAGAACAATAGGTTAGCCAAAAAATACTCAGTTTTCACTCACATAATTCAAAATTAAGAGACTCCCAAGCTACGCCCTCACAGTTACCAACCTAGAGTTTGTGGGGACTTTCTGTGCTGATGAAACTTTATGCCTACACATTCCAGACACCACGAAAGAAACAGAAGAAGCCTACCTCTGTGTTCAGAGAGCATCTCTGATGTTACACACAGAACTTATTTTTTATATATTGTAATAATTTAACTACAAGGCCATATTTATTCTCAGAATGGACTTGACAGAATAGTATTTGAGCCAAATGACAATGTTCTCAACAAAACTTTAGGATTCTTGTAGATAAGTAAAAAAATAAATATGAATACTAGGGCATTTAGCACTTTGTACCAATCTTATAAAATACCATTTTATTATAAATATATTTATGAATACATTGAATACCTAATTAGCATATATTATACATAATGAGCTTTTTTATATTTTCACATATATCTGTAAGCTTTGATCCTTTTCAGCTGAGTAACCCTCTCCTGCCCCCCCCCCATGCCTGGTCGTGTCCTTCCTCTTCTATGCTTGTCTGTTTTTTACAAACCAGTCTGTTTCCTCTTAAGAAAACAGTTGCTATCCTTATACTTTTCAACCAGATAGTGATTTCTTCAACAAAACAAAGCCATCTAGTCTCTGCTTTCCAGATTCCAGCACAGGACATGAGCAACCCTTGATATTCAGCAGTGGAGGAGAATTTGAAATTCCTGCAGCGTGTCAGAAACTCAGCACACATACTCTCTAGTTAGTAAGTACAATACAGCACAAAAGCAGAACACTACAAGGAACCTGTTCCCACCTGTTTCATGAAGAAATAGAATAGAGGGTCTGAGAAATATTAAATCACTCATGCAAGGTTACGTCATGTGAATGGCTGATGGCACATTTAAAGAGAGTATTGCCCGTCTCCACAGTCACACACTTTCTGCTCTGTGAGCTCCTTTCTTCACTGCTTCCAGGGTTTCCTCCTTTCAAGGTAGTGACAGCACTTGGGAAGGAGAATATATTTTTACAAATTCTAATAAAGGGGTGTCAAGGCTATACCAGTGGGCAAAATGATTGGTAAGTATAATGGCTACTTGCAAGACTACAGGACGAGAAAGCTTCATATGTCCCTTTTGTTTGCCTCACCAACTCTCTACTGACCCCTCCCCCGACTCCATCCAAGCCCTGTTCTTTCCTAGGGCCAGCTGAAAGTGGCTCTTCCCTGCCTTGAGGACTTCATTCATAAGCACTTTTGCTCATCCAATTTGCACCCAGACCAGCAAGAGTGATGTCTTCAGAATTCATCCTTATCTAAGATTTCCAGCCCATTTAATGAGATTCCAGTTTGTGAATTTGGCTCTGATTGTTACTGGGGGAATGAGAGCATAGACCTTCTCAACCCCTTCTCCATTTTCTAGTATTTTAATGTCTGCTCAACATCAAAACAAATGTCAGCAAACCCGCTTCCAATGGCTAGATCTTCATTGTCAACTTGACTGGATTTAGAATCACATAGGAGACACACCCTAGATACCAGCAGTAGCAGCATTCCAGCTCCTGCGGCCCTGGACCAAAACCAAAGAAGCAGCAGCATTCTTCTCTTCTGCTTCCTGGTTGGGAACCTAATGTGACCAGTTGCCTCACACTTCTGCCACCACAGCAAGAGCCAGTTTGGTATTTTGCCACCTTAATAAGAAAGGTAACACCACAATCTGTATTGTATTTTATTTCCTTTAATGTAACACCAATTACCTGAGAGGATATGTAGCCACATCTCAAGAAGAAACTCAGACAAATCATGCTACTTAGAAGAGGATTTGATAAACTCAGCCTACAAGGTAGGATGCTCTTTAACCTGTGATATTCCTACAGGTGAACAGTTTACTCCAGGTGTCTAGTATTCATGGCTGGTTTGGAGTTTCATGACAGCAACTGCCTTTGAGTCCTCTGGGCTCCTGTAACCAACTCCTTCCCTTTATTTCTGTAAGTAACGCCAATAAAGCTCATTGGTTCAACAACAACAAAAGACTATGCAAGCACATAATTATACCCTTAAAAACACTCTAATCAAACATATTCTATGTGCTAAGGAAATCAGTAAAATTCCCAATAAACTTTCACACCAGTTTAAATCACATATCACACTGCACTGCCTCTCAGAGAACCTTGTAAACATGTTTTGCCTGTAACTTCATAACTATGAATAAGTCACAGATCAAGATTAGAAGGTAGGGTCTTTGGAGGACTGGGCCAAGTGAACATTGATTTTCTCCATTCTCTGCCCTGAGTCCTGCCAGGCATCATGTCAACTGTCATTTCTTTCTCCACTTAATACGCAGAATAACAACATCTACAGCCTGTGACCAGGCCCAGTAACGGGAAGCTCTCTTGGACTTGTCTCCAAAACAGAACTTTTCAAGAAACTAATTATGTTTGGGAAAAGAATTGTTGGCTATGAAGAGGAATTTTTTTTTTAACCAGAATTACAAACTGCCCAATCCTGGCTAGATCTCTCTCATTTCCCTCGAGGAATATTTCTGAATTCCCCACCATCATCTCACTCTTAAATAGAAATTATTACAGATAATTATTTTGGACTAAGTTCCTGCATTTGGCTCCAGAAGACAAGATCCAATTATCAAAATAAGTTCTCATATACTCAAGTTCCATGTCACCAACACAAAAGTCACTACCTGATTTTCTAAGAAAACAAAGATAGGGGAAATAGCTAAATTTCTTAAACCAAGCAGTTTCAGTGAGCATGATAAAGTTCCATCATATTTGAAGATGAAATGTTCCCTGCAGACTAATTTGTTTTAATGCTCTATCTGACAGCATTATTTGGGGAAGGTTCTGGAAATCTTAGTAGGTGGGGTCCAGCTAAAGGAAGTGGGCCACAGTGGGGTGGGAATTTGGGCTCCTTATTATCTCTGCCACCTTCCTGTTTGGAGTCTCATGAGCTAACCACTGAGATGTTCTGCTGAATAACCCCCATGGGGCCAAGAACCTGCTGATTCTGTTCCCTGAAACCTTGAGCCAAAATAAATTCTTCCTTAGGCTATTCAAGTCAGCATTTGTCACAGCTACAAGAAAACCTAATGAATATGAGTTCCCTCTGCTTTAACCCTTTCAAAAGCAAAAGTAACCTGAAGTTGCCTGAGGGTAAGTCAATTATCTTCCTATTATTTTCTTTCTTGTTTCTGCCTTAAATGGGAAGCAATTCTGAAATGACCAGTCTGCTCTTCATTCTGCTCTTTACCCCTTCCTATTAAACCAGGCTTGTTTACTCAGTTCTTTGAAACACTCATTCTGTATCATAGAATCAAATATTGCCCAGTTCTAGAGTTGACAGTTCAGCCAATGAAGATTTTCAGGTTAAATTGCCATTTTATCTTTGGAGATCTCTTTGCTGTCAATATTATCCAATGAGAGATGGTAATGGGTACTAATAACCTGAAGTTCATTTCCTTGCCACAGAGATGACTTCAAAGAGCATTAAACAGATCTGGGAAAAAAAAAACTAAATTTTAAGAGAACATAAAGCTGTAATTAAAAATACATGTGAGGGGGGCCAAGATGGCAGCGACCTACACTGACGCATTTTGAAGGCGGGGGAAAAAAGAGCCATAAAAAACACAGAGTTATTGGGCACTGTGCAAAAACCGGAGGGGCTAGACCCCCCTGGAACACTCACAGCTCCCAAGGGACTGTTAAAAGTCCCAGGGTAAGGCTCTCCATCTCTCGCAGACACGGAAGCCACTAAACCCGGGATTCGGGAACTCCCAATTGGAGAGGCGCCTGGTAAGATAGACCCCAACTCACAGCAGGCAGAATCAGAGGCCACTTGGCGATTGATCACTAGCCTACTGAGCTCCCCACACCTCAGGAAGAACTTATACCCACTTAAGAATCTTTGTGAGACAGTGGAAGCCTTAGCAAGGAACAAACAGGGAGCTCAGCAGGGGGTCTGCAGCCACTGGAGACGCGGAGGGCAGAGGTTCCAAGAGAGCCAGAAGCCGCCGGCGGACGGGAGGGGCCGAATCCCCGCGCAGTCATGGCAGCGCAGCTGGGGAGGGAGCCCGGGCGCCGGCAGGGCCAAATCCCCACGAACCCACCGCAGGACAACTGGGGAGTGAGCCCAGCATGGGCGGGGCCAGGGATCCGCGCACCCATGGCAGGACAACTGGGGAGGGAGCCAGGCGCGGGCGGGGCCAGGGATCCACGCACCCACAGCTCAGCTGCTGGGGCAAGAGGCCCACTCAGGTGGCCGGAGGATCCGGGACTCGGTGCACCCACGGCCGAGCAGCCAGGGAGGGAGACCCGTGGCTGCGCAGACAGGGAGGGAACCAGGCACAGAGGTTAGGCCTGTGGCGAGAAGCCTAGTGAGAAACCAGAAATCAGGGGACCATAGCTGTATTCTGGAAAATCCAGACATATTAGGTGTGGAGCCAGACCCTGTCAGCCTCCGTGATGACAAACAAAGCCCACAGAATCTGTGCCTGGGCAAACAGGTCCATACCATCAGAACCATTACAGGCTGATAACTCAGAGTGCAACATAGAGAAGTCTGAATTGGGAGCAGTGAAACAATCCCGGTCCATTACTCACAACCTGGGAATAGACTGCACCAGCTCACAGTGCCTCAGGCGATTAAAACCACAGTGACCCTGAAATCCCCCTGTAAGCAATGACAGATAGCCAAGTAACTCGTCCCCTGCACCAAAGCATCCACTGTGGATCCAAGCACAGAAAACGACAAGAACAAACACCTAAACGCATCCAATGGCCAAAATTTCAAAAACAATAGAAATCAAGGAAATATGACTCCAACAAAGCAGAATTATCCTAGCTCATCTAATTCAGATGACCTCACACCAACAGAAACACATGAAAACGTTGACAATTCTGCATTATGGAAAGTGATAGAGTCCCTGCAAGAAGAACTTAAATCTATGAAGGAATTCAAAGAAGCCACAATTTTACAAGTCAAAACAAGGAACAACACCATTAAAGAACTCCAAGCCAAGGTGACAGAGCTTGAACAGGAAAAGGACAAAACAATGAAAGATTTTTATACAAAAACAAGCAAGCTGGAGAAGGAAATGTACAAAACGAACAAAACCATACAAGACATGAAAATAGAAATAGAAACAATAAAGAAAACACAGTCAGAGTTAAAAGAGGAAGTGGAGAATCAAAGGATGAGAACAGGAACTACGGATGTGAGTATCAAAAATAGGATGCAAGAGATGGAAGACAGGATCTCAGGCATGGAAGATTCGATGGAAGAAATCAGTACAACATCCAAAGAAAATGAGAAGGCTAAAAAATCTCTCACCCACAACATCCAAGAAATCAAGGACTCAATGAAAAGACGGAACCTAAGAATTATAGGTATAGAGGAAAGAGAGGACTCCTGACTCCAAGGTCCAGGAAATATCTTCAACAAAATCATAGAGGAAAACTTCCCAAACCTGAAAAAAGAGGTGCCAATAAAAATCCAAGAGGCTTACAGAACACCAAACAGATTAGATCAGAAAAGAAACTCCTCTCGCCACATAATAATTGAAACACCAAATGTACAGAACAAGGAAAGAATATTAAAAGCTGTAAGAGAAAAAGGTCAAGTCACATACAATGGCAGACCCATCAGAATTACACCTGACTTCTCCTCAGAAACGTTAAAAGCTAGAAGGGCCTGGTCAGATATACTACAAGTCCTGAGAGATCATAGGTGCCCAGCCAGACTACTTTACCCAGCAAAACTCTCTATCAACATAGATGGAGAAAACAAGATATTCCATGACAAAATCGAATTTAAACAATATCTACCCACAAAACCAGCCCTACAGAAAATCCTAGAAGGAAAATCCCAACCCAGAGAAGAAAACTCCACCCAAGAAAACAAAGAGAATAGAAAATCCCTCAGCAACTAAAACAAAAGAGGCACAGGACGACCACCTATACCAAACTAATGGGAAATAACAACCCCAGGTCACTTCATATGATGAAGATAGAGGGCTATTATCTAAAATCTACAAAGAACTCAAGAAACTAAATGCCAAGAAACCAAATAATCCAATCAAAAAATGGGAGATGGAGCTAAATAGAGAATTCACAAAGGAGGAATCCCTAAGGGCTGAGAGACACCTGAAGAAATGTTCAACATCCTTAATCATCAGAGAAATGCAACTCAAGACGACCCTGAGATTCCACCTAACACCTGTTAGAATGGCTAAGATAAAGAGCTCAAATGATAGCGCATGCTGGTGAGGGTGTGGAGAAAGGGGAACCCTACTCCATTGCTGGTGGGAGTGCAGGCTTGTGCAACCACTATGGAGGTCTGTCTGGCGATATCTTAGAAATCTAGGAATAACCTTGCCTCAGGACCCAGCCATACCACTTCTGCGTACACACCCAAAGGACCTCTCACGGAGACATAGGGAAGTCTCCTCATCTATGTTCATAGCAGCCTTATTTGTAATAGATAGAAATTGGAAACAACCCAGATGCCCCTCAACTGAAGAATGGATTAAAAAACGGTGGTACATCTATACAATGGAATATTACTCAGCTATCAGAAACAATGAAATCATGCAATTTGCAACCAAATGGATGGATCTAGAGAAGCTCATCCTGAGTGGGCTAACCCAGTCTCAGAAGGATGCACATGGCATCTATTCACTTATAGTAGGATTTTAGCTATATCGTACAGGATATCTGTACTACAACCAACACACCAAAAGGAACATGGACATAATTTTTTTTTATCTTTTTCTTTCTCCTTCTCCTTTTTTTCTTTTTTCTTTTTCCTTTTCCCTTCTCTTTTTCCTCTCTTTTTTTGATGATATTCTTTGTTTTGTGGGTTTGTGTGTTTGTTGGTCTTTTTTTTAGTATTTCCCCAGTAGCAAGGAGACACCTTTCACTGGCAGTACTGCCTCGTAGGCCCCCAGTGAATGAAGAAGCTCTTGGCCCTCATATGACTCCTGATCTGTGGTGAGAGACTGTTAGGCAGGGACACTCCACCCCAGAGGAACAAGACGGAAGGGCCAGGGGGTAGAGCATGGGAGGGTGGGTCTGGGAAACGGCAAAAGAGGACAATATGATAAGGATGTAACCTGAAGCAACAAACAATTTATTAACTAAAAAAAAAAAGGGCAGGTGGCAGGGCTGAAACACTGTGAATGGAATAGAGGATACAGCCGTTCAGCCTGGTTTTGCAGACCTCCAGGTGTCGAGAAGACGTGGAGCTAAGGTAAAATACAAGAGAATTGTGGTGTTGGCCCATACCTTTGACTTCAGCGGAGACGGGGGAGGGGGGGGAGCACCGTGGAGTTGGTGGTCTTATGTATCCTGGAGTCATACGGAGCGGGGTGGTGAGGGTGCATACTCTTGGTCCTACCATTCAAGAAGAGTACACCCTTGGTCCCAGCTCCCAGCACACTGGAGACAGAAACGGGCAGATCCCGGAGCTCAGGGTCAGCCTGATGCTGGGCAAACTCTAAATAGAGAAAGACTTCGATCCAGGAGTGGTGGAACACATCTTTGATCCCTTCAGATGGGAACCACAGATCTCTGATCCTAATAATGAGAGTTCAGAGACACACACATGGGATTTGGAGGGACCTAGGTTTGGAGGCTATTTACAAAAGGCCTTCTCGATGCAGGCAGAGTGTCCTTTGGGATCTCAAAATACATACACTGGAGCTGGTTTAGCTCCAAGGTGACAGAATGATTTCTTCTTTAACCCGGATTGAAAGATAATGCTTTGTATGTTGCCGGAAGGCCAAATCTGCTTCAAGAGAAGCACTACCTAGCCCCCCCCCAAAAAAGAGGGTAATTGTCCCAGGGTTGGGATTGAGGCAGGGCTCTGTTCTTATCTTTCCAGGAGAATCGAAGTGTCCATTAGGGGAGCCCGGGGACGGCTGGACAGCGGAAACCTCAGCAGAGAGCAGAATCAGGCACCAAGGAGGACGAGTGACCCAGTTGATTCTGCCTGGCAGACTTCCTCAATAGCTGTCTCTATCGGGGGCCTGCAACCTCGGCAATCCAATGTCGCTGGGACCGTCCAGCTCTACACAATGCCCTGGCCGGAACCTCAGTGAAGCCTGCAAGATCAGCTTCTGCCTACAAACTCCTTAGGTCATCTAGACAGCTGAGAACAGAAGGACTGAACATAAAAGGAGTGTACTAACATTTTTAACCATTTTTTCCATTTGGGTTCGGGCCCCAAACAGGTCTACTCCGACCCAAATCAGCAGGAAGTCACTTTAAGAGAGCGATGTCCCATGCCCAGAGGGTGGGGAAGGTGTTTCTCCGCCCTTCTTTTTGGTTATTTGAAGGATAACTGAAAACTCTCATATTTAGGGGAAGAGATTACAAGCTGATAAATGGTCCTGTTTAATGGGTTTTGGAGGTTAGCCCCAGGAACTTCCTACTTTTCCTTTTCTGTATCCTTCTTCCTCTCCTATGTAGGAGTGCATAGGCTTGAGAAAAATGAGATATAGACATAGCACAGCAAGGTCCAAGAAGAAGGGGCAGATTATTGAATATGCCCTTATACCTTTGTATATTGATACAAAATTAGTAGTTTATTTGGCTAAAGTGCTATTGACCATTGTTTATTGTGCAAAAATAAGAATGTATTGGATTACATCGGTATTGATCTTTGTATATTGATACAAAATTAAGATTATAGTTGGCCACAATGGTATTGACCCTTGTATATGGACGTAATATTAAGATTGTATTGGGCTACATAGGCATTGATCTTTGTTATTGATACATAATTAAGAGTATATTTAACCACAATTGAATAGATCTTTGTATATTGATACAAAATTAAAGGTAACGCTTCCTAATGGTATCATACCTAGAGGAGATACTTAAAATTAAAATGTGAAGCTCTGGCCTCTTGATACCAATGTTCTAAAACGGTCTAGGATAGTTAAGTAAAACAAACTCCTAGTCATGCAAACATGTCACTTTGTTAGCTACTATGACAGTCTATCACAGACATTCTCTAAACTACCCAGTAATCAAGTTGCTAAGAGACAAGCAACATTTGCTTATCTAAATACAAGAGATGGATAGGGCATCTTCAAAAACCCCAAGAGATCTGCAGAATATGGCATTCAAAGATGTTATCTTAAATTAAGATTTTCTTTTTTTTTTTGATATCAAGACATATCAGCTCCTGACAGCACCCCCTATTCTATTCCAAGTAGAAGATAAGCATCGAAGAACCTCCACTGTAAGATGGTTGAATTAGAGGCAAGCCTATCTCTTGGCATGAAAAAACCCCTTGCACCAACTGCAGACAGACTGCTGTCCAAAAATGACAAAACTTGGTAGCAGGGAAGTCGACAGCCTAACTCTGCCAAGACAGGGTAGGTAAGTCCTTCATAATCCCTGCTCTACAACAAATGTCTGTCAGAGAAACAGGACCCAAAGGCTGAAGACTGATGCAGGAATGTATGGAGAGAAAATGGGAACTGTCCAGGCAGTCATTGGTATGTCCTTTCTTAGTTTTGGAAGCTGCAGGCCCTGCACTTCCTAAATAAGCAGATATATTTATCCCTCTCAGGTCTCTGAGGTGGTTGAAGAATAGACAGCTAGAGTATCATAGTTAAATTTTGAGTTGTTTAGGAATCAAGAGGGTGTTATAGATCTAAGAAGATACTCTTAAAAGTGTGTTGCAAGTTAGTATGAATGTTGAGTCAGATATAGACCTTTAAACTCATGGAGATGGTTAGATAGTAGAATGTTAAAGTCAGGTACCAAATACATATGGACTGGACATTGAGAATGTATGCTAAGCCATATAACTCTCATAAATGTGGCATATTTATATCTATTGTTTTGTACATTACTTACTGTTATAAGAGAAGGAACCAGCTGTTGGACTGAAAGGGGAAACTTCTGGGTGGAAGAGGGTGGAAGGGCAGGATAGGAAGGGGGAATAGGGAGGGGTTTGTTACTGAGATGTAACTTGAAGAAAAAAAAATAAAGTGTTTAAAAAAAATAAAAATACTTGTGAGTGGAGGCCATGCTAGTGCATCCCCTTAATTGTGAAACTCAGCAGGCTGAGGCAATAAGACCTGTGTGAGTTACAGGGAAGCCTCGTTATGTAGCAAGGATAGTCAGAGCTATAAAAAACAACTAAACAAACAAATAAATCAAACAAACAACTGCAGCAAAAACCAAATATATACCATGTGTCTAATACATATTTAGAATGAAATTAGACACCAAGAATATATGCATGTGTACACACATCCATGAACTAGACTTACCTTCCTGCTCCAGTTTCCAAACAGGAGGAAAGCAGTGGCATGAACCATTAACTGAGGCATAGCACACATGGGGCATACCCTGGGAGGCACAAGAAGATGAGCAAAAGGAAGAACACTTTGATGCAAACATGGGATGGCTACATGTTTGTGAGTGGTTCCCATGGCTTCTCAATACATTATCCATTTTCTTCCTCCTGATAATCTGTAAAGTAGTTGCCAGAACTTTCTGCTATGTGCTAAACACAAGGAAATGCTGGTAGGATGAGCAGAAGGGGGTAACAATACATTCGGCCTTCAGGCAATGAGAAAGGCTTCACCAATCAAGTAGCATTTTTTATGATCATCAAATCTGATTTCTGGTCCAGTCTCAAGAAGGCCATGCTGGAATTCATAATAAATCCACTAATAGAAATTACATAGTGGGGTATTTCCGATGAGACTGCTAATGGAGAAACGGCCTATATTAGATGAGTAAATATGTTGTTCTGGGTCATTAAGATTGCATTATGCATATGCTGAGGTTGGGATTGGCTGACAGCACACAGAGAGTTACTAATCTGATCACTAGACTGTGTTCAGTAAATTTGATCAGGGATGAGCCAAAGCTAAAGGTATAAATCCTGCTGTAAATAGGGAAATAATTGGACGACTCAGATCAGTTCATGGCAGTCAGCAGCCAGCTGGAAATCTCTAAACATTTTATTTTTTGTGAAATATTTCATACATTCAGAAAGGTCTGCCTAATGAATAAGGTCTAAAAGAATAACTAAGTGAACACTCTTGGGCCCACAGTGAGCTTATTTTAAAAAGTGAGTTACTAATTCTGCAAGACTTGACACCTTTCTCCCTGGCCCTACTTGTTTCCTGCTCCTCACAGTGTAGGTCTCTGGAATAGTTCTGTTCTATATGGACGCCATCCTCAAATGCACATACTCGACTTTGTTCATGTGGACACTACTGAAGCTGAGTCCTACCCTGTGTATTCTCTCTTGATTAGCTTTCTTCACTCCATGATACATTTTCAGTTCTCATCCTGTGGAAGCATTTGCCCGTGCTCAGTCATCGTCAGTACTGCCGAGTGTACAGCTTATTGATCAGTTCTCCTGTCAGTGGGCGTTCAGCTCAACATTTGAGTAAACAGTATCTGATACTCTCCACGTGCACACCCACCATTGGCCTCCTAGAAACCAAGCTATGTTTTCTTCACATTTAAAATAGATGTTACTGTTAAAATAGTGGGACTGGGAATACCCAGAAAGGTTAATAAACAGGCTTATAGCTGAGTATGAGATACCCAAGGTGACCAGATAGGTGGATGGATATGACTAATTAAAGTTTTCTGTTGGTTGCCTGGGACTGGATAATAGAGAGCTGGACTTGCTTTCCTGCCCTGCTCTTGTTCTGATGACAAAGATGGGGACAGAGCTTACCTGAAACATGCTCCGCTTGAAGACTAAAGGGCCTGGATACATAACAT
The DNA here is from genome assembly GCA_907164525.1 of Lophiomys imhausi. Taxonomy (NCBI): domain Eukaryota; kingdom Metazoa; phylum Chordata; class Mammalia; order Rodentia; family Muridae; genus Lophiomys; species Lophiomys imhausi. The sequence goes on from CAJQZJ010032781.1 coordinate 1,323,499, forward strand.
CCAGTCACAAATATCCATGAACCATTTTTAAAATCCAGAAGCAGACCTGCTGGGTAGCCCTCTCCATTTGCTAACATAAGTGGGGTAGCCTGCTCCAGTCTGCAGTGCAACACTCACTTTGCTTTGCTGATGTAACTGCTGCTTTTCTAAATAAACTTCTGCTTAAGTCTCTTGACTGAATTCATCCCTTTGAAGGTAAGGACCGAGAGACCTCAACATCTGCCACACTGATGCCATCTGGGTGTTGTCATGATGACTGGACGTTGGGGAAGGCAGATAGAGTGGTGATGATGGCCACCAAAACAGCATTAGATAGAAGGAAGAAATTCCAGTGTTCCCCCGAGCAGTCAAATGAGCTGCAATACAGAACAACATGCATTTTCTAAATGACTAGAAGGCATGAGCTCAGGGGCTCCACACACAAAGTTATGATGGAGAGAAGGAAATCTTAATTGCCCTGATTTGCTCAAGACATATGGCATTAATGTTGGTAAAGTGAATTTCATAACTGTATGTGAATATTATGTGCCATAAAAACTTTTTAAAAAATGCTTACAGATGGAAATGTTAGCTTCAGTCTTCTGATTATCATATATTATATACATGCACCAAATTATCATACTATGCTTCATAAATGTATACAACTGAAGTAATACATTTTTCCCAGAGTGACTGTACAATTTCTACTCCCACAAACCCAATGTGCCACGTCCTCACCAGTTCTAGTGCTGTCCAGTGTTGTCAGTCCAGTGGGAATGAGATGGTAGTTTGCTGTCTTTTAATTTGCATTGTCTTGATTACTAGTGAGGTTGAATGTTGTTGTATGTTTAGAAGCATTCAAGTTTTTCAGCAAAATATCATGCCTTTTCCTCTATTTTGATTCATGCTTCTTTTGATAAACATGTAATGTAATCCCACTAATAAGTGGTAATGTAATCCCATCTTTTCAAATGATGGCTTGTGATTTGTGAGAACTGCTTAAAAACACATCTCTATCTAAGGTAAGTAGATATTTTGTCTTACATTCTCTTTTAAAAGTTCACTTTTAAACTTTGGGGGGTTTTTCCCACTTTTTAAACTTTCGGTTTAGCTGAAGCATATTTAAAGAGTATGAAAAGGTACAATTCTGTTTGTTTTCACAGTGATAACTGTTGGCCTGACATTGACCATATTTATCTTCTGCCTTGATGTACAATGGTAGATCTCTATGTGACTGACATCTTCAGATGCCCGGGTCTGTGTCTGACCTCCACTCTAGCTAGGTGATCTCTTTACCCACATGTCAATTAAATACAAAACTTTCTACGTCATAAATCCCAGCAGCTGAAAACGCAAGTTCTTCCACATCTTTTTTTCAGGATGATCTTGGCTACTGTCTGTCCTTTCCTCCTCTGTATACATTTTAACTATCATTCATCAAGAGTCACAAGGAATTCAGATGATAATTAACACCTCAGTAATGGGAGACCTGATCATACATCAGAAAACATGTCATGTCCCCATTTTCTCTGTTAGAACATAATTACTTAAACGGACTCATTGTATCTATCGGTTGTCATTGTAAGGCTATCAGATTGACTTAAAAATTAGCTACATGACTTACAATATAATTAAACTCACCAGGGTGTGTGTGTGTGTGCTGCCTACAATATGAGGACTTTTATCCACATGAATTTCATATCATCTCTGAAAACTCAGTTTTAGTTTCTTTTTCTTGCTTCATACCAATGGCTAGAGTCTTTAGCACCATGTTGAACAAAATGATAACAAGTCCAATGCTGATGCACATGCTTGGAATCCCAGTACTGAAGTGGCAGAGGCACAGAGATTGTAAGCTTCAGGCCAACCTGGGCTTCATAAGATGAGGAGAGGAGCAATAGCAATGAGTTTGAGAAGCCGGACTGTTGACATTATTCTATCCAGCACTGCTGCCATTCCTGAACTTGTTCTGCTACTTGCACCATGTATATGCTCCCTAAGAAAGACAGCTCTAGTTTTCTTTACTAAATACAGTTGGTCCCTCCCAGGCTGACATGCAAGACTGTAAGGAAATGATTGTATAGGTAAATCTTGAGATTGTTTCCAAGGAAACAAATTTCAGCTCTTGAACCAAAGCCATGTCCTAATTATATATACCTATAGCACATTCCCTAGTACAAACTCTGTCTTAAAAGTAACCACAAGACTATTTGTATCGTCTTCTGTTTCGAAGGAGTAGCATGTATACCACAGGAAGAACACAGGTGAGCAGATTAACAATTCCCAAAGACTGGGACATGAATTGACCTGAGCTGTCAGAGTGTAGCCCCCCTTCCTTCTAAACCTCTATTAAGGGCCTAGAATTTCAGAAACCAGGGACAGGTTCTTAGTCCCTGCTACTTTTAAGTGACACATAAAAGCAATCTTGAGTATCCCATTTAACTCCAGCATCGAAGCAATTCACTTAATGTACTAGGGTTCTGTGTGAGTGGGAAGGAACACCACGTAGGTAAGAAGCTCAAATCCAGGCATGAGCAGAAATTCTCGCAAAACACAAGAGTATAGAATCACTCCACCTAAAGCACAAACGCCAATTCTTTATCCAGGTCCTATCCCTGGGACCTTCCTTCTTGTCATGATTTAACCCTACTTCAAACATTTCTTGATTCTGCTTTGTAAAGAATCGCCTGACCACTGCCTAGCCTTTTCTTCAAAACTGAAAGCATATGGGGGATGTAGTTTAAGGACCTGATTAAGAACAAATGATTTCACACCGCTCTTGATCGACCTCAGCGTTGCCTTACCTCCTCTATAGTGTTGCATGACAAGAAGCATGGTATCTTCTTGTCTTACTTCTTTTTCTAAGGTACAGAATCCAAGTTTCCCATTGCAGCATACATTGTTACACACACACACACACACACACACACACACACACACACACACACACA
>CAJQZJ010032781.1:1335583-1355312 GCA_907164525.1 Lophiomys imhausi
CACACACACACGCACACACACACGCACACACACACGCACACACACGCACACACACGCACACACACACACGCACACACACGCACACACACATGCACACACACATGCACACACACATGCACACACGCACGCACACACGCACGCACACACACACGCACACACACACGCACACACACACGCACACACATACAGACACACACACACGCACACACATACAGACACACACACACGCACACACACGCACACACGCACACGCACACACACACGCACACACATACACACACACGCGCACACACACATGCACACACACACACACACACGCACACGCACACACACACACACACACACATTTCATCAACACTGATTGATGAAAGAGGTACTCAGATAATAAGTGGGCTACTGGCCTCTATTGTGTATAACACAGTGAAACAGAGTAGAAATAAGGGAAGACACACTACCAGCCAGTAGGGACCACAAACCAACCTACAAAACCACTGCATCCTTCCATGAACTCTGTCTGACTCAGCCCCAAGTCAGAGACTCTGGACTCCAGCAGTCACCCCACTGTTAAGGCTCAATAGCTCCTAGCATGCCAGAAATACAGTCACCCACACCAGGTGCCAAAAGTCATGGTCTAAGTCAACAGGAGGTTTTATTCCTGCTAGGAAAAGCTCATCCTGAGTGAGCTTACCCAGACCCAGAAAGATACATATGGCTTATAACTGGATTCTATCCATACAGTACAGAATAGCTATCCTACAATCAGCAGACCCAAAGGAACAGAAATGTGATCTCTGTTACTTGTTAGTGGGACACTTCACACTAGTGGAATGGAGAGTTTGTTCTGTGGGTTCAAGTTTGTTCTGTGGGTTCTAAGATTTTGTTATAAGCCTCAAAGTTCTCCTGTGGGTGAAAAGGATGCATAGGGAGCTAGCCTTGGGTATTCTGCAACACCCTGTATCTCTCCCCCTCTGTCCCTTTCCCCATCTCTCCCTCTCTCTCCCTCTCCCCATTTCCCACTCCCTCTCCCCCCAATTCTCTTCCTCCACAGGCTGTCACTTCTGCATTCAGGCATATGGGTGTATAAATGGAGTGAGGGAAGAATTTAAATTGGCAAAATGGAAAAAGGTTTGAACCTTTGACACTGGCGTTCACCTTTAAAACTTTTTAGAAAAGAAAGAAAACATAAAACATCAAGTGGGACATGTTATTTCCAGTACTGAAGTCTGTATTTACATGACCTAGGACTTTCTCTCTGACTTCATTTTATTGCATTCTGTATTCTCACCACCTCCTTTATTTTTGACATTTGCAGTACATTTCCTAACAACGCTAGCAACAATAATCTAAATTTAATGCAATTTTCACTGTTTCTATCTTTCAGGATGTTTTCTCTGATAAACCTTCCTGATTTCTAAATTCTTTATTATGATTAATTTTGTGGCTCACTGAAGCACTTAGTCAAGTAATTTTTTCAGGAAGGCTATACTAAGGGCATGCTTTCTGAAGCCTTGTACACTGGAGATTGTTTTCCTCCACCCTCCAGATGAAGGCACATGTGGGTATGATGAGAATTCTGGGAATATGATGGTTTGCCTCTCAAAACTATGTAGATGTGTGTGTGTGTGTGTGTGTGTGTGTGTGTGTGTGTGTGTGTGTGTGAGAGAGAGAGTGAGAGAGAGAGAGAGAGAGAATTTGTGCATGCCATAGCAAGCATGTGAAAGTCATAGGACAAGTTACAAGACTCAGTTCTTTCCTTCTGTGTAGGACCAGGGATTGAACTCATGTTGTCAGGCTTGGCTACAAGCGCCCTTACCCACTAATCCATGCCTCTGGCCTTGCCCGTTATCTTAAAAAAGGACAGCTCTGATGTCAACTGCATTATTTTCCTTAGCAGTGAATTGTTTCCACTGATCTGTATGATTTATAGGACTGAAAAATCTCTGAAATTTAGAGAATCTGCCTTAAATAATCTCCTCATTTAAAAAAGTTCAAATCTAAGATTTTTCCCTCCACATCAGGATATTTTTGTTTTTACTACTCCTCTGATGGTTGTGTCCACACACTGATGTCTCTCCTGAAAGTGTCTCCATTATGGAGCCTCAGCTCTTAAAGTCCCCTTACCTTCCTAATTTCCCACTTCCTGATTGATCTCTTTGTGTCCAGAAACTTGTTTTCATATTTATTTCTCATTCATGTCTTCTATCACCTTCCATGTGCTGTCTACGTCCTCTATTGTGGAATTCATTCAGAATTCAGATTTGTCACATCCAAAAAGTACTTTGGACTCTTGGACCCTTTTCCAGGACTGCTCACACCTGCACCACAAATACACAATCTTATGGAAACAGCAGATAAAGAGATGGTCTGAGCGCCTTTCCTTCCTCTTCTCATCATCAGGCAGGTAATTTTGCCTTGAACTTTTTTGAGGAACGGCTTCCTCTGGCATCTCCAGTGAGGTTTCTGTTTGTGACTCTGCAAGGTGACAGTCACATTTACCTGGCGTCAAGAGGTCAGGCAGATTCTGCAGTTGAGAATATAAGTCCCAGGGCAAATATTTCAGACTCAAGACAAATAGAGGAGATTTAGAATTACTGTATTTACAAGATGAGACCTCTGGCTGTCCCTGAGAAATCAGGAAGCTACAGCCCCTGGGCTATCCCCCTTCAAGATGCTTCTTCTCTCTGTGGTGTCTCTGATCTTTGTTTTCAGCAAGGGTATGAATGGGGCTCTTGCTTCTCTCGTCTACCTGGCGCATAACTTCTAGGCTTAGTAAGAGCCCAGGCAACACAACTGAACAACTGAGCTGATGACAACACCTTAGCAAGTCCCTAGGAAGGGCCGTCATCTTCACAGATGCACTGGGTGATGGTGCTGAGTAGTCAGCAGGCTGATGGGAGTGCAGACAAAACCAACGGGCAGCAGGACTTCCTTGTCCAGGCTTCTTGGTCGCACATTGATCTCATGCTAAAACATCTGATACCAGCTGCCCTCCTCAGAGATGTTATTGAATAAGGAGTACACACATACACACACCTGTCAGCCAGAATATCCCACTGACATACATTCATCCCCCCACCCAGAAACCCTTCGTACAGAATGACTCATGTCCTCTCTCTCTCTCTCTCTCTCTCTCTCTCTCTCTCTCTCTCTCTCTCACACACACACACAGATAGAGATAGAGATAGATAGAGAGAGAGAGAGAGATCCCTGTCTTGCAGAATGCCTTACAGACACACATCTTGCACTCACAGCTCTGTTGTATAGAATGCCCCACTAAGCATGGGAGTGGCTCTTGCAGACTTCCATTGCATCTTCTTTCTACCCACACATAGTTCTATTCCTTGACATACCTCCACTTCAAAGTGGGGAAAGTATTTCCCCCAGTTTTTCTTATTACCTTTTCAAAGTTTATTTGCTGTTTGCAGTGAGAGTTTGGAAGAGGGGGTGGTTTTTGCCCTACTCTGACAGAACCTGAAATATAGTTCTTTTTTATTATTACCTTTATTTATTACTTCAAGTTACATCTCCACCACAGCCCCCTCCCGCCACCCCTCTTAGTCCCATCCTCCCACCCTCTCTCCCTTCTCACCTATCCTACTTCTCCAGTGTGGGGTGCCCCCATATCTCAGGCCCCCTTGGATCATCAGCCATATGAGGGCTAAGAGCTTCCTCTTATATTAGAGGCTACATGGCAGCTCCACTAGGGCAAAGTGTCCTACTAACAAGTAACAAAGTCCATAATCTTGTTCCTTTTGGTCTGTTGGTTGTAGGATAGTTATCCTGTACTATATGGCTAAAATCTAGTTATAAGTGAATAGATGCCATGTGTATCTTTCTGGGTCTGGGTTATCTCACTCAGGAGGAGCTTTCCTAGACCCATCCATTTGGCTGCAAATTACACGATTTCCTTGTTTCTGATAGCCGAGTAGTATTCCATTGTGTAAATGTACTGCAGCTTTTTTATGCATTTGTCAGTTGAGGGACATCTGGGTTGTTTCCAGTTTCTAGCTATTACAAATAAAGCTGCTATGAACATAGATGAGGAGTTGTCCTTGGGCTTTGGTGAGGAATCTTTTGGATGTATGTCTAGGAGTGGTATGGCTCGGTCTTCAGGTAGAGCTATTCCAAGATTTCTAAGATATCACCAGACTGATTTCCATAGTGGTTGTACAAGTTTGCACTCCCTCCAGCAATGGAGGAGTGTTCCCCTTTCTCCACACCCTCGCCAGCATGTGCTGTCATTTGAGTTTTTGATCTTAGCCTTTCTGTCAGGTGTGAGATGGAATCTCAGATTCATCTTGAGTTGCATTTCTCTGATGATTAAGGATGTTGCGCTTTTCTTCAAATGTCTCTTAGCCATTAGAGATTGAAATATAGTTCTTAGCTCAGGTCTATTGCCTGAAAGACTACCCGTTGCATTTTATACATTTTTAATTCCAAAACTCTTCTGTTTATGACTTACTGTCACCTCTAGAACATCAAGGCTTACTGAAAACAATTTTATCACAATTGGCAGCAGCTGACACCAATCGAAGTCCAATTAATCAATGAGTATATCAGAAAAATTATTTTAGACTCCTTCAGGGCTGGGATTTAGAAAGATGATCAGTCAGTTGTGCACGGTAAGAGACTTGGAAATTTATTGAGAATTTTTTGATTGCTTGCTTGTTTGTTTGCCTGTAAGAGATGGACCACATGCATGAACATTTTGTGACCAAGATCATCTGCACTGTTCAAAAGCTTCAGCACTCAGTTCATGTTAGTTAGTTAGTTAGTTAGTTCTCATGAGAGAGAAATAAGCAGACTACTCTGGACAATTTAGAAATGCCAAGTGAGGCCTAAGCCTGAGAGTGGAGAGCAAAACACCAGCTCTATGCCTCCCCGCCACAGACACATCAGGAGGGCAGAGGCTTAAAATGCTGTCCTCATCACAAGGCCAGTCCTCCAGTATACTTTCCAGTTCAAATTAAAATAATATCAGAATTTGAAAATAAAATGGAGTCCATTTTAGAGCCTTTAATTCTTAATTATTAATAATGTTGTATACCCACCCAAGAAATCCCCAAATGATAGCACTTAGATTATATAAATAAGTTTCCCCTGGGACTGGGGAGTGGAAGCAAGCAGATGCCAATGTGAGGTACAAGGAACCACAAGCAGCAGTCGGGCCTCTTGGAGAAGCTGTCTGTGGACCTGGATAAAGGCAGCAGGAGTAGAAGCCCACAGCGGGAGCTCAAGGTCACAACTGTCCACAACAAGTGATGATCGGTGCCGGAAAGGTGACCTGTGTCCTAAGGATCTCAGGTCACAGCACCCGAAACAAGAGCACTGATCTCTGTAAGCCACTGATACCATGTAATCAGCACACAGCAAAATAGTCTGCATTATTCCTATGTTTCATGGAGTTATTCTGTGAATGCAAGTGGATCTCAACAGTTAGATGTCCTCTTTGTATGGTCATGTCATATATACACACACATGAGAATATATACACACGTATACGTGAATGTATATATCTATGCACGTTAGACTTATTTTCCTCTCATCAACAGGGCAGCATCAACCTGGTCTGCCTTAGCCCCATTCCAGGTTTCAGGGTGGAGAAGCCCCTCCTACCTGGTTCTGCCGAGAGGTGAGAGAGCTGCTGAGACCTTGTGATGGTTTTCAAACCTCACTCAGAAGTGGAGCACATCTTGTCTCCATCTCATTCCTCAAAGGAACTCCCTTGGCCTACCCTCACTACAGTCGGACAGGGAATTGTAATTCTATTGTTGGGGAAGGCTCGAAAGGAGAAGCAAGAACACACTGAGCCACACGTTCTCATCTTGACTAACATTTGAAGCAGGAATGGTGAGTTGACACCAAATACAATTTTAAAAAAATCAAAACACTGCAATGGGTTTGGCCTTGTAGCACAGTGAACTGATGGGGAAATTGTTAAATGAAGTTGGTGAGGTGGAAGTCTACACAGCATTTGGTGAGGACATCTCAGGTGTCTACTGAGCATCTCAAGAGGAGATTGGAGAGCTGCCATTCTCCTTACTGAGACGATGCTTTCCTAACTGTGGATTATGCACTTTGCTCATATTCACTCTTCATTGCCCTCTTTTACCTCCTTCCCTCCTACTGTCCCATGGGGCTCCCTATAGCCCCTCCTGTACTTTCATGTCTGTCTGACTCTCTCCATATACATACATTTTATATATATGTATATACATACATACATGCACATAATACATGCACATATATATACATACACACATACATACATATTTATGGATGCATTATGTGTGTATCATGTTTATGCATATATCATATATATGTGTATATGTGTGTGTATATATATATATCTTGCAGTTAGCAAGATGATGTTCTCCCTGCTCCATTCATTTTGTTGCAAATAATTTAATTTCTATCTTCCTAGCTAGTTCTTCAAGGAAAACAAAATGGAGGAATTGGCCTGGAAAATAAACAGTAAAGGGTGTTGCATTTGGAGGGAACTGAGAACTAGGCTGTGAGGAGGACTCCTCACTTTTACCCCCACCCAGGGTCACCAGCTGAATGTTTATCTAGACCATTCCTTCTATGTGAGGTTCTGGAAGCAGCCTGTTGTTCTTGACTTTCTTAACTGTGGAACCAGTTTGGGAAGCAAGCATCACACAGTGTGCCCTGAGATACACTGACTCATGTGTGCCCATAAGTCATCAGATTTTACACGTTTTCTCTGTTTTGTTGATTGACAGGTCTCTATAATATTTTCTGTCTTCCATCTGCCTTTGCAAGGGTGTTTGCTAATCAGACAGCATGGAGGTGAGGGTGGTATTCTAGTTCCTGCCCAGCCTGCTGCCAATACAGTATAATAATTAAGCCTGCTTTCCTTCTCAAAAAATAAAAGGACTTTGGAAGAGAACAATAGTGTTTCCCTTCAAGATAGGAAGCACATTTGCTTCCTGACCCAGGATAATAGCTTTAGAGATAACATCTCCCTCCAGGGCAGAGGTCCAGAAGGTTTATAGAAGCAGCCCTTTGAAAGATGGGTGTTTCCTCATCTGTGATGCAAAGCCTATTGTGGGCACAGTCGCCTTTCCTGCCTTCACATCTGCTCCGTGGGACTAGGAAGCCAATGAGAACACAAAACTCATGCTACTAGCTGCTTCACCATCATGAAATCCTTCAGCCCTGAGCAGGGAGCTGCCTGTCTCCTGCCCAAGCTAGTTTGTTAGCATGCAAGTGACTGAAAGGAAAAATACAGAGTCTTTCTGGTTTGAAATCTTAGAGGCAGGTGGGTTTTTTGTTTTGTTTTGTTTGGGGTTTTTTGTTTTGTTTTGTTTGAGACAGGAAACACTCCATCAGTCCTGGGGAGAGAAGAGGGTAGATTTCTAATGGAGAACTTGAAATATCAGCTGCAGAGGAAGAACTCTTTTTTCTCAATGAACGTTTTGCACAGTGCTACCAACTGGTGTTCCTTGGACACCCCGGCTGAGTGGACTTGGCTGACCCTATGAAGTGAAGGGGCAGGAAAGTTATAGTGAGTGAAAGTTGTAACAAGATTAGCATTGCCGCTCAGTTTTTAGAAAGCTATGCCTTAGAACTCTGGTGACACTTAGATGTGCTCCAAGTTGGGCCTACTGTTGAATTGTATCATGTTTTAGAATTCTAAGGTCAGTGTCAAACTCTGCCTCCTGAGTTGCAAGGGCTCATCATTTCTGAGGGAGTGGGCCTGGCCATATAACTACGGTTATCTCAGAAGTATTTGCAGCCTGTGGGAAGGCAGAAAATGGATACACAGAAGACAAGAAAATCTAAATATAGTTACATACTTCCTCTCTGCTCCTTTGAAAGAATCTAGCCACAGCTTACTGGAGATGCTGCCAGGGCACCTGCCAGGAGATGCTGACTTTCACAAGGTTGCCTGTAGCCATGTGACATGCTAAGATCTGGGAGGATTCAGAAGGAAGGCCTTCTGAACATAGGAAGGAGAGGAGTAGGGATTGGGTGTCAGTCAGCTATCTCTTCCATGAAGCTGTACCAGCCACTTTGCTGTGCATCCTTGAGGTTAATGTAAGATTAGAAGTAGTATGCACATCTCCTATTTCTCTCGTCATCTCCTGTCTTCCTTTGCAATTTGGTTAATTTTACAATAGTATGGTGTAATTTCTTCCCTTTCATCTTCCATGAACAAAAGAGGCTTCATTCCTCATAGCTACCTTGAAGATTATGTAAAACACCATATAGTTACATTAGTCTCTTTTAAGTTGATTAAAGCTTAACCTTCATTACATATGAAAGCTCCATGGTTTTTGTTTTCCTCTTCCTTGAACTTTTAGGCTACTAGTGTCACACTTCATATACTCTGTATTGAAGATACATTAAAATATTTTTTTATTTTTAAAAAATATTTATTTATTACTTCAGGTTAATCTCCATCACAGTGTCCTCTTTCCACCCCTCCCAGTCCCCACCTCCAACCCTCTACCCCCTATCCCTTCCATCCCACTCCCCTGGAATGGAGTGTCCCTACATAACAGTCCCCCGCACCAGTTCAGCAGTCATTTGAGGGCCAAGAGCCTCCTCATATACTGGGGGCCTACAAGGCAGCACCACTAGGGCAAAGTGTCTCATTGACAGGAAAAAAAAAGTATATGTTCATATTCCCTTTGGTGCATTGGCTGTAGCATAGTTATCCTGTACTATATAGCTAACATCCGACTATAAGTGAATAGATGCTATGTGCATCCTTCTGAGTCTGGGTTAGCTCACTCAGGATGAGCTTCTCTAGTTCCATCCATTTGACTACAAATTGCATGATTTTGTTGTTTCTGATGGCTGAGTAGTATTCCTTTGTGTAGATGTACCACAGTTTTTTTTAATTCATTCCTCAGTTGAGGGACATTTAGGTTGTTACCAGTTTCTAGCTATTGCAGATAAGGCTGCTATGAACATAGATGAGGAATCTTCCTTTTGATTTGGTGAGGAATCATTTGGATGTATACCCAGAAGTGGTATGGCTGGGTCCTGAGGCAGAGCTATTCCAAGTTTTCTAAGATATCGCCAGACTGACCTCCATAGGGGTTGCACAAGTCTGCACTCCCACCAGCAATGGAGGAGGGTTTCCCTTTCTCAACACCCTCGCCAGCATGTGCTGTCATTTGATCTTTTGATCTTAGCCATTCTGACAGGTGTGAAATGGAATCTCAGAGTGGTCTTGAGTTGCATTTCTCTGATGATTAAGGATGCTCAGCATTTCTTCAAGTGTCTCTTAGTCATTAGTGATTCCTCCTATGTGAATTCTCTGTTTAGTTCTGTTCCCCATTTTTTGATTGGATTATTTGGTTTCTTGGCATTTAATTTCTTGAGTTCTTTATAAATTTTGGATATTAGCCCTCTATCGGTTGTGGGGTTGGTGAAGATTTTTTTTCCCAATCTGTAGGCTGCCGTTTTGTTCGAATGACAGTGTCTTTTGCCTTACAGAAGCTTTTCAGTTTCATGAGGTCCCATTTATTGATTGTTGGTCTTAGATCCTGAGCTATTGGTGTTCTGTTCAGGAAGTTGTCACCTGTGCCAATGAGTTCGAGGGTTTTTCCCACTTTCTCTTCCCAGTCAGAAGTACTTTGAGTCTTTGAGCAATCCACCTGCTCAGGCTGCAAGCAATAGTTCATAACTGCTTTACATCTCCCGATCTGAGGCAGAAGACTCAGATCCCTCCCAAAGTGGGTGTGGGCAGTGAGCTCACAAAATGTCTCCAGTACTTGGGTTAGGAGGGAGAGGGGAAGAGGTGGAGGGTGCCTCTCAGTCAAAGGCTCTGTGGTTGGGTGCTGCCTGCCCCCTCAGGTAGCATTCCCCAGTCCAGGACCTTTTCACTACTTTGTGAACTAATTCTGTTGGCTGCTTTTGTGCCCTGCTGCACAGCGAGGTTGGGGGGGGGGGGCAGCTTAGCAGCCAGGCAGAGGGGGTGGAGCCGGGAGAACCAACATGGAGACTGTTCACTGATTCCCTGCCTGTATATCAATGCTCCTGAGCAGCCTACCTGGAAGGGACTTCCACCAGAGTCCCTGTAGTCCTGGGGGTGGGAGCATGGAGCTCCCAATTGTGTTTGTATCCTGCCCGCAGTATGCTTGAGCTCTGGGAAGATTTGGGCCTGCCAGCAAGAGCCCACTCTTACTGGTCAGCCAGATACTGCCACTGCCATACTGAATATCCCAAGGAGAGTCCCTCAGTCTTACTATGTAAGCAGCTCAGCTGGTAGGCTCCTGGGTGTCCAAGTCTAGCCCCTGCACAGGCGCTGAGGACTCAGGAGGTCCTATGTTTGGAGGTTGAAACCGCCAGTTGTAGTCCCGAAAGGATTTGGTATGGAGGGAGTGCAGTCTCCTGACTGGAAGTGCTGGGTTAGCGTGACTGGTGACTCCAATCCTCCAGCGTCTATATTTCCAGTGCCAAGTTCTTTGTTGTCCCTAGTTTTGCTGGGCAAGCCCTGATAGGCTTGCGTCTCACAAACTGCCCTTCAGCAGGAGTATATCTCTGCTCTTGTCCAATCTGTCTTCCTGATGATCGAAATGCATCCTACTAAATCACTGCCATCTTGCCTCCCCCCCAATTAAAAATATTTATCTTTAGTTATTTTAAACTTGTGCTGGATGTAAAGTAGTTTATATACCACCTTAATAATGTTAACATATCTTAAACTCAACCATATACTTCCCTTACCAGTAAGATTTCTACTTCTAAAGATTTTCCTGTTACTAATTAGCAGGCTTTTGTTTCAATGTGAGACACTGCTTCAGCATTTCTTATCAGCCAGGGTTCCTGAGTTGATCCCTCAGCTTTTGTTTAACTGAGAAAATCTTTATCTCACCTTTATGTTTGAAGGACAGCTTTGTGGAGCATGGTATTTTGGCTAGAGGTTGTTCCTTTGTTTTTATTCTAACGTTTTGACTGTAGCATTTTGCTGTCTCTGATTGGATATTTCCTACTGAGAAATCTGCTGATAGCTTTATGGAGGTCCCTTATGTACTAATTATGTTTTGAAATGATTGCATATTTTTTAATTTAAAATTTTTATTTTTAAGAATTTCATACATGAGCACTGTATTTGGATCACTTGAACATTTCCCTTCTCCAAATCTTTCTGTATCCCCTCCACTACCTCAAAAATTCATGACCTCCTTTTAATTATTATTGCTACATCTTATACCCATGCACACACACATGCAGGGAGGGCTTGCTGAGTCCATTTGGTATTGCTTGTCTGTATGCATGTTTAGGGCTGACCACTGGGGTGGGATAACCTATCAGGGAGCTCATCCCTGGAGAAGATAGATTCTTTCTCTCTCCATAGCCATTGAGCCTTTAGCTCCTATTCTTGGGGTGTGGCCTTGGAGAGTTCCCATCCACATGTCACCTGGTATTGTCATTATGCAATTCTTACTAAGGCAACCATTTTGTTGAGAGTTAATGGCGCAGCTTCCTTGTCAATCATAAGACATGATCTAGCAGAAGGCATCCTGATCCTGTGACTCTTATAGTCTTTCTCCCCCCGTACGCCCATCTAGCCTGAGCCCTGGTTTACAGGAACTGTGTTGTGGAAGCACTATTTGAGCACCTCACGGTCACTTGTTGACTGCATTCCCACCAGTCGTGGGTTGAAATGATCACATTTTAAATTCAATGGGTTAAACGTCATTCCTATTAATTTCATCTTTGTGTAAAATTATTTTGAGTAAAGCTGTCCTAAAGAGCAAAGGGTATAAACCATTTATAGCTATCATAAAAGACAGGCTAATGAGTTGTTCCAGGTTAAGAGAGGCCAAAACACTAGACTAAAGGGCACAGTGACGCAATCCGGACTTAGTTAATCCTCCTCATGGCCAGGCTCAAGTACACATGCCTCACGAGATAGAAATGATAATATATATGGGATCATCAAGATGGCCCAGCCAATAAAGGTGCTTCGTACTGAAACCTGGTGAGCCATGTTTGATTTAGAAATCTGGGTGGTGGAAGGAGAGAGTCAGTGCCCACAGGTTTTCCTCTGACCTCCAAATACAGGTGGTAGCATGTGTACAACTATAAATAAACGAATGTGAAAAAGTAACTATATGTGTACATATCACATATTTAATGCTATGTATCATATGTTATATATAGTATACATTTTAGATATGACTTATGACATGAGACAGGATAAATGTGGCAAAACATTCATAATTGGGAAATCTTATGAATATACTTTGGAAAGGTTTTTAGAATTGTTTGTTAACTCTTGTATAAATTAGTATTAAATATATATGTGACAAATGTACCCAAGTGGAAGTTAAATGGTAATTATATAACTATGACTGAGGAGAACCATAGGGATACATTGTCACTACAGTCCTCAGAGTGCCATTAGGCCTCACCATGCCCTGGGCACCCTGAGAGGACTCTTGTAGCAGCATTAGCTTTCTATTCCATTCACAAAAGCAACTCAGAATGCAAGCAGACAAGATAGTTCATGCTGCTCTCATTCATAAAGCAACACCATGTCTATAAATCTTGACATTTCACTAATATTGGTAACAAATTGCACCCTGATAGGTAAGTGTATTACTCATGTGACATTTGGGGCCTTCTGACTTAGTTTGCATGCTTCCTAATACCATATGATAGTAATTCCAGGAGGTTTTACTCAATCTATAACTCAGATTTGTTAGCATATAGAGTCTTATATACTACTTTGAGACTATGTGATACACTAACGATGCAGTGATATGTTACGTATTCTAAATGTTCATTAATCTGCTCCTAGAGGGTTGTTTGATGTGCCAGGCCCCATAAGTACACCAAGTGATTCTGTATTACCTTGCTTGCTAACCATTGTCTCTGATTGGTTGAATAAATGCTGCAGCCTGGATTGTGTAGAAGAGAGGTAGGTGGGAAAAAGGTTGGTAGTCTCTTGAGGAACAGAGAGGATCATGGGAAGAAGAAGCTAAGGTAGGAAGAAGGAAGACATGCCATGGGTTAGATAGAAGAATCATATCTCCATGTGGCCTGGAACAGCAGCCCAGCATGGAGAATATCTGTTATGTATATTATATGGGGTTGTATCTGGGGAATACTTTTATAAGCTAGTTTAGATAGGCTAATGATGGGGTGGTGTTAAGCATTCTAAATGTTAATTGGTCCTGTTTACTGTCTGTTACTTAATTGACTCTGATTGGTTAAATAAATGCTGAGGCCTGGAGATTGGGCAAAGACAGAGGTAGGAAGGACTAAGGTTTGCAGGCTTTTTTAGAGAGATACAGAACATCTTGGGAAGAGATCACGGGAGAAGAAGCCAGGAGTAAACAAGGAAGACACGTCATGGGGTAGATTAAAGAAGATCCTCTACGTGGCCAGGAACATTGGCTTAGCGTGGAGAATAATAGTCCAAAGGGACATATGTATATATGGGGTTATATTTGGGTATTAGAATTATGAGCTAGCTAAGATGGGCTAGGATTGCACAACCCAGGCCTAGGTTTGTTAAGATCCACCCAATGTCTGTGTGTATTCATTTATAATGGCGGGTTAAGGATTAACACCGCTGACCAATTAAATATAATACAAATACTGGTTAAATAATTTAATTAGCTATTTTTTTCTACAGGCTAAATTGCTCAATCCAGGTGAAGGCTTGTTAAAATCCATCAGATGTCTACATGATTATTTATAATGGTGGGTTGAGGTTTAGCACTGCTGACCAATTAACTATAATAGAAGTATTGGAAATAATTTAATTATTTCTAATTATTTCTAGGGATTTGTAGTCATCATGCTGGGAACCACCAAATGAAAGAGAAACCTCGTCCATGGTTAATTTTGTATTGTGTGTTCCTCCTCAGATTCTTTTGAGACAAGCAGAGCTTTACCTATGCTTTCCTTGTTTTAGGACTTGGATCTCTGGCTTTAAAAGATTTTCCATTCTTCGTTAAGATTGCCAGCCTCTGAAGCTCCAATTTACATCATACAAAACAAAGAGTTTTTATGGAAGGATGAAGGTGGTGGACAAGATCAAAAAGGCAAGAGTCGGGACCTCACCTGAGAACCTGGCAAAGCACCTGAATGAGATTTTGGTCTCCTTTTTGTATCACTTATTAGGTCCAAGGAACGAACCCCTGAATTGGGGCAACTGAGGAATCATCAGGACACTCGAGAATGATGCCAAAGCATGAGGTTTTATTTAACCAGCATGCTGGGGTCATCCTCAAAGCTTCTCCATGTAAACAGAAGGAGGAGACCCTGAGAAAAATCTCAGTTTAGATTAAATACGTTTTAGCAAGGCAGAATCAGGCATCATCAAGCAACAGTGATTTCATTGGTTAGCATCACTATCTCTACACTTATAGTTGTTGGCTAAAGGTTGAGGAACTTGATACTGGGACAATGAATTTGGTTTCCTAGTGACAGTCTCCTAGTGACAGTTAGGGAACTTCCAAACCCAGGGGGATAGTGCTTGATAATTTCTGGGGCAAGTTGAACTGGAGTTTAGGGCTACTCAAATTCCCAGGCTTCTGAAGCCTCACTAAAGTTTGGTTAAGTAAATTTCAGTCCCAACACACTCTTTGTGAGCTCTCACAGCCAGGTGGAGAAGGAAGGACATGTCATGAACCCACTCACTGTGGAGAGGAGGGTGGAGTTCCTCGGTTGAGAGTAGCATTGAGTGACATGAGTGGGGAAGTCCCAGATGCTGATAGGACTTTGGCAAATGTCATGACATCACTGTGTGTCTCTCCAGTCACAATTCCGTCATTCCTACTTAATTTCTATTTGTTCTGTGGTGACATTTCAATAATTCTGCGAAAGAACACCCAGAAGAAAGCATTCTGAGCAGCAAGAAAAAAAAAAACTTAATTGTGTAATCTCTCATATGTAATGAAAGCTCCACACTTTTATCAGACAAAATAATAAAACCATATGAAGCCAAAAATGACACCCTCTCCTTTACCCCAACATGTCACACTTCAATATCTCTTGGTTCCTATGCCCCACCAAGGTAGTCCTGAAATGTGACTACACCATATTTCTTACCACACTACCACATGAGAGGAGTCAGAAGGAACGTCAGTGTAGCCTATCTCTACACAAGCACACAGCACTGACGAGTTCTGTCTCTAGGACGTACCATGCTTGTACTGATGGTTTCGTTTCTTCTGTGTGGTCATGGGTGTGTACATGTGTGGATGCATGCACTTAGAGGTCAGAGGTCAATATCAGGCATGTATTTTTCCTCAAAGGCCTACTACATTTTGCTTGACGTCTCCAATTCACCATGTAGGGGAGACTTAGCTGCCCAGAAAGCTTGGAAAACCCTCACATTTCCTCTCTTCTCACCATCATTGCAGTTATAAACACATGCCACTGTACCAGGTTTTTTATGGACTCTAGGAATCAAATTTATGTCTTCACACTTGCAAGACAAGCATTTGACTGACCAAGTCATCTCTCTTGTGTAGCAGGCATATTTTCTACATAACTAATAATTAAAAGCAGTTCCTTCCTTCATAGTGAATGACTACAAGATTAAATAATAAAATAGCATTCACCAACCTCGATATAATTCAAATTTTTTAAGTTTTTTTACTCAACTTTTTTAGGTTATGGTGGTATTTTACAAGTACATATAAACATATGTATGCTTTCGTATATGTATATGTGTATTTGTGCATATGTGTATGCACATATGTATGTATATGTAAGGATGTATGCATGTGTATATGTGTTCATTTTGCATGTATTTTTGTATATGTGCATGTATGTATCTGCATAAGTATGTGTGCATATGTATATGCAAGTACATATGTGCATATGTTGTATATGTTATATAAGCTCACATTATTTTTAAAAAACCCACAAATTGGAGGAATACCCAAGTTTGTCTTCTGACCTCTGCACATGAATATACAATGTGCACATATGAAATAAACTAAAGCAAGATAGAGAAGCAAAAACTGTTAAAAATCTATCAGATATAATCGTGCAAGACACCACTGTCTTCTCCTTTGGTTCCCAAATGTCTGCATTTTACTCATGCAGATGAGCTGTGAGGGAACAGACTCTGTCACCTGTACACGGTGACACAGGATGGCACACCAACACAGAGGAGTCAGTCCACCAAGAACAATGATCCTCATTGTTCTAGCCCTCCACTACAGATGAGGCTTTCCCCTCCACACTGAGGTAAGAGCTGTGCCAGTAAATTCCCGAAGTTCTGCCCCCACTGTCCTTTATTTTGCTGTGATGTCATTTCTGGTTCAGCATTCATACCACCACAATGCTGCTGCACAAAGCACACATATGCCAAAGTCACTGTTACAGGAGACAGGCTGTGACATAGACATTCTTGTTAGATCTATCTGTGTGAGTATAGGTGTGTGTGCACGTGTGTGTGTATATGTGTGTGTGTGCGCGCGCGTGCATGAGTAAGGCCAAAGGTTAGTGTCAGGTGTCTTCTATCACTGCCTGCCTTGTATTTTGAAATAGGGTCTTTTACTAAATACAGAGCTTATCAATTCAGCAGTACTGGCTAGCCAGAGAGATCCAAGTACCCCTCTGTCTCCACCTGCCCAGTAAGAAAAAAAAAAAACACAGCATTGTCCCCCACCCCCTGCTTCAGGGGCTGGGAATACAATCCCAGGTCCCCATGCTTGCATGGTAAGCACTTTACTGCCTGAGCTATCTCCCTATCCCTAATTCCACTTTATGTATGAGGAAACAGAAATTAAATAACTTATCTCTGGGCACACAGTGTCTGAGTTAGGATTTACAGCCGCTGTCTGGCCCCAGAGGCCATGTGAAACCCTTGGGCATCTCCTGTGTGGTTGTGTGACTCACTCAGTGCAGTAACTGCTGCTCTGGGCTTATGTTGAGAGACTGTCTCTCTCCCCTGCACTGGCTGCTCAGTTGACACCACAGACAGAACGCTATGGTTCTGTAATTCCTAGACATGAACGAGTAACCGTGCACTACACAACCCCTGAAAGGTCTGAGCACATCAACCCACCTATTTTGCAAAGGTGAATGTGAGACATCAGGAAGCTCTAAGTAGAACAGGCTTAGGATAGATTTTTCACCAAACGACAGTAAACAAAAATCACTGTTCCCCTCCTTCCCCACCACTGGCCTTAAAATGAAGCACAGACTTCCTAACCATGTAAGCCCCATGATGTTCGTCTCTCTGTGCATCTTCTAGATGCTTCAGTCTTCCCTGCTCACAGAGGCCACCTTCTCAAGGCAGATTCTTAACATGCTAAAGGCTCTCCGGTTTCTTCCCTCAGACTTCGCGCACCAAGGGGCAGCATCCCTCTGCCCCATGGCTCTTGCCCTCCTGGCTGCCCTGGCCCCACACATTTGTATATACTGTATTTTTTTTAATTGTGTGTAGTTTGATGTTTTGGCATCACGGGTCTTGCTGTTTAAACAGCTGGTCTCTTCCTACGGACAACAAGCAGAAGCTACTGTGGGCCAAGCACTCGTCCCCAATGACCCTTGCTTGTTGTGGCTGATTATGTGTATTTGCTATTATTTCTCTCTGTTTAGGCAGTTTTGTTTTGTTTTGTTTTGTGAGACAGGAACCTATAGCCACAGGTGTCCTTGAACTCCAGGTGCTCTTGGCTCACCCCCTGAGTGCTAGGATAACAATTTTGCTCTGAGCACCAACTGCCTTCTTTATCTGCTTCTGTTTACTTGCCCTAATCATGCCAATATTGGATACCAGAGACCTAGGGACACCTGCCCAGGGCCTGCTCTGAGTACTGAACCTAGACAATCCTAAGCCCACTTATCCTCCCCACCCAATCACAGGAAATAACAGTTTGGCCTGAATTGTCCCTCCCAATGCCCCCCTCCACCTGCACTGTCCTCTTCTTGCTCCATGTTACCTGCGGCACAGCGTTCACCTCTCTTCTTGGGCCTTCTAAGCTCAGTGAGCTATCTATGAATGTCCATCCTGGCCTCTTCGTACCTCAGTCTCAAACCTGTACTTTTTAAACGTGTATTGGTTGCTCCTGTTTTGCGCTGTGGTCACAGCACAAACATTGCTGTTAATAAGACTTCTGCACTCCGTACCACAGCCCTCAGAGCTATCTTTGCCCATCATCGCCCAAGAAACTCAAACGCTGGTGTCATCTACACAGGGCACCCTGTGAGTCCCGCAGCAGAACCTCAGTGGACACTTAGCACAAAACAACTGATCAATCAAATCGTCTCATGCTGGTTGGTGCTGACACTTATCACAGATATGCATCGAGGATCCACATACACACACAGCATAAAGCTCCCACTCTGTAATATGGATAGCTAGTGAAAGTGTGAAGGAGCACCAACCACAGCAGCACTTGTCCACAGTGGAAATAACTTTTACAACTGCAAAACATCATTAGGTTACAAAAATTTGGCTGAAAGAAGTTGAGCAAAGTTATGGAGTGGAGTTTTATTGCCTCGATTTTATAGGCCGCATTCCAACCCCATGAATTGGAAGGTTCGTAAATTCTATTTGATAACTTACAAAAGGGAAGAAATGGACTACGTATATTTGAGTCTCTGATCTGTAACAATGTGTGGATGGCGAGTCACCTGTAGTATTTATTTCTGCTACTCTACCCTTACAGAAGAGTGAGACCAGAGGCAGCCAAGGGCCTGCCTATGCTGAGGCCTGCGCCAGGTGGCGACTGACTGGGCTGAGCCACATGGCCTAGCAAGTTGACTAGGACTGCTGCAGCAGCCTGCCCCTCTCAGGGACACTCTGCTGGAACAGACCTCCGCCTTCTCTCCTGATGGCAACAGAGAGCTAAGTGTACACAGAAAGTTAGTCCAGGTGGAGGCGGCAGTGCCCAGGGGGATGGCCGTCTACACTGCACACAGTGGGACCAAGCACATGACGCGATGTGGCTGAGAAAGAGGAGACATCAGGATGGACGACTGGATCAATGAGTTACATCTCAGCCCATCCTTGTATGGTGTCTACTTCATCCTTTGTAGTCTAACAATATTTGGAATCAATATTTTCCAAACACTTTGAGTTTGTATGTAAGTGTGGACTTCAGTGTGAAAACATCTGGCTGCACCAATGATACACTCATGGTTGTGTCTCATAAGCACAGCCCCAGAAAAATGAGCTCCCAAGGCCCTGGTATATTCCTCAGGGAGGAGGAAGAGATCTGAGCTTCTTCGTCCATTAACAGGATTGCCTCTGATTTTAATTTGAGTAGTGAGCCTGGGGGCAAGTGCTTTATAGTGACAAGAATACATGTGAAAGCTTTTTATAAATGTTTATTATGTGCCAAAGTGTTAACACTAGAGCTGCCACAGAAACTGTGCATACCTGGACAATATGCCATGCTTGTCTGTGCCTCAGTTTCCTTGTATTACAAAGTTTCTCGTGAAAGAGTTCTTATGAAGATGAATGCTTTAGCGGTGATGTAGGCTGGATTTCTCTCGAAGGTTCCTGTACTGAATACTTGTTTTCCAACATGGTGTATTGGGAGATGTTGTAGCCATTTAAGAACTAGGAATTGAAGGGCTGGAGAGATGGTTGAGAGGTTAAGAGCACTTGTTACTATTGCAAGGGACCCATGTTCAGGTCCCAGCATCCAAATCAGACAGCTCACAGTCACCTGCAATTCTAGTTCTGAGAGATCCAATGCACATTTCTGGAATCTGTGGGCAAACACACACACACACACACACACACACACACACACACACACACACACAC
>CAJQZJ010032781.1:1355322-1366939 GCA_907164525.1 Lophiomys imhausi
CACACACACACACACACACACACACACACACACACACACACACACACTTCTGTCTTTTTAGATTTTAACATTGCACTACTACTTAAATAAAATCATCTATTTAAAATAGAATGAGCAATATTTCTAAACAAAAGAAAGATGCATGCAGCTGCTATAAATTCGTGTTGGGAGACGGGCAGAAAGATGCACATACACTAGTCAAGCTTTTTACATCGCCAGACACGTGGAGAGCTTTAATAGGATCCCCTCCACAGCTGCTCGTCTTAGGTTACAGGCTACGTCCAAAACACAGTGCAGTCTCCATTCCACAGAGTGACCACACCCAAGATGGCCCACCCCGGCCAGAGCACAGGGTCCCATACAGCTGCCAACTGTTCCTCTTAAGGGCTGATCCTTTAATTTCTACACAAAACCAACATGGTAGCACATTTCTGGGTCCTAGCATGTGGGTGGTGGATGTGTGAGAGCTGGGAGTTCCTACTTATCCTCAGATACTTCTAAGTTCAAGACCAGGTGGGGAAACATGAGACTCTCTCAAAAACAAAACAACACAAAACAAAAAAACTTAAGAGGGACAGCAAGATGGCTCAGCAGAAGAGGCATTTATCGCCAAGCCTACAACCTGAGTTCAATTCTGGGGACCCATATGGCAGAAAGAAAGAACCAAGCCCCACAAGTTGTCCTCTGACCTCTACAGGAACATATGTATTCATGCCTGCATTCACATACATACAAATAAGTAAATATTTTAAAGTTTTTTTAAAAAGCTATATTTGCTTGTGTGGGTCATAGTATTGAATCTTATTTATCTTTATTTTATTTTGAAACATATGTGTGTGTATTTGTGTGTGTTATGCAGAAATCAATTCTTAAAGCTCAAAGCTCTTCTATTGAATTTTCATGTTTTTCCTTCATGTGAACATATTTACCGAATTTAACTAACATCTCCTCCCCTTCTTCTTGTTTCCCCTGTTCCTGTCTATTTAATATCCCCCACAGAATCATAATAGAGCTAAAAATTTATAGGATTCAGTGACCCTGGGCTTCACATAAAACTAACTAGGGATACTTCAAGTTTTTCTCTGAGTGAAGTAGATACAATTCTTTGCATACACTCACAAATACTTCACACACTCCATGAGCATGGAGTATAGACACCTTAGCAAAGGTGATCCATACCACCTTGCTACTTTGTTTCTTGGATTAGGAGTCCTCAAGAGGAAGACAGGAGAGCTGATGTCAAGTAGTACCACAGCTAGCTGGGAGTGTGACCTGGGACATGGTACTTGGCTCTCTCAGTCCCAATCTTAAAATTTAAAGTGGTAAGTTGTTTCACAAGCCCATACATTAAATACATTCTGTCTGCTAAGCACTTGGGAACAAACGTAAACAACACAAAGCTTCTAACTGCAACTGTTCACAATGAAGATCAGGAGACAGATCTACACACATGAACAGGAACTCAAAGAAGGACCTGGAGAAGGGTTTCTGTTTGGACAAGCATCTGGGAAGCCAGACCTGGCTAAGAAAGAGAGCCGCCCACGATGTGAGAGCTCACTTCCATCCTTTTGCCACAAGAGGTTGTTTGGAAGTTCCAAGACATGAGGAACTCAGGTGCTCTGAAGCAATGCGGAGTGATCATTAGTGTGCAGGAGTCTTACTCCGCCCTTTCCCCACGTCACCACTTCTCTGGATCCTGCGTCTCCATCTGTGCTGCTGGTGATGCATGTCACCATCTCACACAGAGCTGTCCTCAGCCGAACACTCCCCCCGCACTGATCTCTTCCAGGGCGAGCAGCGGAGACACAGGTCTTATACCTACCCCTGGAGTTCCTCCAGCACAGTAGAGCAAATGTAAACATTGCTTACAGCAGTAACTTGCTTGATCACCTGGTGCTGGCCAGCTTCCCTGTCAAAAACTCCCCTACCAAATGCATCCATGCCCATGGATCCATCCCAGGTTGTGCTTCTGGGAGTACTCACACTGAAACAAGAGGCCAGCCTTTTTTTTTTTTTTTCTTGAATCATCACCACATATAACTCTGGTCTGTGTCTGAGATGCTACACACACAAAAAAGCAATGTTTTATATTTTTTAATCTGCTTAGAAAAGTTAGAGTTTTAGCTACTCTAACCATTATAACAGTGTTTGCCTAAGGGCATGTGTGTGTGTGTCTGTGTATATTATTTATGTATATGTATCCAAGTGTGTGTGTGGTGTGGGGGCTCTACACACAGGGAAGATATGCAGTACTGGTCTGAGGCAGGGTTTCTCACTGAACACGGGGCTATTGTTTTATTTTCTGTTTTGCTTGGCTGGTGGACGACAAGTCCCTGTGATCTGTGAGTCTCTGTCTTTCCTCCGAACACTAGGGTGACAGCCACGCCCTTTTACATAGATGATGGGGATCTACAGTCAGGTTCTCATGTCAGCACAGCCACCACCCTTACCCACTGAGCTATCTCTCCAGCTCAAGAATCTTTTAAATTCATCCTGACAAACATTGCTTCTGCCAGACTCTGCCTCTCACTTGAATTTTGGCAGCTTTCAGCCCTACCTTTTCCTCTCCATACACGCCCTTCTCAATACCTATTTCCACCACATACCTAGAAAGTAACTCCTAGCCAACTTCTCCTGTGCCAACTAATAAAACCTATCACTGTGCACAACTCTTTCCTTCTAGCTACTGGAAAACTCTTACAATATTCTGATTTGTATAAAGCAAGCTACTTGCAGGCCATTTTCAGGGATGTTGCAAAAATCAATATAGAACCTGGGGTCCCATTTTAGTGTGGATGCCAAGAAAAAGCACAGGATGCAGAACGCTCTTGGATGCGACGCCCCTCCTCACCACAGCTTGTCTGCTCACGGCCCCTATGTTGAGGTTCCACCCATTATGCTTGTTTGTGTTCCTCCCCTACCTGGTAACACTGGCAGTGTTTCCTTCTGCTTCTGGAAATCCCTGACAGCTAGCCAAGCATCTGCCTCTGTAGATCTGTCTGATCCCTCCCTCAAGTCTATGTGTGCTTCTGTGTGGCCCTTCTACATCTTCTGTCGTTACTCAGCTTTACCCTCCACATGCTGGGTGGTGGTCTGCTGTAGTAAGAATTATCTACCTCCTCTTTTCCTCTCCAGGGGGCTGGACTGAGACAGAGTATTGTGAATTGAGGTTATGGGAGGGCTCAACTGTCGAACCAACCTGGTCAAACCTTGGTTTGTCACTTTCTAGTCATACGGCTTTGGACAAATGGCCTCAGAGCTCTCATCTCAGTTTCCTTGTTGGTAAAATGCAAATGCTCCTCTTGCTTACCTCAAGAGCCATTGTGAGGATTAAATAAGCTGCCGTCTGCTATGAGCACACGGCCTGACAGCTTGTGGAGATACGTATTAACTATTATTTTTATTACAAGCTCACTAAGCATTTGAAGAATGGCTATGCTTCCCTTCCTACCACACAGGCAGTGCCCTGTGAGAAATGTGCCTGTAGATTGTTCCATCTGTGTACCCAGAAGAGTGATGGACACTTTACATAATTAGTGTATTTCGTCTATGTAGCCACTTTGGTAGAACAGTTCGACTATCCACCTGCTACAAATGAGAAAATTGAGAGTAGTCATCAATGGCTTCTCTTAGTCGCATAACAGTTAAGTGTCAGAGACTGAGACATTCCTGATCCATTTAATTCTAAGCTTAAAGAAGTCATGAGGAGCCTTACAGACAAGCATGGTGGTGCAGGCCTATGATTCTAGCACTCAAGGGGCTGATGCAAGGGAATCATGGGTTCAAGGCCAGCCTGGACTACATAGGAAGATTTTTGTCTCAAAAGGACAAAAAAAAAAAAAAAAAACAACCCAAAATCATAACCATTAAAAGAGAGGCCCTTACTCTGCCTACAAGTCATGAACAGGGCTGTTGAATAGGGTCCAGGCTGAGATGTGAAGGACCGCTGCCGGGAGGATGGGAGCTTCTCCAGACTCAGGTGTGAGTAGAAATACTGTCAATGTCAAGAACAACTCTCTCCCACTCTCCAGGGCTTCTTATGCTGAAAAGAGCATTGTGGTCACCCTGTGAAGAAGGATCTGAGATGCTAGGCAAAGATTTTCTTTTTTACATCATCTTAAAAGATATAGAAGTCTTTGGGAAGGCAAAAGACATTAAAAAGCCCGGCCGCACTAAGAGCTTACAAGAGTTTGCAACCACTCAAACTCTCGTTCATTGCTCAAAGGAGTTTATATGCCTTTGAGCAGCCACTCATCGGTGTGTTCTAGAGTAATGGTGTGGCCCAAGAACTGCACTACTCAGGAGTCACAGGAGGAAAATGCAAACACAAACCCACAAAAGGACCTAAGCAAGAATACTCTTAATAGCTTTATTCATAACAAGCAGGCGACAGTCCAAAGACTCACCAGCAGGAGGACAGATTTAAAAACTGTGCTGCATTTACATGATAATGCCAAGTAAGAAAGAAAAGCAAGCTCTTAATATATTCAACACGAATAGACCATGAAATATGATGCTAGATGAAAGAAGTCAGATGAAAATGTAAGTATATTGTGACATCATCTATATTGCTATAGAACAGGGGAGGCTAATCTATACTTACAAAAGTCAAAATGGGGATTCCTTGCTTGTTTGTGGGGTGGTGGGCAAAATGGCTGCTGGGAAGCATAATGATGATTTCCAGGGCAATGCACATGATCTGTACTTTGCTAATGATTCTGTCCACGCTCATCAAACAACACAGCAAATGTTTACAAATCTCCAATGTATATAGACCTCTCTTTTGTGCATATGTGTGTGTGGTATGTTCATGTGTGTGGAGGTGCATGTACACATGTGCATGAAGTCCTGAGGTTAACGTCAGGTGTCTTTCTTCATCGCTGTCCCCTGTATATATTATGGCAGAGTTTCTTACAGGGCCTGAAGTTCTCCATTTAAGCTAGCTTGGCTAGCCAGCCTCCCCTGGGAATCCCTGTCCCTACCTCCCTTGTATTTAGGATTATAGGTAAGAATCTGAACTCTGTTCCTCATGCTTGCAGGATGAGCACTTGATCCAGATTCATCACTCTGGTATGTATAGGTATTGAAAATTAAAAAATAGCAACAGGCACATCATAAAATGAGGATTACCTTTAGTTATATTATCTACAGATTATGTATTGAACAATTCCTCCCAAATTAGTCCAAATTAGAGGTCAGTACTGAAACCTACTTGTGGGACATTTTATAAAGTTCCTATTTACTTATTTTTTTAACAAATGTTTTTTAACAACTATCTCTAAGGCTAAACATAGCCACTTGCTATCTGATGATAGGACATTGAATTTAACTTTTGGTCCATTCATTTGTAACACAGAGAGACTTAAAATACCTCCCTCTTGTGGCTATTTTGGGGTTGGTCAAGTGATGATTATTCTTCAATGTATACACATTCAATGCCAATGAATCAGCAATCAATTTAGAATCAACAATCACCATGTGCTGTGGTGAAATATCAAATGTGCCCCACAGGCTCATTTATTTAAATACTGGATCCCCAGCTCATGACTCTTTGTGAAGGTCATGAAGTTTTAGTGGGTGGAGCTTCACTAGAGGAAGTGGGTGACTAGGGTTTGGCCTTGGCATTTTATAGCCTGTACCCACTTCCTGCTCCCTCTGTGCTTCTTGATTCTATGACTGTAATATTATCATCTAGCCTCCTGCTCCTTCAGTCCACACCTTCCCAGTCATAATAGACTGTCTCCTCCTGGAACAAGGCAGAAATAAATATCTTTAAACTGCTTCTTATTGGATATTTGGTCATAGCAATGAAAAAAAAAACTAATGCATCATGGAAACACATGTCTGGGAGTGTCTATAAGGTGTTTGCAAAAAAAGTTTAACTGAAGAGTGAGGACAATCCCGAATGAGGGAGGCACTAATCCATGGATCTGGAATCCTAGGCTGAATAAGATGCAGACAGGGGCTGAGCACAGAGTTCATCTCTATGCTTCCTGACTGGACGCAATGCTGGCAGTTTCTTTATGCTTCTGCCAACACGCCTATCCTGCTGTGATGGACTGGATCCTTCCAAACTGTAAGACAAAATAAACCTTTCCCTTCTTAACTTACTTCTTGTCAGGTATTTTTGTCACAACAGTTAAAAAAATAACTAATAGAAGTCTAAATGAGTTAATATATGCAATGCTCTCAGTATAATGCTGTTACAAAGTAAGGGATAGATGAATGTCAGTGATTAATATTCTCAGTTTTCTGGGAGGCTTGATAGATATAATAGCAATGGAATATTGTCCCACTTTTAAAAAATATAGTTTGAAAGGAAGGTGGAGCAATAACTACAGAAATAAATATGATTAAATATGTTTGGTATGATAATAGAATTTGAAAAGTATTTTGAGAATACAAATGGCTAACTGCCTTAGCATGGAGAATCCATTCAAATTGAAATAATCAGCCACCTCAATCACAGTATTGTGGTTGACAATACACATAGCCCTTTTCTTGCGACGTGAAATGAGAAGCGCTCAGAGCTCAGGTCTGGGATTCTCCTCCGGCTGGCTCACTCCTGGGTGGTCGAGTCATCCATGTTCATGTTGCCCAACTGTTGCATCTCGGTCCAACAGAACACCTGAGCTGTAAGTACCTCATTATCTCATACAGATGACCACATCTAAATCCACACTCCCCATCTCTGTCCCACTCACACCAGCTTCAAACCCCGACAATACTGTTCCAGGTGTCTGCCCTTTTCAAAAGCCTTGCTGTGGGGCTGGTATGGTGGCTCACTGGGTAAAGTTTTTGCCGTGCAAGTGTGAGGGCCTGGGCTAGAATCTGTAGAACCCACATGAAAGCCAGGCGTCTCCATGATTACCATGTTCCTACCAGCAGATGGGAGGTGGAAGCAGGAGGAATCCTGCAGGAAGTCAGCAGGGCAGCAGTGAACAAGAGACCCTGTCTCAAACAAGGTGAGAAATAAGATCAACACCCACGGTTGTCCTCTGTCTGACCTGCACACTTGTGCTGTGGCATGTGAGTCCCCACACCCATTCACACAAACGCACACACGTCCTCACACACAAACACACAGCACACACGTACTCTATGCACACACAATTGAAGTACAGCTGAGTGAGAAGTCATGTTCACAGAGCTAATAGTTCTGAGAGCTCACTTCTACCGTCTAGGCCCATGAGTGCAGCCTATGAAATGAAGGAAGTTAAAAAACTTCACAGTACAGACAAATACATTCCAGGCTTGTTCTAGAACTTCCCACTATTGTTAAAAAACTTCCTTTTTTTTTGTACTTTGCAGAAATTTCTTCCTTTTCTTTTTGAGCACAACCCAGTTCAACTTGTGTTATATACTAACTGTGCTTTTCGTCTATCTTAGAAATGCATGATGGGCTGAGGGACAGGGCGCAGTCAGCAAAGAATTCGCCTCTCAAGTGTGAGAGCCTGACGACTTTAGATCCCCAGAATAGGGCACACCTGTAATCCCAGTGACACCAAGGGGTCCCTGGAAGTCCCAGGACCAGTAGTCTGGCCTGCATAGCAAAATTCCAGCCCAATGAGAGACATTGTCTCAAAGAAAAGGTGAAAATACCAGAGAATAAGCATTTAAGATTATCCTGTGATCTATATATGTGTGCACTGCACACTCACACCCACATATGAACATACACACACACACACACACACACACACACACACACACACACACACACATGGGGAGGAGTCTTTTCTGAATAAGAAATTGATTAGGAACCACAGTAGAGATTCTGTGCAGCCTGTGCTGTGTCCTTCCCCTTTCTCTGGCAGCTCTGGGCTCTGGGCGGTTCTGGGTGAAGCCAGCATTCCCTCCCTCCAAATTTCAGACTCCACTGCTCCCTAGTCTCCTAGGACATACCTTGTTACATCAATTCTCAGCTTATTGTTATCACGTGAACTACATTGTATAACACTCAATTTCTTCAAAAATAGGAAGCAATTTGATTGTATGTGATAGCAGGAGAGGTGGAAATGTGGCAAAATTTTAAATGGTGAGAAATTTCTATCAGCTACCTGGGTTCTGGGGGGTAAATTGTGAGTCCTCCACTCACTCTGTATTGAGCGAGATGAATCAGAAACCTTCATTGACTATCTGTGTGCTTACCTCCCAGTCAGATAAGTATTTATAAATTGCCTATTTTCTGTTCATTCTGGCTAGTCAGATAAATAACTGAAAGGTTTATATAAAGCTACATAAAATACAGATAGATATCCTTGAAATCTCAAACTTCTTGGGTATTTATTGAAGACAGAGTCTCACTGTGCAGTCCTGACTTGATATGCAGACGAAGCTGGCCTCAAACTCACGGGAGTTCCACTTGACTCTGAAAACACACATACTTGGATTAAAGGCATACCCCTCAGATCTCATGAAGCAGGGAGGCAAAGCTGAGGAACAAATCTGTACTCTGATTGCCCCCTATTCTGCAGCATAAAAGTTCATACCCAGATACAGACTGAAAGTTCACTGAAAACAGAAGACTCAGACCCCGGTACCTGGCACACAGTAGGGGCGTAGCAACACAGTAGGGGCATGTTAAACATATATTGGATCTGAAGAACTCTTCCATTGTCTGTCTGTGTGTTAAATTTTCTACACACACACACACACACACACACACACACACACACACACACACGAGAGAGAGAGAGAATTCTGAGCCCTTAGAAGAAGGAATTTGAGCTTAATTCATCCCCACCCCTTTTTTCCTAAACAGAACTATCAAGTAACACATGATCATTAAACAACCATCAAATTGCGTTAACTGCCATTCCCTGTCTTACCTTCTCTGGTCCTACCTTGTTCATTTGACCCCCAAGCCAGAATCCCTCCAAGAGTCTCATCATTCTAGTCAAATATCAGAAAGCCAGATACCTTGAAATCTCTTAAATCAAGCTCAGAATTAAAATTTTAAGAGTACTGTACTCATTTTGTAAGTAATTTTATGACCAGCTATCTGCTGTCCCAGGAGGAAAGAAAAAGCATAAACTTAATGAGTCTGGTCAGCCACACCACGTAACAGATGTCCAACGTGCCGCCATGAGCTTAAGTCATAAATATGATGTCTCTGTTTGGCAGGACAAAATATATGAGAAGGGCTTTATCGGTCGCTGAGCAACTTGCTAGATGGAGGGAGAACAACCCGAGGAAGGTGGGAGCTTTGTCTAGCTGCATCTCCAAAGCCGAGTTGGAGAACACAGATAATCTGCTTGCAATGATTCATCAAGTTGGTCCTTTGTTTCATTAATTTGAGTGTCAAGTGCAGCCATACAATAAAGAATTGCCAAGACCTGATAAGATTCTCCTCCGGCTGCTGCTTTTCCTGCCCAGACAATGGGTACCATTCATGCCCACAGCACAAATTGAATAAACAGCCAACTGCATGGCTGGCAATGTTGGACAGGGCTTCGAATTTTTTGTGTTTTCCTTGAAAGGCTCCATAGTGTGTATTTCTGTCTCCTGAATGTTCATTACTGAACCAATAATTTTAACTTTGTTAATAGAGTTTGGAAGTAGGCCTCACAAGTTAAAAATAGTCCCTGTTGTGTCATTCGTCCAGCAGTAGATTAGGGAAGATTTAAAAAGGTTTGAAATCCCTCTGCTGGCCTTGAAAAAGCTCTCGCTGTGCCCATGGTTCAGGTAGCCTGCTGATGGTTCCTGTTCTAATGTGCTCTGATAAGGGAGACACTAAGACAACTATATGCACTGAACAATTTCACACAGCTGAAATATGTTTTTGGCTAAATTAGATGCTTAGCAAATGCTTGCTCTAATTGGGCGTAGGGATGAGAGTATACTAGAGCAGGCTACTGATGTGAACTCCTCAGCACTGAACAATGATCAGGTTTTTCATTTTAATCTAAGTCCTGAATGTGAAAGTATGTACTGTCAGGGCATTAGACAATACAAGTGACGCATAAAAGCCCTCAGGTCCTTATGATGCAAGACCATTTTTTATGTCCAACAGCTAATATTTCTTCACTGACATTAGGAAGACTCTATAGATCTGCTTAATCACATGGATAGAACGCGCTGAGTGTTTCAAAAACTTTAAAATCATCTAAATGAGCACTGGGAACCTCAAAGGTTGAGTAGAAATATAAATGTGTTCTTGGAAGCAAATGATGAATGAAGTCATTTACATGAAAGAGTATGGTCCAAAGGAAGCATGAGACTAACGATTTGTCAAAGCAAAATTAAGGAGGAGAGGGACATTCGAAAACAACTAGAAATTGCAGCGACGAAATTTTTTAGGAAAACAATTTCGTCATATCATGTGCCAAGCTGTAAACACAAATGAAAATATAAGTAGATCTATTGGCATTTGAGAAGTTAACTTGTTTATATTAAAATCACAAAACTGAAAATTTAGTTAGTAAATTTTCAAATGGCCACTGTGTTCAGGATCAAATTGGATTCCGCGTCCTTTTAGCTTGATGACCCCATAAACAGATAATAAATCCTCAAACCAAGAAATTGGTGCAGCCTTAGGCTATCTGTCTAGCCCCAGAAATTCCACTTCATTGAAAAGATGGTTTGGGTGCTGGGAAGGGGCCTGCAGAGGACTCTAGGACCCAGCAGGCGGCGGCAGGCGGCAGTGTGTGGATCGCTGAGAGACTCGGAGGGTCCGGCTCAGTTTTAATTCTCCCCTAATCTCGGCAACAGCAGCGCTTCCCGGATCCCGCGGCTCCAGCTCCCGCTCAGCCGCTCCCTCTGCCAGCCGAGCATCCGAACCGCCTCTACTCTATCCACCCATCATGGACAACCTCCAAGAAAAAGTGGCTCCGGACGCGCTTGCCTGAGAATTCTGCACAAAAGAGGAGCCCAAAATGAAGACTCTGATGGTGAGTCTGTTGTTCCAACTCCGCCAGGCAGAGGCGAGGACCTCCAGGGTTCTGGGTCCCCGGGACGTCCAGGGAAGCCTTACCGGTACCTAGCTCTGTGCCAAGAGGTCGCCTGTCATGGATGACAACTTTCCACCTAGCTTGGCTCCTGGTATGGGTATTAGGTATGCCTGGGTTCCTGGATCTTTAGCGAGTGATCCAAGGGGCAATTGGAGAGCAGAGGAGCGGGCTGACCTCTCCTTGGAAGGAGGGTGTCCCATTGTGACCGCTGGCACAAACTCAGAGGGGCGGGGAGGAGGGACCATCATTGACTTTCTTGATTTCCTTGTCGGATTTCAAACTTAGCGGGGACCGCTGCGGGAAGCCCTAGGGGCCCAGAAGCGAGGGTGTACAGAGGGTTGGGAGCCCAGCAGCGTAGGTAGGGACTAGATCCTCCTCCCCAAAGTGCCCTGGGCGGGCGCGCTCACCCTCGAGCTGGTCACCGCGCGCCACCTGCCCTCCACTATCGCGGGCTGTGAGCAGCAGACGCAGGAGCATCCCTGGCGGATGTGCAGGACCTTGTCACCTCTGCTCCCTGGCTGCGGGAGGCTGAGGCGTCTGCCTGGACCTGTGCTTGGTGTCAATAAGGAAAGGCGATCTCCCCTGATGCACACTCAGCTGCTGTCTTCTCTCTCTCTCTCTTCTCTCTCTCTCTCTCTCTCTCTCTCTCTCTCTCTCTCTCTCTC
>CAJQZJ010032781.1:1366949-1411283 GCA_907164525.1 Lophiomys imhausi
TCTCTCTCTCTCTCTCTCTCTCTCTCTCTCTCTCTCTCTCTCTCGCCCGCCCGCAGCGCCATGGTCTGGCAGTGTGTTTAGTGCTCACTACCATGTGCACCAGCTTGTTGCTCGTGTACAGCAGCCTCGGCAGCCAGAAGGAGCGGCCCCCGCAGCAGCAGCAGCAGGCTACCGCGACTGGCAGCACACAGCCAGTGAAGAGCAGTCCTCAGCCACGTAGAACCTCCTCCGCTGGACCCAGGCAGCTGGACGGATACCTTGGCGTAGCAGACCACAAGGTGATAGCTTGCGTGCCATCCTGCCGGCCACCGCTTGGCCTGGGCACCCTCTACACCTGACCCTTCCTCTTTCCTGGGGCAGAGAGGCGCGGGAGCCGGTGTTAGTTCGAGGCTGGAAGGTAGTGCGTCAGTTTGGGCAGGAAGGGCTGCGTGCTAGTTTTGAATTTCTATTCCAAGAAGACTGCAAAGTTTATCAGGGACTAGGAAGGATGTGAGTGGATTCCAAACCCAAACGGTCCTGGACTAAAATTCTGAGACCTAGTAATAGCAGTTGCAGGTGGATGTCCAGTTTCTGGAGCCTAGGATTTTTCCAGCCAAGCCCTGTGCGGCTGGGAGGAAACCAGAATGGTGCAGGGATCAGCCCCTCGGTTCTTCGTGCACCACCAGAGAGGAGAGAGAGAGCTCCTGCCCCAGCTTAGTTCTTCAGGCTTCCCTCTGATCTCTGCTGGGGACTGCTCTAGGCTGAAAGGCCCCAAACCCTGGGGAGCCCAATTCTGACAGGCAAGGAGGGCTGGAGGCACACTCAGCTCTCATTGGCTTGAAAGCCTGTTTTCCTTTGCCTTCCGGGAAGCTACTGCATGCGTTGGCTAATAATTAATAAGCTGTGGGGTTTTTTTTTCCTTTAAATTGAGCCTCCTTTTCCTAGACTAATAAATCTCTGGTTTCAATGTAAAAACCTCTGGGAAAATCCTAATCAAGTTTCCTGATTCCAAAGATATTTTAATGCAGTTTAAAATGTATCTCTGGTATTTGAAATTGCCACTGTGTTTGTTTATTATTAAAACACACCTCCACTTCATGTTTACAAGTGTAAGAGATGGCCTGAAACCTTAAACTCTTTCACTTTGTATTTTACTGCATTTTATGAATGTGGACCAAAGTTCCTTATGTGTGAGAAGACTGCTCTTGTCACACATGAGTAAGTCAGACTTTAAGTGACAAACAAAATATTGTCACTCACCTGGGCTATGTAGAATGCTAGAGCTGTGATGAAACTCAAAGGGATTTCGTGTAGGACTCAGCTTTTCCATCCTTGAATGCCTGATGAAAACAAGGCGTGCTCTGAGATGTGTATAGCAAGACAGACAAACATGCCATTGGTACTAAGCTATGCACAATGCTGTGGGGTTCACCAAGGAGGGAGCTCACATTCTGTGGAAGAAGCAAGGAATATTTCTTTGAAAACAAGAAAGTTGTGCCAGAGAGACTTCAGAGAAGCAGACAGGCTATCTGAGGAGGAAGCCATTTGGGGCAGACTGAAAACTCCATAGCAGAAGCTCTACAATTACAGCTTTGGCTGCTTTCTTGGTTGTTGATTGATTACATGCTTGGGATCTGCATGTGCAGGCTGCTGATAAGGGCTGTAGTTGTGGGGAAGTTTAGCCCTGGCTCCTTGCTGGGGATGTATGTGGAGTTCCATATGGGTGGCTGGTGTGTGATGAAGGAAGTGTGGACTGGATTTTCAGACTTGCTGTTTAGTGGGAACCCACCTCAGATTTTGGAAGCAGTCATGGATAAGAAATGTCAAAAGGTCAATGCCTTGCAAGCTCTGAGGGATGTGAGAAGCCAGTCTAAATAATTCGTTTCTTCTGTAGCCTTGTGCCCAACTGTCCCCAACTAGAAGGACTGAGAGTTTAAGAGTCATCTTCAAAAAATGCTTATGCAAACAGGTATGCTGATTACATTTTCAGTGTATCAGATTTCTACGATTAGAAGAACCCACGGCCTTTCCATGGGTAATGCTATACATAAATGGAAATACTCTGTATCAGAGTAAACTGCAAAGTGCTGTGACTTGGAATCCTTGGCAGACAGTGTTCTTCTTGATCTATAATTATCAATATCAATGCAAGTCATCCCTAGAAAACCAATATCTTCCAGGTGGTGTGCCCACACCTGCAATCCCAATACTCTGGAGGCTGAGGCAGGAGAATGGCAAGCTCAAGGTTACTTCAAGTTACATAGGCATTTCTTGTGTCAAAAATCCAAAAGAGCCAGGAGAGGGAGGAGAGAGAAAAGAGAAGGAAGGAAGGAAGGAAGGAAGGGAGGGAGGGAGGAAGGGAGGGAGGGAGGGAGGGAGAGAGAGGGAGGGAGGAAAACAAAAAGGGAGGGGGAGGGAGGGAGGAAGGAAAGAGGAAAGGGGAAGGGAAAAATAAAGAAACAGGAAAATAAAGAGAAGGAAGGAAAGAAATGAGGGAGGAATGAGAAAAGGAATGAAAAAAGAGGAAGGGAGGTAGGAAGGAAAAAAAGAAGGAAGAAAGAAATAAAGAAAGGAAAGTAAGAAAGAGGGAAGAAGTGAAAGAAGGAAGAAAGGAAGGAAATATGAAGGGAGGGAGGAAAGAAAGAAGAAAAGAGGAAGGGGGAAGGAAGGAGGAAAGGAAGTGTAACTGTAAATTTTATTAATAATTTAAACACCTGCCACCCAACAAACTCTAACCTTCTAGAAAGGATACCAGTCCTCAAGCTCAGGTCCTTCGAGGGAAGCTGGTCAGCAATCTGTCTGCAGGAACACCTCAGTAGCAGTCACTCAGTGGTCACCTGACTCTGGCATTGCTATGGAGGTCTCACTTCTGCTTGTGGTCGGCCTCTAGCACCATTAGAAACTGCCAGACTTACACATGGTGGATGCCTAGTCCTTGGCGTGGCCACAGGCAGTAAGCACATGCCTGTCTGACACCAAGGCCTCTGGCAGGTCCCTGGCTTCCTTAGTCACACCCCTTGGCAGGGCTCTGTCTCTGGGGTCTCTCCAAGCAGTGGCCTCTGTCTCTGCAGTCTCTTTGCCTCAGCCTCAGAACATCACCCACATGGGTTCATGGATGGACATCACCTCAGGCCACTCTCTTTCCACTGCTGTGGTGCCAGCTGCCATGGCTCTCCTCAGCATCTGGTTATCATGAACTTTCTCTGAGCAGGTCCTATGTCATGCCTTTTGTGTGTGCCCAAGCTTATTTGTGGCAGGGGCAGTCTTCCACTGCCTTTTCTCAGCCTTCTTGGGCTGGCTCATGGCAAGAGCCCCTTTCCACAGCCTTTTCTGGGCCTCTCGCCTGCTGTCTCCTCCAATAGTCTCAGTTTATGTGCTGAGGCCTGACTACATGATTCTTTCCATGTCGGGGCTGGTGCAGCCCAAGGGCTGGTTAGCACCTCTCTGCTTAAAGTCAGGCTTTTTCTTCAGCACCAGCAGTTGCCAGAGGTCTGCTTCGTACCTCTGTCTCTTGTGTGCTCCTTTGGGGCGCTTCCATCAGTCTCTTCAGTACAGCTCTGCTCTTGTGGTCACTTGCAGTTCTCTGGCAGATCTTGAAGGTCTGGGGCTTTGCAGCCGTGTACCTCAGAAGGACACTCCAAAACGAGACTTCATCTGACTTCAGCCCAATCTAGGCCCCACCCACCTTCAGCCAAAATGAGGCAGTGTCCGGCAGCTGAAAGCAATGCCAAGCCAAAAGCCCCTTTTCAGTTTCCCGGGCTTTCACTAACTATGCATGCAGGATGCCTTCTCATTGGTCCTCCCAAATGACACCTGTTGCTCAGGATCATGCATGCTCTGCCAGGTATTTGCTGCAAGCTACATGCCTCCTTTTGAGAGACTTCAGACACCCCCACATATTCACTAAAGAAATCTAACTCTCATTACAAGGAAAGAAGGAAGGAAAGGAAGGGAGGGAGGGAGGAAGGGAGGAAGGGAGGGAAGGAAGGAAGGAAATCTATCTCACAAGTTCCACTCTAAAGTTGTAAATATGCACCAAGCAAAGTGACAAGTGCAAAACCCAGGCACTATGGGTCATGTCCCTTTGTCCCAAGGCACTAGTGTAAACCTGCTTAAAGGGTCTTTGATGAGCCTCTTTAAGGGCCCTGTGGCTCTGGCCTGCAAGTGGCAGAACTCCCGTTCCAAGTGGCCACCTGAGGTGCACGTCCATCCTGTACAAACACCTAGAAGCAGTGGTTGGATTCAATTTTGCTTGAGATCTTCCACAGTCTCCATCAGGAAAGGCTTGAAATCATTTGTTAGGATGTTCCTGAAGAAAAACTTTTCTCCAGCTAACACAGAAGGGAGCCAGGAACAAAAGCTCTCCCATCTTTACCACGCTGACACATGACACTCAGTCACTTTTCTCACCTTCACTCTCAAGTCAAGTCTCAGAAAAATTACAGACACACTGAGTGAGATGACCACAGAGCCATATGCTCCTGCATATTGAGACAGAATTCCAACAGACATCAGATTTGCTGTTGATTCACAGGTCCTGGAGAGAGTTGCAGACACTATGTAGGAAACCCTTCGCATCTCCACAGCTCAAGGTCCCCAATACTGATGAATATGTAGTATTTATGTTCAGTTACACAATGGAATTAACATCATAATTCCAAGACTAAATTCAACAGGTGGCCCTAATCCCCAGCACCTGAATTTTACAAGTTACAGGCTGTCTTCCCGAGTCTTATCGCCTATAACTGCGGACTAAATTACTGTTGAGATTAAATCATGTGTGCTTTTGTTAAATGATAGACTAAGTCAACTTGGTGCATGCTAAGCTTAAAGTAACTTTTTGTCTGGTCATACAGCCTGCTCCTTTGTTCATAGACAAGATGATAAGAATTATAATCCTGGCATAAGTACACAAAGACCACTCAGTTGCTCATGGTAATGAAGGAGGTTGATTTTCTGTTGAGTAGAGCTGCCCTCTGTCGCAATCTCTCTTTCCTTCAATTCATTTCCACTTCCTTGGGTATTCATCACAGCAGCCCCTGCATCTGTATTCAAGGAATACTCTCAAGGTGTCAGTTTTGGAAGCCATTGATGGCTAACCAGACTGGCCAGGTACAAGAGAAGAGACCAATTTCCATACCCTTGGGTAAATGCCTTTATTTAGTATTCTAGCATAATATAACCAAACAAAATACACAGACATAGAGAGAAACATACACACATGCATCCCCCCCCTCAAAATAGCCAATCAAGCAGCTGCCACAGGAAAGTCTTCCAGCATCGGCAAAGGAGATAGAGAACTCAATTCTGTTTCTAGTCCAGATCTTCTTGGGTAGATAACGTCTTTTTCCATCTGGTAGACCTTGTGAATTACAGCTGGGCTGACTCCCATTTCCAGGGCACAGGCCCTTATCACAGAAGGCCACCTGTCACCCAGCCTGCCCTTTTCTGCAAAGGCTAAGGAACTGTCAGTGAGTGACAGACAGCCGGAGCTGAGACAGTGCAACTATCTCTACACTTCACAAGCAGCCTCCAGGGATGGAGCTACACATGCAGATAGCATGCTTGCTCCTTGTTCTTTCTTTTTGTGAGCTTGCTTATTTGATACTTTTTGGTGATCAAGCAGTTACTATTAATATGCAGGTGTGCCTTGGAAAAATGGACAAGTCAGTTAAGCAACTGAAAAGTATTTCAAAGTTGCGGGCAAGGGACCCCTCTTTAGAAAGTATGTAAGTTCTTAGTGACAAGTTGACATGATTTATTAAGCTCTAGTTGATGACATTTGAATAACCCAATCAATGATAAGTCATTTCAGTGTCCAGAAAACTCAGAAGGAGTTCATATTCAGTGCTCAAGTAGTGGCACATGAAGTCTGCCAACGCTGATGAAATTACAAAGCAAAAGGAATCATGAGGTCAACCAGCTTTTTTTTTTCATGTTTATTTATTACTTCAGGTTACATCTCCATCAGAGTGCCCTCTTTCCACCCCTTCCAGTCCCGCCCTCCCACCCTCTACCCCCCTATCCCTTCCATCACACTCCTCTGGAGTGGAGTGTCCTTACATAACAGTCCCCCACCCCAGTTCAGCAGTCAT
The DNA here is from genome assembly GCA_907164525.1 of Lophiomys imhausi. Classification (NCBI taxonomy): domain Eukaryota; kingdom Metazoa; phylum Chordata; class Mammalia; order Rodentia; family Muridae; genus Lophiomys; species Lophiomys imhausi. The sequence continues at coordinate 1,373,024 of CAJQZJ010032781.1, forward strand.
ATGAGGGCCAAGAGCCACCTCATACACTGGGGGCCTACAAGGCAGCACTACTAGGGCAAAGTGTCTCATTGACAGGTAACAAAGACTATGTCCATGTTCCCTTTGGTGCATTGGTTATAGTATAGTTATCCAGTACTATATGGCTAACCAGCTTTTGAGAGTAGAGTTTCAACAATGTAGGCTGATGAGATGGCTTAGCAGGTCATGCAGGTTCCATGTGGTGAAAGGAGAGAACTGACTTCCATGGGCTGTCTTCTACTGTCTACATGAGTACCATAGTACACATGTACACACACACACACACACACACACACACACACACACATACACACACATATATACACAAATAAATGTAAATTTTTTAATATTTAAAAGTTCCAACAATGTGGCTATTATTTTTCTAGTGTGGCTATTATTTTTCTAGTGTGCCAATTTTTTTCTTTTTCTTTTTAATTTAAGGTGTATCTTTTCCCCCTGAACATCTTCCCCTTTTAGTCCTAAAAAAATGGCCATTTTCTTATAACAATATATACAATACAAAACAATAAGAACAATTAGGTAACAATTATGGAAATTTTAAGGTATAACATACATTCCCAATGTCCATTCCATATATATTTGGCAACTAATAACTAAATTCTACTACCTATCTATCTCTAAGAGTTTAAAGTTCTATACCTAACTCAGTTTCCATCCTAACTTGCATTATCAACTTAAAAACATCTTCTTAGACCTAGAAAATCCTCTTACTTCCTAAGCAACTTAAAACTTAACTATGAGACTACAGCTATCTAGTCTTCAACTACATCAGAGACCTGAGAAGGATAGATGTTTCTGAATAAATAGGAAGTACAGAGCCAGCAGCTTCCAAAACAAAGGAATGACAGACAACTGGCTGCCTGAACAGTCCTCACTTCTCTCTATAACATTGGAGCATCTATCTTCAGCCTTTTGTCCCAGTATCTCTGACAGACATTAATTGTAAAGCAGGAATTATGAAGGACTTGCCTACCCTGTCTTGGCAGAGCTAGGCTGCCAACTTACCTGCTTCCAAGTTTTGTCCATTTTGGACAGCATTCTGTCTACAGATGAAGCAAGGGCTTTTTCCTGCCAGTGGCTAGCTTGTCACTAATAGAGATTATTCAATTCTCATCATCTACTTGAAGTAGAATGGGAGGTGCTGTCAAGAGCTGACATGTCTCGATATCAAACAAATCTTAAGAAAACATCTTTAAATGCCATATTCTACAGATCTCTTAAGGTTTTTGAAGACCATCTATCTATCTCTGTATATTTGGATAAGGAAATGTTGCTTGTCTCTTAGCAACTTGATTTCTGATTAACTTAGAAAACATCTGTGATGCACTAAACTAGTACCTATCAAAATGACAAGTTTGAATGTTAGTTTGCATTTTTAATTATCCTAAACAGTTTGTGATAGTTGCTATCAAAAGGCCTAGTACCTCACATTGTATTTTTAAGAATTACATAGAATGGAAACTGAGTTAGGTTTAACTTTAAACTCATCACGATAGATAGATAGTAGAATATTAATATCAGTTGCCAATTACATATGGACTGGCCATTGGGAATGTAGGTTATACCTTGTAATTTTCATAGTTGTGGCCTAATTGTTCTTGTTGTTTTGTCTTATTTTTATTATTGTAAGAAAAAGAGCCTTTTATTGAATAAAAGGGGGATCTGTTGGGAAGGGAAATGATATACTTTAAATTAAAAAAAAAGGAGATAGGAGGGTGAAGGGGAAGAAGGTAGGAGGGTGGGACCAAGAGAGGATGAAGGGAGGGGTCTATGATTGTGATGTAACTTGAAGAAATAAATAAATGTTAAAAAAAGAATTACATAGGTACAGTATCTTAAAAAGAGTTAACCTTAATTTTGTATCAATATACAAAGCTCTATAGCAATGTAGCCAAATAGAACCTTAATTTTGTATCAATATAGAGAGATATTACTTTTAACAGGAGAAATGTTTGACAATAGTTAGAAGACTGGACCCCCCCCTCCTATGACAGATAGGAATTTTTCCCTGGAGGTAATGCTGGCAGCCCTCCAATTTATTATCCTTGGTGAGTGACTTTAGCCTGCTTCCTCTGAAATTTCTAACGTCAGGACCTGGCCTGCTTTCCATGGGAACTTTTCCCCAGGGCCTTTCTTGTCACAGAGTCCTCAGATTACATGTCATCTTTTCATGAGCCACATTTTAGCAACCCCCCCGCCCCAGTGTCTCTGACACATTAGCTTATTTTTCTTTCTTTGTATCTCATAATATCTGAAATGAGTTTAAATCTGTCTATTACCCTCTAGCTAGAATCTAGTGTTGTGACAATAAAGTCTTGGCATGTCTTTGCCAATGCCATTCCAGGAACTGGGTGCAGTACAGCCTGGCACTATTGGGTGCACTGAAAGAAATTAGAATGTGGGGGCAGAGCTGAGCACTCCACTGTACCTCAGTTCTTTTCCCACAGGAAACACCAATGCAGTCCTGAGGCCCTTGTAGGTCTCGTTTTGCTAAATTTGCTTTGCAAGAAAAAAGTAACAATTGTGAGTATATTCGTGGAGAAGGGGGGGAAAGAAAGATTCAAAACACAAGAATTGTTGGGAACAAGATGTGAGAATATGCTTAACAAGCTTCCTTGTGATTCTTATACATATGAAAGTTGGGGAATTGCTGTTTGAAGTATGTAGCATCAGGAAGACTTGTCCTGTAGCCAGTTCATTCTGAAGGTTCGGAACTAATTGCAGCCACTAGCAAATGCTCACTGAAGGCCCAACAGTTTCAGAACTGGGCCTTCTGAAGGAAGAACATGGTCCCTACCCTCAAAGGGCCTTTGATCTCCTTAGAGAGGAAAGACAATGGAGAAAGAGTAGGTAAATAATAAACCCAGGCCTGAATGATAATGTGAGTGTAGAAGACAGCCAAGGAGCACCAGCTGAAAGAAGGCAGCTCCTGTGTTCTTGCTCCAATGAGAAACTAAACTAAATACTGTTATTACAGCTGAAGCATATAAACCCTCGAAAATACCATTCTGTTATTTAATCCCATCTATGGATTGGGGTGGGTGCATGTTCTGATAACTAGTCAGTAAGCAACGTGTATACCAAAACAACTGCAACGAGGATTGATTTTTACACTCAAGATGTTAAGTTTCTTTATGATTCTTCTTTGGTTAGAAAGTTTCTGGAGTGGCTTTGCTTCCTCTGAAGCATGTACTTAGCATCATATCTAAGCTGAACCCTATCCCTTCTGTTTGGTGAATGTGGATACAATTGCACTGGTCAATAGATAACACTGAAATCAGTTTTGTCCTGGAAGTACTACACCTGTTAGAAAGGCGCTGATCAGTGACCGTTAGGGCCAGAAGGCAGCAGGGGTAATTCTTGTTCTTCAGACATTGACAAGGAGGGGAGTGAGGAATGAAGCAACAAGTTTCCATACTAGTTACTCTTCCAGCAGCTGTGGAAACTCACAGTGTAGACAGAAATGAATGATTATCTCTTAAGAAATGGTGTTCCCTCTACCCTTGAACTTGAAACAAGAAAAAATTCTCTTGGAAGTAGGTGAACTTACAATCAGGCAATTGATAAAGTGTGGGCAGTAAGGACATTTATGCCCCGTATTCCGATTCTCTTCCACATACTCCTCCTGTCTTAAATGTTTAGGCCGGCACACGACAAGTAAGTATTTTTACTGTGTGTTCCAATCAACAAAACTTCCCAGATAAAAAACTGCAGGATGTGTGCTCCCATCTTAGACAGACCATCCACAGGCAAGCCTTCCCTGCCATGTAGCCTAGGTTAGACCTTAGCTATATATATGCTTTATCTTCATAGCTGGAATTCCACAGAAATGTTTATTCTGGTTTGGTATTATTCCTTGTCTAAAACTATCTGCCTCCCAGCGAGGCAGCTGGCTTTCAGAGACTGGAATGTTTTCTTTGTGCCATTATATTTCTAGGTTTTAACATAATTCTTGGGTCTTCAATAAATACTTGTCAAATGAATACTGTCTATATAAATATTTTAATTGCTTCTAAAACAAGCCCATGTCAAGAGTGTTTGACCATGTGCAGTTACTGAACATGAATAGTTTCATGTCATAAATACCAATTTACCCTGCCACAATTGGTAGTTCTATGGTTAATTCACTTCTACCATCTTACACTAATCAGGTCTCTTAAGACAAATGCAGAATTTTTGAGTTACACAGGCAACTTTAAAAAAAATTATCAAAAGGCATTCCTAAGCAGTTGTGTGATTTGCCCAAGGTCACAGCTAGTGGCAGCTGGGGATAAAATGAGAGCCTGGTACATGCTTCGTTATCATGAAGGGATTCGGGGCCAATATCTTCTAAGCAGTGACTCACAATTATTTGGACAGAATTTATTAAAATGAAGAGCCTAGGCCTACCCAGTTATTGGGAAGAAATAAATATTTAAACATCTCATTATTCTGAAATGAATATGAGAATATGCCTCCAGATAGCTGAAAAGGGTCTTCCACCAATGACTGAATTTGCCGCAACTACTCTGATGAGGGCACAGAAAACACAGCACTGGAGTAATTGGAACAATTTTCAACTCAGAGTAAATTTTGCTATGAAAAGTCACTGAGGCTGGGGAGATGGCTTAGCAGGTAAAACTGCTTCTGCAAAAGCCTGAACACCTAAAAGTGATCCCCTAGACCCACATAAAACTCTGTATCATGCATCTGTAATCCCAACAGTACTGCAGGAAATGGGGGAAGAAGGCAGGAGAATTACCTAGAAGATCCTGGGTCCAGTCAGCCTAGTATATGTATGCAGATTCAAAAACAAAAGAAAGACCCTGCCTCCAGAACAAGGCAGAGAGGTGGAGACCAGTGCCTGAGACCAGATCTCTGACTTTTATTTGCCCTGTGCTATCCTCATGCTCGCTCTCATACATGTATCACACACACACATGCTCACACTCATACACATATCACGCACACATCACACACCCCCACCACACACACACACACACAAGCAGGAACAAAAGGAAAAGCTATGGAGGAGTGCTATAGACTGGCTTATTCTTCACAACTCACTCAGATTGCTTGTTTGCTTTTTTTAATTCTTTCTTTTTTTTTAAATTTTTGTTTGTTTTTTTGAGATAGAATTTCTCTGCGTAATAGCCCTGACTGTCCTGGACTCACTTTGCAAACCAGGCTGGTCTTGAACTCACAGAGATCCACCTGCCTCTTCCTCCCTAGTGCTGGGATTAAAGGCATGTACCACCACGCCCAGCCAGCCAAATTGCTTTCTTTTTTATGTTCTTTATTACTTTAGGTTATATCTCCATCCTAGTACCCTCTTTCCATCCCTCCAAATCCTGCCCTCCCACCCTCTATCCTCTATCCCTTCCAACCCACTCCTCTGGAGTGGAGTGTCCCTACATAACAGTCCCCTACCTAAGTTCAGCAGTCATATGAGGGCCAAGAGCCTCCTCATACACTGGGGGCCTACAAGGCACGACCACTAGGGCAAAGAGTCTCATGGACAGGTAAAAAATGTCCAAGCTCCTGTTCCCTTTGGTGCATTGGCTGTAGCATAGTTATCTTGTACTATATAGCTAAAATCCGACTATAAGTGAATGGATGCCATGTGCATCCTTCTGAGTCTGGGTTAGCTCACCCAGGATGAGCTTCTCTAGTTCCATCCATTTGGCAACAAATTGCATGATTTCGTTGTTTCTGATGGCTCAGTAGTATTCCATTGTGTAGATGTACCACAGTTTTTTTTTTTTTTTATCCATTCCTCATTTGAGGGACATCTGGGTTGTTTCAAGTTTCTAGCTACAACAAATAAGGCTGCTATGAATATAGATGAGGAAACATCCTTGTGGTTTGGTGAGAAATCTTTTGGATGTGTACCCAGAAGTGGTATGGCTGGGTCTTGAGTTAGAGCTATTTCAAGTTTTCTAAGATATCACCAGATTGATTTCCATAGTGGTTGTACAAGCTTGCACTCCCACCAGCAATGGAGGAGTGTTCCCCTTTCTCCACAACCTCACCAGTATGTGCTGTCATTTGAGTTTTTGATCTTAGCCATTCTGACAGGTGTGAGATGAAATCTCAGAGTCATCTTGAGTTGCATTTCTCTGATGATTAAGGATGCTGAGCATTTCTTCAAGTTTCTCTCAGCCATTAGGGATTCCTCCTTTGTGAATTCTCTGTTTAGTTCTGTTCCCCATTTTTTGATTGGGTTATAGAAACAGTACCAAAAATCTCCCAACCAAAAAAAGCCCAGGGCCAGATGGTTTCAGCACAGAATTCTACCAGACTGTCAAAGAGGAGCTAACAACAATCCTCTTCAAACTCTTTCACAAAATAGAAACAGAAGGAACACTGCCAAACTTATTCTATGAGGCCACAGTCACACTGATCCCTAAACCACACAAAGACCCAACAAAAAAAGAGAACTTCAGACCAATTTCCCTCATGAACATAGATGCAAAAATACTTAATAAAATACTGGCAAACCAAATTCAAGAACACATCAAATGTATCATACACCATGATCAAGTAGGCTTCATCCCAGGAATGCAGGGATGGTTCAACATATGAAAATCCATCAACGTAATTCGCCACATAAACAAACTGAAAGAAAAAAACCACCAGATGCTGAAAAAGCATTTGAAAAAATCCAACATCCCTTCATGCTAAAAGTTCTGGAGAGAACAGGCATACAAGGACCGTACCTAGAAATAATTAAGGCGATATACAGCAAGTTAGTCACCAGCATCAAAGTAAATGGAAAGAAACTTAAAGCATTTCCTCTAAACACAGGGAGGGACAAGACAAGGATGTTCACTTTGCAGTATCTCTTCAACATAGTACTGGAAGTTCTTGCTAGAGCAATGAGACAACTAAAGGACATCAAGGGGATACACATTAGAAATGAAGAAGTCACATTATCTTTATTTGATAAGCGACCCAAAAAATTCCACCAGAGAACTCTTACAGCTGATGAACACCTTCAGCAAGGTGGCTGGATACAAAATTAATTCAAAAAAAATCAGAAGCCCTTCTTTATACAAAAAATAAATAGGCTGAGAAAGAAATTAAGGAAACAACACCCTTCATAATATCCACAAACAATATAAAATACCTCGGGGTAACTCTAACCAAGCAAGTAAAGGACCTGTATGACAAGAACTTCGAGTCCTTGAAGAAAGAAATTGAAGAGGACATCAGAAGATGGAAAGATCTCCCATGCTCATGGACAGGTAGGATCAACATAATAAAAATTGCCATCCCGCCAGAAGCAATATACAGATTCAATGAAATTCCTATCAAAATACCACCACAATTCTTTATAGACCTGGAAAAAGTAATTCTCAACTTCATATGAAATAACAAAAAAGAAAAAAAACAGAACTAAATCAATTCTGTACAATAAAGAAACATCTGGAGGCATCACCATCCCAGATTTCAAACTGTACTACAGACCAATAGTAATAAAAACAGCATAGTACTGGTATAGAAACGGACCAGTGGATCAATGGAATCTAATTGAAGACCCAGAAATGAACCCACACACCTATGGTCACCTAATTTTTGGCAAAGAAGCCAAAACCATCCAATGGAAAAAGGACAGCATCTTCAACAAATGGTGCTGGTCTAACTGGATGTCAACATGTAAAAGAATGTAAATAGACCCATACTTATCACCTTGTACAAAACTTAAGTCCAAGTGGATCAAACACCTTAACATAAGGCTGGTCACACTAAATCTATTGGAAGAGAAATTGGGTAAAACCCTCGAACTCATCGGCACAGGTGACAACTTCCTGAACAGAACACCAACAGCTCAAGCCCTAAGACCAACAATCAATAAATGGGACCTCATGAAACTGAAAAACTTCTGTAAGGCAAAAGACACTGTCATTCGAACAAATGGCAGCCTACAGACTGGGAAAAAATCTTCACCAACCCCAAATGTGACAGAGAGCTAATATCCAAAATTTACAAAGAACCTGAGAATTGAAATACCAAGAAACCAAATTGCTTTCTAATACAACCTCCGGCCATCTGTCTGGGTTGGCACTGCCCACAGCGTTCTGGCCCTTCTCACAGCAATCATTAAGGAAGAAAATGTCCCACAGACCCACCCACAGGCCAGTCTGATGGAGGTATTTCCTCAGTTATGGTTCCCTCTCCTCAGATTTGTTTAGGTTTGTGTCTCATTGACAAAAACTAACCAGCACACAAAGTAATCAAGTCAAAGGGAGTGTCATTTAATTACATGCAGAAAATGCTGTAGTCCGGCCACTCATTTAGTGAAAGTACCTATTCCCCAGTAGGAAAGAGGGTGTTATCTAGAGATGCATCCAACCAAGAGTTTGAAGGACAGTCACTCTGCAAATCCTGTGGCCTCCTCTAACCTCTGTGAAATACCTACTCTGAGTTACTCCAGGCAGAAAAGAAACCTTTAAAAAACTATGAGGGAAAAAAACTAACCTTGACAGTTTTTGTAGCTCGGCATAAAAAGAAAACTTCATTATTATTATTTTCTCTCTTTGTGCCTATGGAGCTATCTGCCGTGTCTGAGAACCATACAGATGCTGAGAATTCTCAGTCTGAATTGCAGAGTTAAACAATTGTTTCTTATAGGAAGCATATTCTGAAAATTAATTGCACATATGGGACATCTCTACTGACTGAACTCTTACTGCATTTCTACTTACATATTGGTTTATGTTCCTTGGTTTATTGCAAGCTTTCATTCCAGTGCCTGTCCCTTACTTAGAGCATCTTAGGCAGACCCAGCAGGGTCTGCCTGGCCTACTTCCCCAGCCCCAGCCCCCACAGCTCTCCGGGGCCCAGGCTTCACACACTCTAGGACCACAGGTTGCCATTCACATACACCTGCTGTTCCTTCAGCAGAAATACCTTCCCAGGGGCAGAAGATGGCTCAGAAGTCAAAGCAGGCACTCTTCTTGCAGAGAACTCAAATTCAGTTGCCTGCACACACCCAGGTGACTCCAACTCCACAGAGTACAACACTCTCTTCTGTCTTTTGGACAACTGCATTCAGGTGCACATGACCACATACAGACACACAGACACATGAATATATTAATATGAAAACATCTTAAGAAAGAAATATTCTTCTTTTACTCTGTCAGAGTTAATTGTTCATTAAGACCCAAACTCAACTTTTCTCTCTTAAGTTTCCCCAGAAACCTGAATACAGAGGAGGGAGACATCCTTTTAGACTGGCCACGGCAGTCATATCATATCATATCCAAGGAGCACCTACTATGTAGTAATTATGAGGGGGGGAGGGGAACGAGACAAAGGACTCAACCCAGGCCCAGTGGAGGAGTAAGTACAGGCAGACAGCACTTGACCCTGAGAATTCCATTGTTCTGTGCACATTAGAGTGTACATATTCCAAACAGACAATGTCCTGGCCACATGATGCTGTGATACCACCACTGTGAATGTACTTTGTTGCTGACGGAAGTGTTATCTACTGTGCATGGCTGTATTAGAATTATACCGTAGTGAGTGCTAAGTTATTCTTTGTAGCTGTGTATACCTTTGGACACATAGTATTTCCATTGGTTTTCTTCACACACCTCCTAGTCTTGTCCACCTTCTTGAACATAATTTAGTCATATTGTGTTCTATAAGTATCAAAACTCAGTCAATCTTTGTTGAGAGGTAGGTCAGCAGAGTCTGGGTGTGATTATACTATATTTTGATTATATTACATTTGAATAAACCTGGCTAATAGACTCATTAATCATAAGAATGGACAAAATGATAAATAGGGCGAAAGATTTTGCATACCTAGCCTTAATTTCTGAGTGTTTTGAAAACATAGACAAGTAGTAACGGAACTTCCAGAATGGTAGACCAAATGCTGAAGTGAGAGGGTGTGTCCAGGCTCTTGCAACATCTAGGCTTAAGCTAACAACAAGCATTCATTCCTTAGTTTTCTGTGCGCATGTGCCTACCTTGTACCTAACATTGTGAGTACAGTCCAGCAGGCAACAGTCGACAAACACAATGAAATACCTGACTTTGAAGCTTACATCCCCTGGTAAAGACAGAGACACAGATATCAAGTTGTTGTGGAGGCTTGGATAGGAAATTGAACATGCTCCAGTCTTGGATTTATCCCAAGAGCATTTGTGAAATAGAGAGGCAACTACTTCAGATGTGTGTTTCAACTGGATCATTCTGACATTGGTCTAGTGTGATTCAAGTACTTCTTGGTTGCAGGGAAGGAAACTGTTGCTCAAATCAGCAAATTAGTACTATGGTCCGTCAGTGATGTTGGCATCCAGAGGATGAAGACAACTCCAGTTTCTGTCTGGGTGAAGCTTCTGAGCTTGCCTCCCAGAATGTTCAGACAGAATACAGAACCTTCTTCAACTGCAGAAGGTTCACTGTTCAAGATTGCCTCTCAATAACTGCTGAAAGAGTCTCAGGATGATCCCAGATGGCAATTCAACTTCCTATAATTTTGAACCTTGCTGTGTATCTTAATGCCACATGCTGACTTGAGCAAAACAAGAAACAGTGTTGTTATGGTTAGGACTGAAGCAAGCTGTTTTGCAGTGATACTACAATGCATGCTGGTGACAATGGGAATTTAACTCTCCACCTGAAGCAGAACCAGTGGGATCTAGAATAAAGAAATCTTACCAGGCATAGGCCTATCATAGAGTAAGGTGAAAGGTAGTTTTTCTTCCTCTCATTTCCCATTTCGCTATAGAGAGAACAATTACCATTCTTTGAAATCACCTAACTTTGTTAACAGCATCTAAGGGAAGAGAAGGCTCCAATGCTCATCAGAAGGAAATTGGCTATAAAGTAATGCAAAACTTGTCAAGAGGAAACCTGGATCTTAATTCATCCTATGGCATTTTATTGGAAACACAAACACATACTGTACATCTAAATGAACGAAAGGTTTATGGGACCCATATTTGGAGTTACTCCGCAATTTGCACCTGGCAGGATGCTTTAGGGATATAAACAAGGTGTCTCGAATTACCTGAAACTCCTACTCCACACCAAAAATCATAAAGCTCATTTGTTTCATTTTTATTCAACCTGTACAAGTTTTGAACAAGGGATACACAAAAAGTGGTAATGGTCTATGTGTGTTCTAGGACATAGGAAAAGGGGTGGGGATTATGGAAACTTGTGCGAACCCAATTCCCATTGCTGCAACTATAGCTGCAATGAGAGAAGCTCGGCCCTGGTGCTACACCGGCTGCAAGTCTACACCTGATGAGCCATGCCTCTGCCTCAGAGCTGTGTGCAGAGAAAGACAACTTAGAGAGACAGGGTACCCTGACCCAGTGAGCCTGCAGTAGTGACAGGTGATGGTGCCTAGTTTGAACTGTTATAATAGAATCCCAGACCCCGGGAAATTTAGAAAGACTACACGTTCTCCACAGTTGTGCTTGGAGGAAGTCTAAGACTGGCTCTGGGTATCTGATGAACGCTGCATCCTAAAAGGGGGTGAAGTGAGAACTCTGTCCTCCTACGGCTGAACAGGGAACACAGGGTACTGCATAGACCTGTGGGGGATAGGGCCCCTTCAAGCTCTGTTATGAGGGCATCTAGTACCATAAGGGGTACTTTTGGGGTACTGCAGTGGTCATTTTGTCATCACAGTGATCAAGTAATCTAACATAGCAGCTTGAAGAGGGAGTGTTTATTTTGGCTTATGACTTGGGGTCATGGGCCATCCTGGTGGGAGGATAGCAGTAAGTGGCTCTGTGGGAGAGGGAGCTGGGCCTGGAATTCCTGGCCTCTCCCACACCTCGGCATAACTGGGAAGCAGAAAATGGAGATGGGCTATAAACCTCAAGGCCTACCCCACAGTAACCTACTCCCTAAGATAGGAAACATTTGACATTCAAACCATAGCAGGCAGGCAGTTCTTATGGCCTACCTCCACTGAAAGTCCCTACTTCTTAAATGATGACACTGGCAAGGTTATTACAGTTAGATACAGGACCAAAAATAAGGACCAAACAGACAATAGCACCAGTTCCTTTCCTGTCAGCAAAGGCTCTGCAGTCACACAGTTAGGAAATGTTGATCCAGCTCTAGAAAGCCAGTAAGGGTGTCTTTGGGTAGGCCCTGAATTATCTGTGAGGGGTCACTGTAGCTTGCGATTATTATTTGAATATGACACGATATCCTGTTCGATAATAAAATATCAATGGGCTAAAGAGGAAATGAGTGACCAGGCCCATGAAGCAAGGAGCAAGGAGGCTGTGCTTTGGAGTGAGCATCAGTGGCTGTGGTCTGCAGTGAGCCCCCAGGCCCCTGTCAGACTACAAACTTGGCACTGATTGGCCTGCCATTTGTAACTGTGCAAATGGGCTCTGGATGTTACCCAGATGCTCATCTAACCCCCTAAGTAAAGATAACCTACTTTACTCATTTTTTCTTTTTTTTCAAATTAATTTATTTTTTTTCAAGTTACATCTCAATTGCAATCCCCTCCCTATTCCCCCCTCTAGTCCCATCCTCCCACCCTCTTCCACCTCAACCCACCCATCCCCATCTTTTTTTTTTAAGTTTAAGATATATCTTTTTCCCCCAACAGCTTCCCCTTTCAGTTCAATAGATGGCTCTTTCTCTTATAATAATAAATACAATTCACAACAACAGAGGTAATTAGGTCACAATTATGAGAGTTATATGGCTTAGTGTACATTCCCATTCTCCAGTCTATATGTATTTGGCACCTGACTTTAATGTTCTACTATCTAACCATCTCCATGAGTTTAAAGTTCTATATCTAACTCAGTTTTCATACTAACTTGCATCACAATTTTAGAAACATCTTCTTAGATCCAGGGCACTTTCTTAATTCCTAAACAACTCAAAATTTAATTATGAGTCTTTTCTTTTGCTTTTTAGAGGCAAAGTCTTATCGGGTAGCCTAGGCTAGCCTTGAACTCACAATCCTCCTGTCTCCACATGGAGTACTGAGATTGTAAGTGTGCACCATTTTGTCCAGTGTTAGGATCTTACATTTATTTATTTACTGACTTTTTTATTTTTATGGGTAATGATTTTTTTGCCTGCATACACATCTGTGCACCACATGTGTGCCTGGTGCCCATGGAGGGCAGAAAAGGGTTGGAGTTACAGGACTGGAGTTACAGACAGTTGTGAGGTGCCATGTGGGTGCTGGAAACCAGACCCAGGTCCTCTGGAAGGGCAGCCAGTGCTAATAATAGCTTAGTCATCTCTCCAGCCCTGAAAGAACCTTTCTTAACGAGTCCACAGAACAGTAAAACCTCTATAAGGCCTCAAGCATGGAGTGGAGCCAGGTTGCTCCTCCGTGTATCCTCTAGGTTTCTATGCCAACCTACAAACACCCAAACTCAGCAGCCGTTCTCTCAGATCTTTGCCTTAGACCATGCTAGAGCACTGAGTGCCCTCTGTTGGAAAACATAGATAAGGAAAAAGAGAGCCGGATTGCTTGCTGGGTTGCTTACTTTGAAAAACGAGCATCAGTCCCTTCCCTATGTAAAATATGGGTGCGTCTGGGAACACGGCAGAAAGTGAAGAAAAACTAAACCTTACTCATGAATTTCTCACTAAAACCTAATTACCCCTGATATTCTCGTGCATTTCCTTACAGAAGTCTACATACCTACCAAAATGTATGTGGTAGGTGCTTACAGCTTCTTCAGTTTTTTCATTCATCTATAGATAGGGACTAACTACGTCTGTGATGCTTTGCTGTATGAGTCGAGGGAGGGTGTGACTTAGCTTATCCAATAGCTTAACACTAAGATATATTCCAGTTAGGTCAGACTGCTAGGAAACTGAGCACTGACATTTGTCAGTGTTGAAATCCCCTTTGCTGCCCCAGAAGGTGTCTGTGACCTTGACCACTCCTCTCCCTCGGTGGCTGTCAGCCTGTATGTACTTTTCAGTCCAGGCTGTGTTTTCTCCCTGTCTCTCATCCTACCCATTTTCCCAACTGAAGAAAAATTTAAATTTCTTAAATCATTCTCAGTAATCTTTTCATCCCTCTTGGCACTTTTTCTTTAAATTCCATTACACAATGGGTAATTGCTTTGGGGGTGTAGCCAGTGGTAGGCTCATGTGGCACTTCCAGAACACTGTTAGAGATGATGGGCAGAGTGCACATGGGGGTTGGGAGTGGCCTTTCCCATGCACAGCCTCCTGTTTGCCGTTGTGTCCTGGCCTTCAGCTTCACAGCCCCGTCCATTCCATAGACCACATAGCTCAAAACAGCCATCCACAGGAGGGGCCGACATGCTTCCTTGATATTACCTTCTTGCCTAGAAAGAAATCCCACAACAATTTATAACTATCACCCCCTTCTTAAAAGTAGTGACCTTTCTGTGTTGCTTATAGTCTGTGTAATTATATTTTGATGTGACAGTCTCAAAACTCATTGTTCTTCCAGTTCTTGGGCAGAGTAAGTCTGCCATTAGGGCCCTGGGGCCACCTCTCTCACACAGGACAAATGGCAGAGAACTAGCTAGCCTGTGCCCAATTTAAAGAGTTACTTAATCCTTGCCATTTTCTCCTTTGGGAAGGCTTTTGTTTTGATGACATATGTAATAGCATTTTCAAATTCCATCATTTTACCTTTAGAATTCATTGGCATCATGATATATGGCATTATCTATATGCACTGTGTTGAGCAGTGAGCACAGCTACTTATTTCTAAAATTCTTCATCACCCTCACATGGACCCTGTGGCCTATGAAGCAACAGACCTCATCCTTCCCTTCCCTAATCCCTGGAAATCTCAATTCTACTTTCTCTATCCATGAATTTGCCTAGTCTCACTATTCCATATAAGCAGAACCTTCTGATACACTTTACATAGGGAGGTTCTGCCTTCCCACGGCAAAAGGTGTAAGAGCAAAAGAGAGCACTGCCCCTCATCCATGAAGCCTGAGAGAGACACTCCAGGAGAGCGCATCAGGAAAGTGTTTTCAAGGTTCATCTGGGTTGTAGTATATATCATATCTTTGTGCTGTCTTAAGACAAGCAGCCTACTCTAAGGCTGCACCGCACTTCGTTTATCCACCTCTCTTTCGATGGACATGTTTTGAGAATGTTGCTGCAGTGGAAGGTGGTATTTTGACCCCACGTTTTACCTTCTTCCTTTTCTTCTTTCTTTCCCTCCCTCTCTCTCAAAGCCACAGCAACACCTCACTCTCTGGTCCTCATAACTGACATACACAATCAGAAGAGATATAAAAAAAACTAAGAGAAAATAATTATTACACTGGGTTTTTTTTGGCTAAATATCATATAAACATTTTGAAAATGTAGGAGAAAAAAAAAGATGATTTCCCCAAATCCCACCACTTGGAAATAAATAATGACATCATTCTGATTTATTTTTGCACTATTTTGCATTGAATTATTTTCTAAGCATTGATAAAGCATATGATTTTTTTCTCTTATCTGGTTTTGAGATAGATCTTTCTGTGTAGCCCACTCTGGCCTCAGACTCAGTTCTTATGGATCAGGTACTGGGGTGGGGAGGGGCCTCAAAATGATGCTACTGTGGCCTGTCAAGTACTGGGAACACAGTGTTAGCATACTGCATATGATATGAGTTCCTAAAGGGGTATGATTTTATGAAACGAAATTTTCACAGGTATTAAATTAGCCATTGAGGTTTCCTTTCGTTAGTGGTTGCATTTTTTCCCCTTTTAGTACTGGTGATTAAACCCAAGGCCCATGAATGCTAAGCAATCATCTACCCTCAAAATCTCAAGCAACATTATATATTTTATCTTGTGAAGCTTTGATTACTAATTGAAATGACGAGAGTGGGAGAGTTATTCTGATCAAAGTCAGATGAAACCTTTAAAAATTGAAGATCTTTCCTAAACGAAGTTATAATTACCGGGGAATAAAAGCAATTAGAACATTGTGGGGCTCCCCATTTATGCTTTTGTGGGGGCTTTTCAAATAATAGGGGCAAGCTGAGACACACATAGGAAGTTAGCTTAAAGACTGAAAACTGCAGGATAGAAAAAATATATATATTAAAAAAACCCAAAAAAATACCAAAACCAACAGCTAAGGGTTGAAGACATTAAGCCCATAAGGTAAGTGGTAGATGCTTGTGTGTTTGTTTTGAGACAAGGTCTTCAGTACCGCAGACCACTCTAGAGCTCTCTGGGTAGCTGAGGATGACCTTCAGCCCCTGATCCTCCTGCCTCCACCTCTGCAGTGTGCTGAGTCACAGGTGGGTGCCCCACCATGCCTGGCAGAAGCTGGCAACTTTTACCACATGTCTCCCTCCTCCCTTCCCCTAATCACCCCAGCCTTTGGTGAACGCCAGCCTCCCTGCCCCCCACCCAGTTCACACTCCAGACTGTGAGCCTCACACCTCATAGCAGCTAAGGAGCAAAGGAGTGGGAGGGAGAGGAGGTACTGGGGGGGGGGGAGATGTAACCCTTGGAGACATGACTACAACGGCACACCCTCCAGCTAGTCTGTGCCCACACTTTCCCACCCTGTCATTATACTCCACGTATAAGCCCACCAATGGACGAATTCATGAGTGAGGTCAGAGCCTACATTATCCAATTGCTGTCCTGAAAGTACTCTGAACATAGCTGTACTTAGGGGAAAAGAAAAGAAACAAACAAACAAAAAACCTTTTTATTGAATCTTCGTGAGTTTCACATCATGCACCCCAGTCCCTCTCATCAACCGTCCCCTCATATCCTCCCTCTGGTTTCACAACCTTCCCCCACCAAAATATAAAACCACACAAACAAAAATAAAATAAAGCAAAGCAAAACAAAACATAAAACATTTCATCGTGGAAGCTGTAGTGTGTCGCAGTATGTCCCACAGTATACCCCTCTGTCCATACACCTTCACTTGCAAGTGTTCATTGCAATGAGCCATTGGTCTGGTTTGAGGTCTCTGGTTTCTGTGACACCATCAATATTGGATCCTCACCAGGACTCCTCCTGGTTATCTTGTTGTTGCCTTGTGTCATGGAGATCCTGCACCGTTGGATCAGTGGGACCAAGGGCCACACTTTTGAAACATGAGATTTGAGGGAATATTTTTAGATCCAAGCCATGACACACACATCATCAATTAATAAATGTCCCTGTCCTCCTTCCAGGTAATTCAGACCTTAGTAGTTTAACTCTGGTCAACCTGAATATCAATCTTTCAGGAATTTAGTGCAAGAACTGCTGAGCCATCTCTGCATTGCTTGCATTTTTATTTATGAGTTACAAGTTCTAAGAAGCCCCGCGGATGGGATATTAGCTTCATCACTGTTGTTTCAGACATACAGGCAGCATGTGCATAGACCAGCACATCTTAGCACAGTGCCCAGCTCTCTGTTCTCTCTTTACATGAGTTTGTCTCCGTGTGCTACTTTCTGAGTAGTTCATTCTTCTGATTGTTCTTTCAGTTTGCTATTCAGCTGCATCTAGTCCATTAAACGCATTTATCCCCAAGTATTTTAATAATCCTATCTTTCATTTCTAGATCTTCAAATTGCCTTGCTAAATTTTGACAGCTTCTCCAGCTGTATATAAATGCTATTTTTCAGTGTGTGGACTTCATTTTCTTAAGTCTTTGTAAGGCTAAAGGTGGATTCTGTTTCTGTGTAGGGACCAGGGGAGGGTGCTGGGTGTCTAGTTCTATCACATGACACCTTATTTCTTTGAGGCAGAGTCTCTCATGGAACCGGGGACTCTTTTTTTCAGCTAAGTCAGTAACCAGAAAACCAAGACACTCCTGCCTCTGTTCCCTACACCACTGGGCTCATGAGGCCATGCCCAGCTTTTCATGTGGGTGCTGGGGATTTGAACTCAGGTCCTTGTGCTTGCACAGTAGGTGCTTTAGCCCACTGAGCCATCTCCTAACCCTTGTTCTGACTTGATTTAAGTTTCTGTGATGCAAAATGTTCCTGAGTACCTGTTATGTGTGCTCTGGACATTTCTGTATCTTTTCTGGAGAAGTGTTTATCCAGATTCTTCATGCATTTTTTTTTTCACATTGGGTTAGTTACATTTTTAAAATTGGTCAATTCTGTGTGTGTAAGTTTGTGTTTGTGTGTATGTGATCATATGTACATGTCTGCACACGCAAGGGCTAGAAATGGGCATCCAGTATCCTCCTTTATCACTCTCTACCTGTTCCTCTGAGGCAGGGTCTTTCCCTGAACCTGAGACTCCTGTTTTCTCATTTAATCTGAAAGCCAGCAAGTTCCAAGTACCCTCCTGAAGCTGGGGTTGCAGGCATGTACCAGACACCACGATTGCTGTGTGGATTCTAGGATCCAAACTCCAGCCCTCACAGCTGCACAGCGAGCACTCTTGGCTGCTGAGCTATGTCTGTGGCCCCAGGGTTACTTGTTTTTTATTGTTGAGTTACAAGTCTTTATATATTCTGGATACAAATTCCATATGAAGTCATACAACTTGCTAATTATTTACTCTTGTCTATAGATTGTACTTTTCGCTTCTTGGTATCTTTTGGACTATAGAGTTTTTAAGA
This sequence comes from Lophiomys imhausi, assembly GCA_907164525.1. Classification (NCBI taxonomy): domain Eukaryota; kingdom Metazoa; phylum Chordata; class Mammalia; order Rodentia; family Muridae; genus Lophiomys; species Lophiomys imhausi. The sequence goes on from CAJQZJ010032781.1 coordinate 1,391,585, forward strand.
TTAGTGATAATTGATCTATGTTTTCGTTTCTCACTGATAGTTTTAGCATTAGCTTTAAGAATGATCACCTAATCCAAAGTTATAAAGGATGACTCCTACATTTTAAGAGAGTTTTATGGTTTTAGCTTCTTAGAGTTTGGTTCTTGATCTGTTTTGAGTTAGTTGTATATATGACATGCACAGAGTTTCCATGTAGTCTCTCCTGTGGAAATGTCTAGGTTTTTAGCATTGTTAGTTGAAAGGCTGTCTCCTCCTTATTCCACTGCCTTTGTGTCATCATCGGAGGTAACTTAGAGGTGTATTACAGATAGAAAGGTACGTAGGTCGGTGGATAGAAACTGGGGTGACAGAGAGAGATACATATCTCATCACCAGCTCCACCAGGGGTCATAAATCCTTGTGCGCTTGAGGCTGACAAGCACACTGGCTATGGAAAAGAACGAGCAGCTGTCGTTTCTAAAGGGTCCTATGAAGATGCCTTCTCACCCAGAAGTATTTTGTTTGTTTTACACAGACTAAGAATAGTTTGTACACTGTCGAGTAAGTAATGGAAAGGTTGTAAAATTCCTCACGTCTGTCTGAGCTCATGACCGCAAGAACCTTGATCTCACAATCGGTGAATGGCGGTTTCACAAACAGCAGCTCCTGCGGGAGTGTTACTACGGACGGAAACAGACTGTCAATAGCGTGGCTGCTGTTTCGTTCAAGGCCGCTTTGGTGTTTGATCTGGGTCTTCAAAAACAGCATTTTGCTGAACGCAGCAACACCTTACAGTAGATGTTAAGCAGAAAGAGCCTCATTTGGGACTTGACTGCTTCCCACCTTAGTCACAGAGAGGCCCCATTCACTCAGGAAGACATTCAGTGTTCTTGGAGACAGGATAAATCTGGCATCTGATGCTCATTTTTGTATGTGTTTATGAACAGGAATGGAACAAAAGTGTGCCTCAAACTTCTGATGATCCTGGGATGGTAGACAGACAGACAGACAGGCAACAGGAGCATGCATGTCTGTGTGAGAGCATAAATATGTATGCCTACTTGCATATATGTAGCTGTGTGTTGTCCACATATATGAGCGCATGTGTGGGGGCTAGAGGTCAACCTTGGGTGATGTCCACCTTAATTATTTTTAAGATTCACTTTTACTCCTTTTTACGTGTAGGTGTGTGTAGGTGTGCATGGATATTTTTACTGCTTTTGACGTGTAGATGTGTGTAGGTGTGCATGGACAGAGACTAGAGGCGTCAGATCCTCTGGAGCTGGAGTTGGAGATGGTTGTACAGCACCTGATGTGGGTATCGGGATCCAAACCCGGATCCTCTGCAAGAGAAGCAAGTACTCTTAACCACGGACTAGTCTCTCCACCCACTTTCCCTTTATTTTGAGACAGGGTCTCTCATTGGCCTGGAATTAATTCATGGGGTGGGTGAGACTCCCCAGCGCTGGGAGTCCAGTTGTGCCTCACTATGCCCATGGCTTTGACATGTGTTGTGACAACTAAACTCAAGCAAGTCCTCATGACCGAGCAACAAGCATGTTGGACAGAGCTGTCTCCCTGCCCTCAAATCATGTGGAAACATTCCACCCAAATTAACGTCTCTCTTGCATGAAGCCTGCAAGCACAGGGCAGAGCAGAGAGGACCCTTGATGAGGAGCACGCACTGCCTCTGCTTCTTAAGAAGCAATGTCACTTGTAGCTCACACAGAATACATGTAGGAATGAGTGCTTCAGGCAACAAAGGACACAGCACAAAGGAAATACAGCAAGTATACACATACACAATCAAATCACTCCTGTTAAGTTTTGTGCACCTCCACCTGTGCAGTTTTGCAAAGAAAGGAGAGGGGATTAAATGTGTAATTTGGTAGTAAGTGCCGCTTGCTGCTTTACGGGCAGTTCCCCAGAATGAATTAATGTGTGTCCCTTGCTTACCATAACCTGTTTGTTCTCTACAGCAAACATCCTGTGCTTGGCCATTCAGATTTATCACCATAGCCCGAAGCATGCGCTGTTCCTAGACAGCAGGGCTTGCATTCTAAATATCATGTATGCATTCATTCTTTAATTTATACCTGGACTTTAGGCAGGCATGAGAAATCTCACAATGGAAAAGAAAGTGTAGTCTGCCCTTGGGATTGTGTAGCTTTAGGGGCTCTATGTTCAGAAGACAGCTTTGCCTAGAGGAAGAGTTTAGTGAGAGTCTGTTAAAGGGGAAGGGAAGGAAGAGAACGGAAAGAAAGGGAAGGAAAGAGGAACAGATGGTCCCAGACTGGATCTTCACCAGAGGAAGATGAAGGCAATGTATTGAGACACAGATGAGGTGCGAAAGGCCGGCAGAAATGAACTGGAAAACATAGGGCTGGGAAGATGGCTCAGGAGTAACATGATTTTACTGTGCAAGCCTGGGGACATGAGTTCAGATTCTCAACACCCACTTAAAAACATCCAAGCCCGCATGTCCACATCTGTAAACCCAGCAATGGGTGGATGAAGACAGGTGGATCTCTGGAAGTAGCTGTCCAGCCAGCCTTTCCAAACAGCAAGCTATAGGTTCTGTAAAGAGAACCTGCCTCAATAAGACAGAAGGGGCAATGTTTACTGTTGACCTCTGGCCTTCATACATACATGAACCAAACACAGACATGTCCATGTTTGTCACATACACACACACACACACACACACACACACACACACATTTTAAAAATTTAAAACTAAGAAAAGAAGGCATCCAAGCCAACCTCCTGGCCTCATACGTAATCCCAGCATTTGGGAGACTGAGACTAGAATATTTGGTTCAAAGCTAGAACCTGGGCAGCATTATGAGACATTGTCTCAGAACTGAAGGCATCAAAACCATATGAGGAGGATTTTTAGTGTGATGTCCATGCACTGGCTCCTGAGACAGACCAGACCGATCTTAGATCTCCACCCACTGTGACTATAGTTTCAGCCAATATACTTAATTAGTTTTGACATTCAGTTTCCCGTATATTCTCTGGGGAGTAACAGTACCCACCTCATGGGGGTGTTGAAGTGCTGGGAGTATGTAATCAGAAAGTATCACAAAACCAAGCATATTAAAGCTTAGGAAGTGCCAGCCACACACAGAAGATGCAACTCACATCTTCTCTTCCTCACACCCTGAACTATGGCATTAGTCCACAAATGTGAACATTTTCCTCTTAGATTTCCCTTTACCTCTGAAATGGGTTTCAGGCAATGCTGTCGGGAAAACCTCGGTAAGGAGAGGCCAGATCTCTGAAGTTTTGCTTGTCAATTTCTTGGAAGTTTAAATAGAAACTGATGTGCCATAAATGTTCTGCACTTTGCTCTCTGTCAGTCTTGGAGACGCCTGAATGAGACTTCTTCGTCTGACCTGAACGATCCCCGTGTGCCCTGACCCAGTGGGAGCAGTGTTCAGGCTCCTGAGGAGCTTACTCTGTGGAGTTGTGACAAAAGTCAGTCAAACGTAGGTAATGACACAGGAAGTAGGGGCAAGGAGGCTCTAAGCAAGGAGACCCTGTATCTAGCTGTGCAGGATGAGTATCGTGAATTCCATAGGCACCATGTTGCACTAATTCAGGATGGGTCTCCTGAATTCCATAGGCACCCTGGTGCACTAATTAATTCAGGTCATTTTCAAGGAAAAACAATACATTTTTTGATGATGTCATCTTTCAACAACAGCCTGTTTCCATGAGTAACAATCTAACAATTAGTCCAAATTCTTGAAAATGGTACAAAGTATCTTTCAGGGGTTATAGGAGCAGGCTGGTGTGGGATGAGTACAGAAATTTGTTTGAACTGATTTGGTCTCTCCACACATTGTCAAGGCTTTAGGTTCCTAACAGCATTCATTAAAGGCCACATGGGTCACAACATTCTGGAAATGGCTATTTCTCAATCAGTCCAGAATTAAAATATGCTTTTGCAAAAACAAAAAAAAAAACATTTACCAAGTTTGCCATGAAAAGGGCCTGATTATTCAATCATTTCTAAAACTTTCCTAATTTTCACGATTCCTCATCAAAGCATTTGAACATGGCTGGGCATAGGGGTGCATGTCTTTAATACCCACATTGGGGGAGGGGGACAGAAGCAGGCGGATCTCTGTGAGTTCAAGGCCAGCCTGGTTTACAGAGTGAGTTCCAGGACATCCAGGGCTACTACACAGAGAAGCCCTGCCTTGAAAAACAAAACAAAAAGCAAACAAACAAATTTGAACAGACTAAAATTGAACAAAATGAGAATAGGAAAGTGGTCATTCAGATTTCAAAAGTGAACAAACTTATTAGAGAATTATCATTTCAACCCCTCTTTTTACACTTTGAGATTTAAAATAACTTTTTCTTTAAAACCTGTTTCGTACTGAATGATAAAATATCATGTAGATATATTTGTCAATGAATTTTTTATGGTTTAACACATAATTTGTTGAGTATATAACTCAGATAATGAATTGTGAAGTGTCCTGTTTACTCGGAACGCCAGCACTCCAGCAAATAAAATGGTGTTTATAGTTAATGGGTTATTGGCCTCTTTAGATGCCAGCATAGATCTCAGGTAAATAGAGGTTTTGCCCCTCAGTAGCCTCCCCAAGAAGCTAAGAGGAAGTTGTATTTTAGAGTGCGGAGTTTGAGGAGATGGGATCATTGGAACGAGTCTTCGTGGTATATTAATCTCAACATCCGTTTCTGAAAACAGTGTAGCTAGTGAAACACGTACGAATCCCATCAACAGGGCCACTATCCTCGGGTCATAAAAAATCGTGAGTTTATGCCCACTTCTTGTTCCTTCGGTGCCCAGCATGATGTCAGCTGTCAGGCGCTCATCATCACACCCTGGTGGGCTTCTCAGGACTTTTTCCAAAGGGGTTGAAAGGCACTCTGCGCTCATCTCCCTCTGCCTTCTCCCAATATCTACCACCAGAGGGTAGCCCTGAGACCATCCTTGGCCCAGAGTACTGGGAGATGTCCAGTGCTGGTTAAAGCTCCCTTTGAGGTGGAAGAAGTTGAGTCTGGCTATGGTGATATGTCTTTCATAGTCACTATGCATTGTTTTATTACTTCCATTACAAGTCATCATCTGTATCCTGGAAATGTGAAGATGAATCATGGCACGTTCAGAAACTGCTGCTGATAAAACAATGTAAACCAAGAGAGGAGGGTGTGGGAATGTGAGGCCTTTGGATGATTTGGCTGTGAGTGAGTTTTCTATTCACAAGAGCTCTGTTGCCTTGGTCTTGTAGCTCACACGTTCCTTTGCTTACTGTAGCAACTGAAATCCCATGTAGTCTTTTTAGGACTTTGAAAACTGTCTGTGGATGTGAGTTTTGCTTTCTTGCCTTAATTCAGATGGTTTCTGATCAGCTGGAGTGTGTATTTATGGAGAAGGGCGCTCCCAAATGGAGCCTGTTTCTAAATAGCAGCTATTGTGCACATTGCTTTGTTATTGGGAAAGTAGTATAGCCAGCTGAGGTTGTGTGAAGCTGGAGACCAACCTCTGCCGTGGTCACTCTACAGATATTCTGAGGGCAGAAGTCACCATCATCCTGTCTCCAGGAAGCTAACACCAAATAATATGCTGAGATAACCAGGATCCCTCTTTACTGTAATTATATACCTTAAAAGTGAAGGCAATGGCACATACCCGTCACACATAGCCTCCAGGGACACATTAAATTCTCCCGAGCCAGAACATGAGCCCAGCGAGTTTGCTGAAGCCAAGATCAATGTATAGAGCCCAGTCAGATTTCCTCTATACTTGCAGCAATCTGAAAATGAAATGGAGGAAAGGATTTCACTTACAATACAGTAAAAAAGAAAAGAAAATAAACATTTAGAAATGAGTGAAATCAAAGAAGAATGAAACTTATATAATGAAAAGCTACAAATCATCGCAGAAGAAACTGAAGACCTGAGTCAGTGAGAGTGGCCAATTTTCATGGCTCAGACAATTTCATATATTTAGTAAGGCAGCATCCTTCTTAAAAAGTCACTCACAGATTCAACCCAAGACCTGTTAGGAGGGCCTCTGCTTCTTGGTACAAATTGACAGACTGATACCAATGCTCACACGGGAGGACAAGAGATTAGGCCTTGTTAAAACAGTGATGAAAAGAATAAACTTGGAGGCTTTCAAATATCAAAACTTCTCAATTTCAAAACTGGTGTCTGTGGTCAAGGTTCCAGTAATCAAGAGATGTTACTTCAATAAGGACAGACAGACATATGTAATGGAGACAATACTGAGTCTGCTGCACGTATAGTCACATGATGTTAGCAAGGATGGCAAGATGATTTGGTGAAGACCGAATTGTCTTGTCAGCAAATGGTTTGGAATGCCTGAGTAGTCAACACAAAATGATGTAACTGCTGCATACAAAACCTAACTCATAACAGAGCAAAGTTATAAATGTAAAATGTATGTAAATATAAATATGTAAAGCAGTTTCTTCTAGACAACAATCTGTGTGAACTTGGCAATGGAGTCTTACATATGACAACAAACCAAAGGATGAGGATAAAAGGGAAAAATGAAGCAATTTTCATCCAAATTAAAAATGTCTATACTTCAAATGACACCATCAAGGAAGAGAAGAAACAGCCCAGAAAATAAGAGAGCATCTGCCAATTATTCATCTCATGTGGAACTTGCATCTAGATGATGTAAAGAATACCTGGAAATGGCATGACTTGAAATTGGGCCCAGGAGGAGACCTATTTCTCCAGGAAGTCCTACAAGTTGGCTATCAGTGCTGGAAAATTTTTAACATCCTTTATGATCAGCAAGATGCAAATCGCCACTGCAGCATGATATCACTTCACATCCCTTCAGATGGTGCTAGCCAAGATGAAGAAACTGTATCCCTTACTCACAGCTGGGGGGAAGGTGGAGCTGATACTGTGACCTTAAGTGTGGTAGTTCCTCAAGTGGTTATATACTGAGTTACTAAATGTCCCAGAAATTCTGCTCCAGGCAATTGTCAATGTGAAGAAAGTGTATCATTAGAAAAGGAAAATGCTGCTGTACCACACATCAGGGCCTCGCTCAACCCTTATCAGAGGGGCTTCCTCTTGCAGTAGACTAGAATTATCAGAAATTCACAACTGGACAATGTGCAGAGTGAGAGACTTTGAAGCACTCAGCCTGAATGGGATGTCCTCAAAAATCAGGGATCTATGCAGAACAGGAGGCAGAAAGGTCAGAAGAGACAGAGGGGGAAGATGACGTTAAGGAAATAGTATCTTCAAAACACAATAGGACTGATGCATATAGGAACTCACACAGACTATGACAGCACACACAAGACTACACAAATTCAAACTTAACAAAATCCCAGCACTAAGAAAGGGAAGAAGACCCAAGGAGACATCACAATCAGGAAGTTATTTGGAACTGATACCTGCTGGGAATGGGAAAATTTATGTTTTTTAGTAGAGTGACACTGGGTATATCAACCTCAGGCCAAGGCAGGCCCCATGCCCAGGAGTAGTTGGCCAGCTCCAAAAAGCCCCATGTTTTTGTGTTTGCTTTTGTTTTGGTTTTATTGGTATTTTTTGTTTCAATTAGTTTTTGTTTTGATTTCATTTTTTGTTTTCTGTTTGAGGGAGAAAGAGAGACAGAAAAGGAAGGAAGGAAAGAAAGAAAGAGCTGGGCATGGTGGGGCACACCTTTAATCCCAGCACTCGAGAGGTAGAGACAGGCAGATCTCTGTGAGTTCAAGGCCAGCCTGGTCTACAAAATGAGTTGAGGACAGCCAGGGCTACACAGAGAAACCCTGACTCGAAAAACTAAAAAAAAAAAAAAAAAGAAAGAAAGAAAGAAAATGAAGTTGGACAGGTAGAAGATGATTATTTGGGAGGAAATAGGAAAAAATATTGTATGAAAAAATATATATACATACATAGAAAAACCACTGCTCAACATTTAGAGCTAAACTATTCCCATCCACTGTTGGATGAATGTAGCCATACAACTGAATTATTTGGTCACAAAGTGGACTAAAATACTAATTGATGTCATGAACCCGTGAAATTATCATTCTGAATTTCAAAAGTAATTAAGGGCTAGACACAGAGGGCTCAGTGGTTAAGACCAACCACTGCCCTTGCGGGGGAGGGGGGGCTCCAGTTCAACTCCCAGCATCGGTACATTTTAATGGGCAAGTTCTACCCAATAGGAGTTAGACTTCAATAAAACAGTTGTAAAAACAAAACAAGCCTGTGGGACTTCAGTCTAAGGCTCAGGCTGACTCTTGCAGGAAAGGAGTCTCACCTCAGCATGTGGGCTATGAACACCTAGAAGGTAATTTTACTGGGAAAAGACTGATCCACGTCAGATGGCTGACAGAAAGAGCAGACGTCTATTGTGTAGGCCCCTGAGTCATTCCGTGTTTGCAGAGAGTGCAGGGTTAGAGACTCTGGAAAGATGGGAGGACAAGGTCAGACTGACAGCTGCAGCTGCCCCATAGGTATCCGCACTCCTCTTAAAGGGGTTGTGTGAAGATGTCTACAGCATCTCCTGGGATTAGCCCCTGAACCCTTCAGCACTGAGCAAAAAATCCCTGCTATGTTCAAGATGAAACCCCATAAGGCAGCAAGGGTGAATGGACTCCAGAGAGTACCTGGCATGAATGCTGAATGAAGAGACAGCTGTGTGAGTCCACTTACATCAAATTCAAGATAGCCTAAGTGAATTTGGGACAAGAAGATAAATTAGTAGCTATCCTCTGTGGGCTGTGGATGACTAAGTGGGAGGGAGGGGCAACTGCATGCACTGTCAGTGTCTTATGCCTCTGATCTGGATTTACTATATATGCTGAAAATAATTAAGAGCCTTCTTTATTTTCTGTATAGTTGATAGTAAGTCTTCTTTATCTCCAATTCGGGTGTGGATATTCAGCCTGAATGAGAGCCACAGGCGCTTCCTGAGCATAGGATACAGAGAGCCCCTTCTCCATAATCCTCGGTGTCTCGGAGGCAAACATCCCAGAAGTTCCTCTTGACATCGGGTTCTTGGAGTCCATGATCATCTTTTTTTCTCAGCCAGGCCATCGACACGCACCCTGTCTGCCAGACTGGCCTAGAGATGAAAGGCTGGGAAAGGGAGGGTTGCAAATGAGGAATGGAATTGAATATTAGTCTCTGTTTTGTACTTATATTGAAATAAGAAAGCATTTTCTTTCTTGTTTAACCATTAACAACTAGAATTGTTGGGGCTGGAGAGCTCAGTAACTAAGGAGCTTGCCTTGCAAGTATGGTGACCTGACGTCCCTTCCCATGTGATTATTTTAAGTAAGGTGTGGTGGTATGTACTTATAACCCCCATAGTGGGGAGGAAGATGCAAGCAGAAGCCAGAGGCACACTGGGCAGCTAGCTTTGCCTACTTGGTCAGCGCCAGGCCAATGAGAGACACTGTCTCAGAGACAGAAGAACAGCTAAGACTGCACTCTGGCCTTCACGAGCATGTGCACAAACAAAACACACGCGTAACAGGAAGAAAACAGAATGGCTCACTCTCACTTCGTTAACAGTGACCAAGGTAACTGTGTGCTTTGAAAATAGTTAAGCCCATTTCTACCTGTGAAGACAAAACTTCTGCTCTGTCTTGCTAAATCGTTTTCATAAAATGAAACGTGTTTCTTATACCAGTCATTTGCAAAGTGGGGTTTGTGCATGAATTGTCCAAAAGACAAAAACTGTAGCAGGGTATGCTTCAGTTTGCTTGATGAATGCACATGAGGAGAAGGAGTGGTGTGTCTTCTCTTGCTTTGGCTGCAGTGTTCCTTGGCAGAACGGGCAGTGGGTTTTAGCTGGAGGGGGAGGTGCAGAAAGAGTTGTCTGTGGAGCCCTTGTCTCATCACCTTGTTCTCCTGGGCGTGCAGAAGTTAGCCTGACCCAATTGTCTGAAAGCTGGCAAAATTTCCCTCATTTTACATCTACTCGGTCTCATCTTGGAGGTAGAAAAAGCTCCAAGTCCTCCTTTGCTATTTCTTAACAGAAGAGCAGAAAATGGTTTTAAGCACTTATCTAACAACAAAAATTCCCAAGCTAATGTTAAAAAAAAATGTTTGATAAGATTTGTGTCTCCTGGGTAGTTAATCCAGGCAAGTGAAACGCAATCTCAGGATGGAGAACATGGCATGAAAGATGGCGCACCTCTCCCCAGAGTGGGATTTCCAAGAGCATTGAGAAGAAAGCTACTCTCCACGTTCCGCCCAGAAGAGCCCGACAGAAGACTTCCTCTAAGGATCCACTTCCCCAGAGGAGGAAATGTAGTGGTACTGTCTTTCACAGAGTGAAGTAAGAATGTAAATTAAGAAAGGCAGTTAAAATAATAGCTGAACTTTTGAACTTCCTGATCAGATAATTATTCTTGAAAGTCTCTCTAAGATGGGAGATGAGAATGAATGCTATTCAGTGTTGAATTTTAGAGGAATGCCTCCATTAAGTAGACTGCTGTCCCACCAGGTTTTGATTGTTGAAAGCGGGTGTGGTGAGAATTATAAGGTGGCACTTCTGATTGGCAGGCAGAATGAGACTAGCTCTTAAAATGTTTGTGTCTGGAAACTAAGTGCATCTCAATTTGCTTAGGTGTATACATGGTTAATGCTGGGAATCTGTCTTCATCTTGACCATCTATCTGTATCTCTCCTGAGCTACAGATCTGTATGTCCGAGTATTTACTAGACAAATCTCTTTGACTGCTCCACAGGTATTCAAAGTGAAACTCAGTCTTCTTCACAGCCCAAACTGACCCTTTGTCATGGTTTCCTGTGTGTTTTCTATACTAACCAAGAGAGTTGGTGTTGCCAACCTGACAGAATCTAGAATCAGCTGAGAGATGGGCTTCTGGGTGAGTCTGTTGGGGATGGTCTTAATTATGTTAACTTATGTGAATAGACCCACATTAATTATAGGTTGGACAAGTTCTTGGGTGTGAAAACCTGGACTCTACAAAGTGGGGCTGGAGAGATGAGGCAGCCCACCTGTTAACAATACTTCCTGTTCTTTCTAGGTAACCCTAGATCCTTAGCATCCAGATTAGGTTGCTCCAACTCCAAGGAATCCAATGCCCTCTTCTGGCTGCCACAGGCACCTGCACATACAGGACATAAATATAAATAGACACAAAAATAAAAATAAATATTTGGAATTGGGAAAGCAAGCTGAACATAAGCATACATTCATCCCTGTTTCCGGACTATGGATGTGACAGGGTGTGTGACTGGCTGCTTCAGTTCTTGCTGGCTTGACTTCCCTGCCAGGGTACCTTGAACTGTGGGCTAAAATAAACTCTGTCTCCCTTAAGTTGCCTATGTCAGGGTAAGTTATCACAGTAATGGGAAAAGAAAATAAGATAATTACTATGTCAGTTTCTGAAGCCATCTGTCCAGGTATCTCTCACTGGTTATCCTGTATCTAGGCTTCTGACAACTTGGCACAAGCTTGGCTTGTAGATATAAGGAGATAGATAGGTGGGCTTCAAGAACCTCAAGAGATCTGTAGAACATTCAAAGATGTTTTCTTAACTTTATATATATATATATATATATATATATATATATAGAGAGAGAGAGAGAGAGAGAGAGAGAGAGAGACATGTCAGCTCCTGAAAGCACCCCCTATTCTACTCCAAGTAGATGATGAGCATCGAAGAATCTCCAATTGGAGATGGTTGAATTAGTGGCAAGCCTGTCACTTGACAAGAAAAATCCCTTGCTTCAACTATTGACAGACTGCTGTCCAAAAAGGGCAAAACTTGGAAGTAGGTAAGTTGACAGCCTAGTTCTGCCAATACAGGGTAGGCAAGTCCTTCATAATTCCTGCTTTACAATTAATGTCTGTCAGAGAAACAGGGCCAAAAGGCTGAAGATTGATGCTGTAATGTATGGAGAGAAAATGGGAACTGTCCAGGCAGCCAGTTGTCTGTCATTTCTTAGTTTTGGAAGCTGCTGGCCCTGCACTTCCTGTATAATCAAATATATTTATCCTTCTCAGGTCTCTGATGTGGTTGAAGACTAGATAGCTATAGTCTCATAGCTAAATTTTGAGTTGTTGAGGAATTAAGAGGGTGTTCTGGATCTAAGATGTTTTTAAAATGGAGGTGCAAGTTAGGATGGAAGCTGAGTTGGATATAGAACTTTAAACTCATGGAGATGGTTGGATAGTAGAATGTTAAAGTCAGTTGCCAAATATGTATGGACTGGACATTGGGAATGTATGCTAAGCCTTATAATTCTCATAATTGTGGCCTAATTATTTCTGTTGTTTTGTATTGTATTTGTTGTTATAAGCGAAAGAGCTATTTGTTAGACTGAAAGGGGGGGTTAGGGGAGGAAATATACCTTAAACTTGAAAAAAAAAGGAAGTGGATGGATGGGGGGGTTGGGGAGGGAAGAGGGAGGGAGGGTAGGACCTGAGGGAGGAATAGGGAGGAGATTGTGATTGAGATGTAACTTGAAGAAATAAAAAATAAAGATTGGCTTGTAGGAGAGTCTGTAGGGCATTTTCTTGATTGATGAGTGATGTGAGAGGGCCCAGCCCACTGTGGGTGGTGCTCCAGTGGGTGGTCCTGGATGGTATAAGAAATCAAACTGAGCAAGCCATGAGACACAAGACAGTAAGCAGCAATTTTCCATGGGTTCTGACTCAGGCCTTGCCTCAAGGTTCCTGCCCGGAGCTCCTGCTCTGACTTCCCTAAGTGACAGAGTGTGACCCGAAGCTTTAAGATCAAATAAGCCCCTTCGTCTCTCAGCTGCTTTTGGCCATGGTCTTAACACAGTGATAGAGGAGTAACCATTCCTTGTGCTTCCTATATGTGTGGGAGCCTCCTATTAAAAGAAACATGAGGGTTCTGGTCAGAGCAAGGGGTGAAGCTTGAATTAGATTTTTATTCTGCTTTAGTTGGTCTCTTGGATATATCCCTGGTTCACTTTAGTTTTGCTTCTAAGATCGCCCTAGTGTCTCTTCTATGTTCTGTATTTATATATATTATCAACCACTCATTAACTTTAATTACCACACTGCATAGCATTTTTGATAATTACATATGGGACAGTTATAGCATATAAGACCAACTTCAGAGCATTTAACTGGGTTCTTTCTTCCCAGGTACACAGCAATCCTTCGTAAGCCCTTTAGTCACACTGGGGTCTCTCCCAATGACACGATTACTTGCTACTCACCATTTTCTATGGCTCCACACTTACTAAATTTCTTTCAAAAAATGGTCATTTTTAACCTGTTTTCTGTCTTGGTTTGTTTGTTCAATGTCTTAGTTGAGTGGAAAACATGCATCTGTGTGTCTTGCTGGCAGAGTCCTGAGGCAGCCCAGAACAGCACAAGGCAGGGGGACAGAGAGCACACATGTGCCGTGGTCAGTCTCTCCCAGTCTTATTAAATCACTGGTGTCTGACCATGGGGACCTCACCCAGCAGGTCATGCAATGTCATTCAGTCCACTGAGTCCAGTTGGGGCTGTTCATGTGCATATGATTGCCTTTCTCCGCACTCCTCCCTGTCTTCGGCTTTTAAGGTCTTTGCATTCCTTCTTCTGTGATGCTCCTCAAGCTTTGCTGGGCCGGGGGTTGCTGTTCCACCTACAACTGAGCTCTCAAAATCATTTTTTTTTCTCAGCACTTTGTCCAGCACTGTGTTTCTGTATTGACCACTGCCCACTGCAAAAAGAAGTTTCTCTGACCAGTTTGGGAGCAGCGCAGATGTTCAGCTATGCACATAAGCATTTGAAGATGACAGATGCCACCCAGTTCCGATGACTTCTCAAAGGCCTCATTTCTTAGCGTCATGATATGTTGGCATTTCTAGCCTCACAATGGAAAGTGAACTTCAGCAGGAGCTTGCTATAAACCATGGTCGAGTGGGCAGCTGATAAACAACACAAGTGTAGTTTTCTCGGGTCTAAACCATGAGAACTCCAAGATCAAGGCCCCTGCATATGTGTGTGGCCAGGGCCCACTTCCTGGCAGATGGTTTTCTTGTCATTCTATTCCTTCATGGCAGAAGGGTGAGGCTCCTTCCTGAACCTCTTTCATGAAGGCAGCAATCCTGTCAAACACATGCTCCACAGGCCCCAACTCCTAACTCCTTCAGATTGGTAGTAATTTCTGACACAAGCTCAGTGGTGGACTCAAGGGCCATAGCCCACTCTTTCCTCTCAAGCCTTTGCATAGTAGGCTGCTCCCAGACACACTAGGTTCCTGTCCTTCCCTCTTTACTTGACTACTTCACATCTGCTTAGGCCTTCCTATCTCTAGGACATTCTGCTTGGAGCTCTTTGCTGTGTGTGCCTCTCACCTTGTCTCCCCTTCACAATACAAAACCTACTTCATTGGGTTGTTTTGAGACGCATGAACTACATACAGGTGGGTCCTTGTTCCCTTCATTTATTCTTACATCCTCAAAGCCCTGTGTAGTGACTAACCCAGAACCAATGCCTAGTGACCATTTGTTCATGAGTGAACAAATAAATTTTATCGTTAATCATACAATCAGTAACTCAGTAAGTGTTGGTTCCCTGCATTCGTCACTGCCCTGAGAACCTGAAAGTACATGTGTGTAATTACGTGCTAGTCTGAGATCTCAAGGAATCTGGTTCAACCCACCTTTGGAGCATCACTTCTCAGTGTTTATCAAAACTCTGTTCATGGGAAACAAAATGCACAGAGAATTCTGGACTACCCTAAGAAGCCTTTGGTATTCTCCTGCTTTCATGGTAAAAACCTTCAGGCCTCTCAGGAATTTCTCTTCTGATCATCGGTGTCTGTGTCTCCATTATTTGTAAGAAATCTGAGCTGTGGCCACACTACACCCATCCTTGTACCCCCAAAGCCTCATAACCTGTCCACTGCTTGAAGCCAGTGAAGTGTCAAACAAATCCCATCTTGACTCAAATACTTTTTAACCTCTGGAACCTCTCTCCGCACATAGTTCCCAAAGAGTCAGTTTCCAAATCTGCGAAATGGGCATTATGTTGATGGAAAGCCCAGCACACTGGCCTATCATAGAATATTACACATATAGTAAATTAAAAAAAACTTCGCTCAGTGCTTATAAAAGGCAAGGATTATGAAAAAGTCAGAGTAAAGATGAATCTGAGTTCCTAGTATGTCAGGATGTTAACTTTTCATTGTCATGGTCAGCCAAGATGTGGCCAGATTTAATAAAACAGCTGCACAAGAAGACAAAGAGACAAATGCCCCAATTTTTATGTTAATGATATTTGTCTGAAATATAAATCAAAGTGAGAAATTGGGATGTAAATAAAGTACACAACAGTTTATAGATGACTCCAATGTATGAATCATGTCATTTGCCTACAGCTATGATTTTCCTAAGAAGAAAATTATTAGACAAGTATTCTCAGACTATACCTCCTTGAAAGTGATATGTGTTTGAAGACAGCGCTTATGGGGAAAAAGAAAAGAAAATCACAGTGGAGCCAGATCATCCTACTTAAAATTCCTTAGAGTTGCCTGTGCTTTATGACTGTAGTAATTATCCTTCCTCTTGTCTTTGAAATAACAATAAGAAATAAGTGAGGAGAAGGATTCTCTTGTCATAATACGTTTAGGAAAGTCAAGATGTTAACCATTCATACTCTAATGAAATAACTTCACCCTTAAAGGGTGATGACCTGCTGTAGCATGCATGGCTCAGTTTGCTTGGTCAAGGTGTTCTCAGTGGAATGTTCGTTGTTTCATGGTTGGGTTCATCTTAAAACACTTTCTTTTTGTGTATTGGTTTGCCTGATGGTTTTCTTATAATTTAGTGTTATTTTAGGGACAATTTGTAATTTCTTTCAATTGTTGCCTATTCCTCTGTAATTATCGTAATTGCATCTTATTATATAATTTGTGCAAATATATGCAATCATGGAATTAGAACATGCAGGCAGTGATATGCACTGTCACAATTGCCGTGGTTACAGATGCATGATTTTTTTTTTTTTTTGATCTTTGAAAAAAAAAAAAGTAAGCCACATAAATAGAGTAATTCCAGAGGACAGCATTCTAGCTGTCTGCAATGATTGCTCAGAGAAATCAACCTAACACTTCTGTGTAGACAAAGTTAAGGGGTTTTTGTCTAGTCTAAATAATCAGTTTTAAATAATCGTTTTGTTAACTGGTGAAATACTTATAAAATTTTTATTGACTTAAACATAAATGCCTTTGCATGAGGACCTGAGCTCTATCCCCAGAACCCCGTATAATAGAGTGGCAAGCACTTGCAACCCAGACTGGGGATGCAGAGACAGGGGGACCCCTGGGGCATGGGTGAGCCAGGTTAGCATGATTGTCAAGTTCCAAGCCAACGAGAGACCACATCTCAAAAAACAACATAGATGGTACAAGAGGTACAACAGTTACATACATAACACACACACACACACACACACACACATTCACTCACACACACACTCACACACACACACTCACACACACTCACACACACACACACTCACACACACACACACTCACACACACTCACACACACACACTCTCACACACACACACACACACTCATACACACACTCACACACACACACTCACACACACACACTCACACACACTCACACACACACACTCACACACACACACTCACACACACACACACTCACACACACTCACACTCACTCACACACACACTCACACACATACACTCATACACACTCACACACACACTCACACACACTCACTCACACACACTCACTTACACACACTCACACACACTCACTCACACACACACACACACACTCACTCACTCACACCAAGAAAACAAACCCATTAAATTCCAATGACCATATTATCTCAGTTCTACTTTTACTAGAGGATGCTGTCAATGGGAGTTTGAAGATGTACTTACTAATACCATGCGTATTATCAATAGTGACCCCCAATTTTAAAAAGCTAGTACTGTGTGCCGGTGGGCAACATAGATGGTGCTGACTTGTGAGGTTTTCTTTTCAAAAGCCTTGTGTTTATAAAATTCTCTTGCTTAGACTACACATTAGGAAAACACTACACACAAATAGTGGTCACAGTCACAGCATAAAGGATAATTCAAGTTCAGCATTGTTTTGGTTACTTCTGCCTTGCTGTGACTAGAGAGAGGTAAGGGGAAATGCACTCATGGACCCATTCCCCAGTGACTGAATACTTCTTCCAACTAGGTTCCGTCTCCTACAGTTTCTAGAACCTGCCAAAATAGCACTACCACCTGGGTACCAAGCATTTAACCCGGGAGCTCGTGGAAAGCAGTTCAAATCACCACCTGCACCAAGGAGACTGATGAAAAGCAGGCTCTAAGCCAGATCAACCCCTGTGCTCTAGAAGTCCCACTGTCTTAGTCACTGTCCTATCTCTGTGAAGAGACACTCTGACCAAGGCAACTCTCATACAGAAGACATTCAATTGGTAGCTTGCTTGGCACTAAGGAGACAGTCATGATGCTGGAGAAGCAGCTGAGAGCTTTACATCCTGATCCACAGGCAGTAGAAAGAGAAAGACCTGGGGCCTGGAATAGGCTTTTAAGACCTCAAGCCCATCCCTAGAGATACATTTCCTCCAACAAGGCCACACCTCCTAATCCTTCCCAAATAGTTCACTAACTAGGTAAGCATTCAAACATATGAGCCTGGGAACCATTCTCGTTCAAACTACACCTACATACACAGGAAGCACAGCCTGTGGGTCTCTGCCTGTCTCTAAGATTGTTCTCTCTCTTGGAAGCCCCTGAGTGCTCACTGTGATGGATAATTTCTGTCACCAACTTGATTGGATTAGGAAACACTTGGGGCACTAGAGAGGCACAACTCTGAGTATGTCTGCCAGGGTGTTTCTAGAGAAGTTTAACTGAGGAATTAAAAATGTGAATGGTACCATCCCATGGCCCAGGGGTCCTAGACTGGATTTAAAAAAAAAAAAGAAAATAGAGAGTCATCTGAGTACTGGAATTTCCCTTTCTCCACTTCCTGTTTAGCACAATGGACCAAGCCATCCTGTCACCAAGCTTGTCCTCCATACTGGGCTGATTTCCTCTGTGCTATGATCCCACTTGCTTTGTATTAGCATTTTACTAGAACAATAAGAAGAGTAATGAGCTGGGAAGCTGAAGCTGATATGGATCCCAAGACCTTAACATGTTCACAGCAATCGTTGTGTGTGTTTGAGATTTTGGAAAGTGGAGAGGAAGAGTGTTTTCAGCCAAAGTCAAGGGAGGTCAATAGAGCCATCTGCATGGAAGCCCAAGTCAACTGGCTGATGCTCTTCCGTGCTGTAGATCTCCCTCCTGTGGTCTCTGGATACAGAGTGCTAGGGGAAGAGTGTCTTTTAGCTTTGAGACAAGGACAGAATTCTATCCTGATTAAAGCTTGCCTGGCCTGTACTCTAAGTGCCTGTGAGACAATCTGCAGGTGGGAAGCTGAGGCATCTGCACAGCAAGAAGGGCCGGGTTGTGCCAGCCATACAGCTGTGCACAGCTGCTCAGCTGTGTCTCCAGCAGCTCATGTTAAACAGCTGCACCTTACCAAAGAGGCTCTTCCCTCCTCTTGTCTTCATTCTAGGTCTGTTAAATTGGAAAAGAAAAAAACCAAGACTGCAACAGCAACCCCACTGTTCGCCATATTCAGCTGCATACATTAGTCTCGGGGGCTGGAGGTAGAAACTTACAATCAAGAATGTTTCTCTTTTAGTTCCCATGCGATTCTAAACCTAATGTCTGATCTCGTGGCACTGTGATACCTTACTGTTGTCTACATATATTTTCACTGTGTTCACAGCTATCCTGGGATTAATGTAGCCACAGCCCACAGATCAGCCATGCCTGGAAGGTCTACTTTTCAGTGAATCGAAGTATTCCAAACAACATCATGATTCTCGTGTCTGCAGGAAAGCGCATGATGGGTCCATGGTGAATTGTTGCATGTCATTGTGGAGTGGAGTCCTCCAGGAGCAAGCTAGAGAGATTCAGGCAGGTCAGGGGTGTAGGTTCTAGTCCAAAAGGTGGCAGGTCAAAGACCAAAGAAAGGCTAGAGTTTGGATTCAAGGGCAAGCAGAGGAAGAGGGTTTCGGTCCAAGGCATCAGCATCACTAACTCACTCTTTGGGTTTTCAGTCCCAGCCAGTTCCTCGGTTGTTTGGAGGAGGCCTGTCCTCCCACACTGACAATGCCAATCTGCCTTTCCCTGTCTATTGCTTCACATGCGAATCCCATCCAGACCTCCTCAGAACACACTTGTCCAAACAGCAGGATGCCTCATGCTGTCAGAAGCCACATAACTTAACCATCACACTAAACAAAACATAAAGCACTCTTTTGAAAAGCCAGCCCACTGGCTAGCTAATCTTTGTCAGAGAATGGAGCCATGGGGAAGAGTCAAGTCATTTGTGTATCTGAACTCTCTTCCCTGGATTCTGTGACAGTTAAGAAGAGAAGACATCACAGGCAAAAGTCTTTTCACTGCAAGTCATTTTCTCCAAAGTTTCATTGCTGAAAAGAGAAGTCAGAAGAGTTGTGCCCCACGCAGACTGCAGACACTCTGCGCCCTTCTTTCTACCTACAATGTACCAAAGTTTGACATGTGGAGTCAAACACACTTCTTATTCTGACAAATAAGCTGTGATTATTACACACACACACACACACACACACACACACACACACACACACACACA
>CAJQZJ010032781.1:1420660-1431324 GCA_907164525.1 Lophiomys imhausi
ATATATATATATATATATATATATATATATATATATATATATATATAAATGTCTTCAGATAATACCTAATAATTTCATTTCAGGTTTGTGCCTTTAACACTTGCATCTCTTTTCCCATGTTTTAAAAAGTTCTAAGGTAATATATTAATGGATACATAAAATGCATTTTATAAACACCCCATTGTTTCTCTGTCGTTGGATGCACTTACATATTTTCAGCCTCTCGCCAGTATAAATAGCGTTATATTCAAGAGTACAGAGGGGGTGAACTGAGGGAGAAAGGAAAGTAGCTGTGATCCTCAAAAATGTGAAAAAAGAAACTGAAAGACAAATGAGATCATCTTTCCCTTGTCACTGTTGGGAAATGATCAAGATTGACCAAGGGCCAACTCTGATAACTTAAAAATCATCCATGAATATTAAGAGAAATAACCCTGGGAAGAAAGAATTCTTTCTTGTGACCGAACTGTGGTACATTTAATTGGTGGTCCCATAGACTTACGGTTGTGATGGGGCCTCTGTGTTCTCCCTTTGTGCCTTTTGTTTTCATGGGATGTGAGGTTTTTTCTTTCACCCCTAACTGTAGGGTCTCTAATCCCTCTCTACCACATTTTGTTACTCTTGGCAACAATAAAATGTTGTCATTCTCCTTATGCCTGTCTAATATATGGCATTATAATATTCTCCAGACATTCACATTTGATTGATGAGTTATCCATAGAAGTCGTTCATGAATCCATGAAAGTTGTTTATTTGTGATTCTGGTATAATTGTGCGTGCCAATGTTATGCTGTCTTTTAGAAGATCAACTGCATGGTATAAGGACACTTTCAGCGTCGGAAGTGTGAGTGGAGTGAGCCCCAACACAGGCTTTCTGTTCATTGCTTTGCAGTTGTGTAGGGATAAGGTTATTGTATAATTCAAATACTGATTTCTGTACACCCCCCACTCATATCTGGTTATAATCCTTATACTTAGAATCTCCTGTCTGAATGTTATGTAAACACTGATTCCCCAATTGTCCCCTGTTATGCAAATAAAGCAGATTATAGTCAATCACTGAGCAGGGGAGAAAAATAGGGCTGGACTTCCTGCCCTCCAGGGGAGGAGGAGTTAAAGAGAGGAAGTAGGGGGATTCAGAGAGGCAGAGGAGATAAGACATCAGGAGAGATTCATCTGAAGCAGGAAGGCCACAAAGTGCAAGTATCCTTGAGATTTATGCTGTGGGGGGAGCAAGATTAATTTAGGGGGTTAAGAATAGAGTAATAACTACTCAGTTCTTGTGTTGTGAAGCTTGTTTAACAAATACTGTAACAGAATCTCAATTATTTGGGTGATAGCCAGGTTAAGAGAGAAAGTGTGAAACAAACACAATTGTATAGATCTACACTAACACAGTTATTCAGGTTTATCTTGTGGACTATCCACTACCAAGCAAGAAGTGATAATAGTTTCATGTTTTGCCAGCAGCTCAGCTGCTTTCTCCCTTCTCCCCTCAGATCAGCGAGTAGAACATAAAGGTCAACTGCCTCATCCTAATGGGAATGGTCATGAAGTTCAAACTTGCATTTCCATCCTTCATTGACCATCAGCCTGAGGTAATATATTGTAGTCATTCTCATTATAGTATGCCACTCCAAAATTACACTGTTGCAAATGCTACTGAAAGGAAACGGTTTGCATTATTTGAACCATGGCTAATATGTCCTATTGAGGTTCATTGTGTACCTAATTCAGTTGTGGTGTTTTCTCCAGTTCCATAGTGGTAGCTCATTGATTCCATTGCTTTGCCCAGGTCTTCGGGTTATTTTGAAAAACCTGGGTTGTGCTGTCTGTGTTTTACTATCTCACATCCACTCCCCACTAGTAAGGATCACACCCCCCACTAGTAAGGATCACACCCCCGACTAGTAAGGATCACACCCCCCACTAGTAAGGATCACACCCCCAACTAGTAAGGATGAGTTCAGTGATTGGCTGGCTGTAGTGAACAAGCAAAGTGCTTTAGTTTGCCATGGTCCCACTCCTCATTCATCATCTTCACTCTCTTATCCACACCTCTGAGTCTTAGCCCCTGCTGCCCAGGCCCTGCTGCTCACCCATACTGCATTGGTCAAGTATCTGCCTTCTTTGTGCTTCCTAAGAGCAAGGTCTGAGTTTGTCATGGTTGTCCCCAGGGTCTGGTGTCTATCATAGGCCTTCGCACAAAGTGACATTTGATGAATTCAATTAATGAAGCAAGTCTGAACATATTAACATATTAAGCAATTGAAATGAAAACAAAATCCCTTGCTTTTTTTTCCTTTTGAGTACTTGCTATTTTGCAAACATTGTTCTCTACAATGAGACCCAGAGGTAAAAAGTGTAGAAGTAATCCCTGCCACCAAGCAGCTAAAATTGGATGGAATAACTCAACTGTTTGTCCAACACCTATGTTTTCAAGTTCCAGATTGAATGAACAAAGCAAATATATCTCATATAAAAAATGAAGTTAAAAACTGGGGCTTTGCTACTGACAGGACAACATACTTGAACATGTAGAGCCGGGTGGCCCATTATGGCCACCATTAGTCACAGACAGCTGTTACTGCTCTGGGCAAGCTGTAATTGTAAAGCCCGTACCAGCCTTAGAGATGTAAACTATCTTAATATGTGGATCGATTACATGCAAAAATAAAACTCTCGATGTCACATTGAGGAATGAAACAGAAAGTTCCTCTTGGAGTTTGGCCAAGAGTGAGCCCAATTTTACACTACCCTCTTCTCTCCATGGGTCTCTGTCTGTCCGTAGTCTTATGGTTACTAGTCTGCCTTAAGGCTATCTGCTGTGTGTGTGATGGCGTCTTGTCACCTGTGCATTGTGCCTGTCCCTCACAAAGGGCTTTGCAGTGTATTTATTGAACAGCACAGAAAACATGGCATGGTGAAGGAACAAGGGATTCTTCACAGAGCTCTCTAACAGAGTTTTACAAGGGAAGAAGAAGTTACTTCACTGACCCAGAGTAGCACTCAAAGCCACAGACAGACACTGACAATCTATAATCCAACACCTGTGGTGGGTATTTGGTTTGTTTGAGGTTGCTTTCAACCTGTTGGACACTGTCAGCAAGTGATTACCGCGCGCACACGCGCGCGCGCACACACACACACACACACACACACACATATGCATTATTCTGGCACAGTACATGCAGAGGTTCATAGTTACATCAGTGATGTGCATAAAGCTGGTTGTGTGGGAAATCCAAGGTACAGTAAGGCTAGTCATATTGTGCTCTTAAAAGCAGGTTAAACTTACATAGGCTGAGTGTATAGGAGGACCGCAGGTTAAGTCCATAGTCTTAAGTGATCTCAAGGTATACTATTCATGTGGCTGCAAGATCTGCAGAAGTTCAGTCTCTTTGAAGGCAGAAGATGTATTTTTAGAAAATGTGCCACCAATAATATTTCTGACATTTGTGCTTTAATAAATATGTTACTAAAATTAATTTTACCAGGTTCTTTAAAGCTTTAATATAGCTACTGGGTGATTCAAAATTATGGATGTAGCCAGCTGTGATGGTGCACACCTGCAATCCCAGCATGTGGGAGGTGGAAGCAAGGGGATCAGGAGTTTAACCTCATCCTCTGCTACATAGTTAGTTCAAGGCAGGCCTGGGCTGCATAAAAACCTGCCTCAAAAACAAAACAAAGCGATATATACATTATATAATATATATATATCACTTTGTTTTGCTTTGCTACTAGGTGGTGCAAATGGAAAGAAATAGGCAGGGGTGGGAAGAAGGCTGCTCCTTCCAAGTCTGATCCTCAACTGGTTCTGCAGCCTTAGGCAATTTACCTAGTTTATCTTTAAGTCTTTGGCCCTATTATCTAGCAAAATCAAGATAATCATCATAGGACCTAGTTAATAGTGTTACTGTGAGGTGGCTTTTGTGTACAAATCACCTGAAACTCTGTCTGTGAAAACTGCAGGTTAAGCATTTCCTGAGTCAATAACTCCACTGGTCACTTGGTCTTTTGCCCTATGAAGTCCTTAAATGGTAACTCTTTATATAATCTGTATTTGGGACTAGCAATAGCAGTCGCTGTAGACCCAAATGGTCAGGTTTTTTATGGTTTATTAGTACAATTCTTTTTTTCCTTACCTTCATCTTCTCCCAGAACAGAAGGAGGGAAGAGCAGAACTCAGATGAATTAACTGCATTATTGACTAGTAATTCTTCAGGAAAAGGACTGAATGAACGGTAAACATATCCCAGAGGGCCAGGAGCAATAAAGGTGAAGCAATCAACACAGGGAGAGGCAATGGTCAGAAACTGGTAAGAAACTGGCTTCCACAGCTAAGTCTACAAAGTTCAGGGGACTTGCAGGTATAAGCTGACAGTTTGTGGCTGACTGGTAAGACAGTCTGTGGCATCATATCCGTGGTTCATGACTTTGGAAAGCTGAATCAAAATCTAAAGGAGTAACCCAGAACCTAGGCACAGAGCTGCAACCTTGACAGCTACTAAGGTTACCGTGGATGGCCCATCATTCCCTCTACCACTGGAAGAACGGGAAGGTGGAGGGAGAGAGGGGGAGAGGGAGGGAGGGAGGGAAAGAATAAAAAAGGAAGGGATGGGGCAAGACGTCTTGCAGATGAGGAATGCGGTGAGTGTGCAGGCATGTGTGCATGTGTCGAGACCATTCCTCAGATGCCATCTGTCCATCCTTTTCTTCCTCTCTCTCAGTGGCCTTCAGCAGGGCAGTTAATATCCCAGTGGTCCACCTGTCTTTGCCTCCCTTGTGCTGGATTGCAAGCCCACATCACCACTGTCTACTTTTTTCCATACCTTATGGGATCTAACACATATCCTGGTCCTTACAAAGCAAGCACTTCACTCAGCTGGGAAGTTACCTCTTCTCGACGCTCTTACCTGGTGACTAGTCCTCTTAGCTTATGGCATCCCGGACTCTGCACCTGTGCGGCGGCTCAGACTTTGTCTCCCAGTTTTAATTGGCCATTAAGGAGCGCTCACTCTTTTGTGAGTCTCACATTGGCATCAACCTCCCGTGTCTTCTTTTGTTTAGGCCTCTGGATCCGAACTCTGGGTTTTCTAACTGTATTCACACTCTGGAAAATGAAGGTTTCAGAGGTTACCTTTGAAAAATCTGTGAGTGGCAGGTCCTCTTTGACCACACAGAGTTTTAAGAGTAGAAAAATAAACTGTGGATTTAGTCAAACTGCAGCAGCATTTGTTTTTCCCTCAGAAATAAAACCTGTCAGCGGCTAGCCCCTGGGAATGTAAATACAACCTTACCTGCAATTAACCTAAGGCTCTCTTGTTCTTGATGCAAATGGAGTTTTAATTGTTTCCTTTAGTAGAATAGGAAGCCTGACTTTCAGTGGAGAGCCAGCTTCTGAGGCTCTCTCTCCTATCTCCTAGAAAGCCTGAATGCTAATAAAACTGAAGCCGCATTTGATGTAAGACATATGGTAACTACTGTAATAATATTATCACTCAGTTTCTTCAGTGGCTTTTTCAGTCAGGTACAATTCCACATATTGTCTGAGATAAGAGCCTCCACCCCCATCTCCCACTTTCTGTTATTGACAGCAAGGCCTTCCTAAAAATGGTGTAAGAGTTTTGTGACAGCTGTGAGGTTCAGGCTTCAAATGCAAGTAATTAGGTTGAGAATAAGGACTGCATGCTAAAACCTGACCATGTGAGAAGTGGAGGAAGCCCAGGGAATACTGTGAATATTTCTGATAGTTATTAACAGGCTAAGGGGGAAGCTTTTCCTAGCTAGTTCTGACAAATCTTAAAGACGGAAAAGAAGAAAGTGAAGCCGAAAAGAAAGGCAAGGCGCCCGTGCCCTTTAGAAATCCTCTGTGGGGTCTTCAGTTACGATTTTGACATTTCAAGCTAATCAGGTACATTATAAATTTGTAGGTAACATTTAAAAGCTATACACAGCACTCGAGGATTCCATAGTAATCACATTCATCTCATTGTGCTTTGGGTTCTTCTGTAAGTCAAGCTTTACTTTGCTTAATTGCTAACTTACTAGGAGTTATTTCGGCATGCCAGGCCAGCGGCATGCAATAAACATGGCATGAGGAGCTGTTCTGCAGTGTTTTGTTCCCGGCTTGGTTCTGTATACTCACTCTCACAGCTGTTTCCAGGGAACCAGAGTCTGAAGACTCTAACAGCATGTTAAAATAGACCACTCTAACTCCCCTCCTTTTTTTTTTAGAAATATGTGAAAAATAAATAATAAATGATGACAGTGTGTCAAAGTGATTTTTATTGCTCGGATTAATAAAAGGAAACTAACGCAATGTGTACATAGGAGGAAAATCACATTATGGATTTTTTTCCCCTTTTAGTGCCATCCCTTGTGCAGAATTTATTTTTTAAAAATCCCACCAAAGACCGATAAAGCAGTAAGTTCTATTCAGGAGTTATTATTTAGACACAAATCATGGGTAGCCAATGTGCAGAGCACACTCTTGTTGAATTCAATAAATATGTATATGCAAAGTGTAGGTTGGCAAGTTATTCTGCTATGAAGTGCTAAATAACTTGAAGTAATGCCACTAACTTCAGAATTAAATTGACATTTATTGCTTTGTTGTTAGATTTAAAATTATTTGGTTAATTCCTTTTTTCCCCCTTGTAGAGGAGAAATTGCCCAGATGTGAAAGAATTGGTTTGCAAGAGTATCATGAAAACTACAGAGCTCTGCTTCTAGAATCTATAGAAAATACTCAGGGTTTCTATGAAGGGCCTAGAGCAAGCCATTAAAGCAAAGCACTTTGATGCCTTTTAATTCAAGTTACAGAGATCACTAGACCCCTGTAAAACCAACCCTCCCCAGCCCCTGCCACTGGGGCCATCAGTACAATTAAGCCCTGCTTCTATTAATGTGCGCATATTAGACTTGATTTCCCTGCCACACCCTGTACAGCATCTCAAGCATGCTTGGCAATAATCATCCCACATGTATCCTACCACTTCTTACCACATGAGACTGAAATTATGCCTGTGGCTGTCACTTGTTGCTAAGGGGAAGAACCAGAAATCACCTCCTGTCTGACTCCTCAAACACTCTCAACTCTCTGATAAAGTAGCCAAAAGGGTGTCTTCTGCTCAAATCAAAATAATTCACCATGCAGGAACTCTTTAACATCTTCAGAAGCAGAAAACATCCTCTTAGAAGCAGAAGTATTAGAAGGGAAGTTAGAGATGAGGGAACAATGGCACCGCCTTAGATTTTCAAGACCCCCACCATACTCCATCCTTGGTTCCCTGGGCTGTTTCAGGATACCACAGATACCCCACATTCAATCTAGCTCTCCAAGTCTCTTTACTAGTAGAAGGATTTTAAGATGGGGAGTATGAAGGAAGTTATCAGGGACTCTCCTCCCCCACTTTCATAAGAGATTCATGGTATGTGTTCCATCCTTCATTCAACAAACACATGCCAACCTATTCACGGGTGCCACATGCTCAGATAATTAGCCTCGTCTACTAATAACACATGTTCAAGGGATGATTTAGATGATTCTCAGAATAGTCTAAAGTCTTTGCCCTGACCCACCTGACCAATGACATTTATCTCAGTAAGAACCCTGGGAACTAAGTTTCATTCTGACCAAAACAGGGTGTTAAGAACATCTAATTTGTTCTCTCAGCAATTCTTTTTACTCTCTCTGTCCATCTGTTTGAAACCTCATTGTGGAAAACACACTGAAGCAAAAAGCAACACTCAAAGCAACAGTTGGCGACTTTCTTTAGGCAGAAGATGAGGTCTTCAATGGGGGCAGTAAGGGCAGAGTTAGACACATAAGAATTTTGTCATAGTTTGAATGTGAAACGTACGAAACAGGATTATGTAAACAAACACCTGTCTTCAGGTGGTGACTGTTTTAGAAGGTTATATGACAGTTAGGGCAGAAGGAATGGCTGGAGGAAGTGGATCACTGGAGGCAGGCCTTTGAAGGTTGTCATCCAAACTGTATGACAAGTCTGGGTTAGCTCACTCAGGATGAGCTTCTCTAGTTCCATCCATTTAGCTGCAAATTGCCTGATTTCATTGTTTCTGATGGCTGAGTAGTATTGCATTGTGTAGCTGTAACACAGTTTTTTAATCCATTCTTCAGTGGAGGGACATCTGAGTTGTTTCCAGTTTCTAGCTATTACAAATAAGGCTGCTATGAACATAGATGAGGAAACTTCCTTGTGATTTGGGGAGGAATCATTTGGATGTATGCCCAGAAGTGTTATGGCTGGGTTCCGAGGCAGAGCTATTCCAAGTTTTCTAAGTTATCTCTAGACTGATTTCCATAGTGGTTGTACAAGCTTGAACTCCCACCAACAATGGAGGAGGGTTCCCCTTTCTCCATAACCTCACCAGCATGTGCTGTCATTTGAGCTTTTGATCTTAGCCATTCTGACAGGTGTGAGATGGAATCTCAGAGTCATCTTGAGTTGCATTTCTCTGATGATTAAGGATGCTGAATATTTCTTCAAGTGTCTCCCAGGCATCTATTCACTTATAGTAGGATTTTAGCCATATAGTACAGGATAACTATACTATAACCAATGTACCGAAGGGAACATGAACATAGATTTTTTTTTTCCTGTCAATGAGACACTTTGCCCTAGTGGTGCTGCCTTGTAGGCCCCCAGTGTATGAGGAGGCTCTTGACCCTCAAATGACTGCTGAACTGGGGCTGGGGACTGATATGTTGGAACACTCCACTCCAGAGGGGTGTGATGGAAGGGATGGGGGTAGACGGTGGGAGGGCAGGACTGGGAGGGGTGGAAAGAGGACACTGTGATGGAGATGTAACCTGAAGTAATAAATAAATCTTTTTTTAAAAAACTGTTTGACAATATATACATGCTCTTACCACGTGGACTGACCCTCCCATGCTTTCCCAGTCATATAGACTTTGAACCAGGAGCCAAATAGCTCCTTAACTTTCTTAAGTTGCTCCTCTCAGGTATTGAGCACAGTAATGATTAAGGTAACAAGCTGAATGTAAATGTTATTTCAAAGGAGAATGGCAAGAACTTTGTGGTCCGATCCAGGGAGAAAGTAAGAAACAAAAAATTGCCTGAAGTGGCAATCCAGGAAACAGAAAGAAAAGCAGGGTGCAGAAAAGTGCATGCACATGTTTGCTTATGTGTTGGTAGGAGAGAAAGAAGTAAGAGACTCATTCAGGTCATGTTCCTTGGAGATACTCCATTGGGAACTTTATGGATGATTGTCTTCAGCTTTGTTAGGACCCGAGCTGAGCTGGAAGAGTCAGGTCTCAGTAGGAAGCATAGCCAAAGCCATATGATTCAAGAAAAAATATCCAGAGCACTCAGAGAGAGGAATGGGGCAAAGTCCAAAGCCAGCCCTGCAAGGAGAGGACTGGGGGTGGGTTTTGATTGTCATTTATCTATGTTTTTATTTTTTACTGTATAGGTTTTCATAACAACCAAAGTTTCATAAAACTTACTCCAATAATAATAGGACAACTCAAAATGCATAGCTTTATAACTATAACATTAAGAATAATAACATCATTAAATGATAGCCTGTCAACATATCAACAAGTGGGTGGGATAGCTCATGATGGCTAGTTTCACCTGTCAACTCCGCACAGTCTAGAATCACCTGGGAAGGGAGTCTTGATGGAGGGACTGTGGAGAGGAGGTTGGTCTGTGGGGTTATCCTGGTTGATACAAAGACACGTTCACTGTGGGCAACACCATTCTCTGGGCATGGGACACTGGATTGTGCAAGCGTGAGGGATCGAACTGGGCACTAGCAGGCATGTGTTAATTCTCTGCTCTTGGCTCTTAACTGTGGATGTGACATGACTGGCTGTTTCAAGATCTTGCTGCCTTGATTTTCCTGCAATGATGGGCTGTGCCCAGGAATTGTGAACCAAGTAAACACTTTTTCTACTAAAGTGCTTTGGTCAAGGTGATTTACCACAGTAACAAGAGAAGAAACTAAGGTAGTGTAGAAGGGTTTGCCATTCAAACATCACAACCAGAGCTAAATTCCTCAGACCCACTTTGTAAAGGAGGGAACTGGTTCCTGAGAGTTTTCCTCTTGACCTCCATATGCACACGGTGACATACTTATTACACACACACACACACACACACACACACACACACACACACACACAGAAAATTTAATTTGAGAAATATATAAACAAGTTAAAATATGTTATCACTATTTCCCTGTTGTTTTTCATCCCTTCAACCTCTCGTATCCATTTCACACATATATGTTTGCTATCCTGTCTCTGTTGAATTTCATTTGCAGGTCCTGTGTAAACAAGTAAAGAATTAAAGGGGGGATGTTCTTAGGACAGAACCTAAAAACTGGTCATGAGAGTCCAAAAGAACATTGTGCAGAGATGTGAAGGCTGAAGTCAAAGGGGAGTACAGCCTTACAGCATGGGTGGACTAGGGAGGTCCCTGGCTCAACCAGTAGGACAACTTAGGTGACTTTGGTAAGAGTGGTTTGTGTGTGTGTGTGTGTGTGTGTGTGTGTGTGTGAGAGAGAGAGAGAGAGAGAGAGAGAGAGAAGAAAAGAAGAAGGAGGAGGAGGAGGAGAAGGAGAAGAAGAAGAAGAAGAAGAAGAAGAAGAAGAAGAAGAAGAAGAAG
>CAJQZJ010032781.1:1431334-1444164 GCA_907164525.1 Lophiomys imhausi
AAGAAGAAGAAGAAGAAGAAGAAGAAGAAGAAGAAGAAGAAGAAGAAAGAGAGGGGGAGCAGGAGAGGGAGAGAGGGAAAGGAAGAGAGAGAGAGAGCACCAGGCTGGCACACCAGGGAATGGCCCCAGGGAGACTGAAGGCAGAAGCCTGCTGCATTCTTCCAGGAAGTTTGATGAGGACTGAAAGGACAGAGGAGGCTGGCTGCTTGTATAGCCAGACATGTTGTGAGACTTCTTTTTGTGAGGCGAAGGACACTTGAACGTGTTATTTTTAGACTGAAGAGAAGCAGCTGCTGCAGAGGAAAAGGAAAATGACTAGAGATGAGAGCACAAGAGCAGAAGAAAAGAACGAACGGGAGGACGCTCCAGACGTGTCACATGATTTGCTAAATAGATGTGGACTCGCCTGCCTCATCCCAGACCCTTTGACTGGAAGTGTGTTTTCTAAAACATGTTTATACAGACTCCTTTGCCCTGCTTCAGACACACCCAGTAAGGGTTGAGTGCAGCGCATGTGTACAGATGCCTGCACTGTGGTGGCTGCTTCCAGAAGACACCTGCAGAAACCCCACTCTGACAACACAGCATGCAGGGCTGAATTCTAGAACAATTCCTGGGGGGTTTTATAGGTTGTTTCTCCTGTAGCACAGCCCTGAAGGTGGATGGAAGATATTTACCACGAGTGGACCCCCTCATTACTGATATACTGCTTGTCTAATTATGCTTAACATTTTAAAGATTATTAATTTTTAATTGTTTACATTTCATTATCTGCATTACTTAAGCATCCAACCCCCACAGCTAATGTTCTTGATGAAATATTTACTAAACAATCAGCTCTCTTGGGTTCTACAGAGATGAGTGCTTCCTCTAGGGGGACTTCTCTCCCTGCTGGTGAACTGGACCTGACAGGAGGCTGGGTAGCATCCTTGTTGTCTCAGGGACATCCTGTGAACTCTAATGAGATAGATAGATCACACTGCCCAGCATTAGCATGATTGGGTTCAGTGCCGCTGGGACACTTATGCCGTCTCTCCTTCCATTTCTTTTCTGTTGGGTCTGGGAAACACACTGACATAGAGATAGCACTGGCGCCCGGAAGGAAAACCATTATTGGAGATGAAAAGGCAGGGACATCATAAGAACTAATCACAGCTCCCACAATTGGCAGTCACTCACTTTACCAAAGCAAGCCCAGCCAATGGGAATGCCTTTACCAGAAGAGATGCCAAGGAAACCAGAGGACTCCCCCCTGTATCCCAGACCTGTAACTCTCAGATGAACCTCCTTTATGCCACTGGTCAGCTGAGTGTGAGCTGATGCCACCTGGCTTCCAGGAGTTGAGATAGAGTACACCCATCTACTCGTGCTCAGTATCACCATCCCCTTGTCATGAACCACATGATCAGCGATAGGAATTATGTGATCCACACCTTACAGCAGTCTCAAGTGAGGGATCTGAATGAGACTCTCAGCCATTCCACAGTATTTACTGATCACCTCGTGTATACCATGAACTGGGCTGATACATGGGAGAGTGAGCCACTTGAGGGGAGAGTTGTTACCCACATGGACCTGACATTCCCATTAGTGTAAGACTCCCTAGAAACCCAGTCACAAGAGTTATCTGAAGAACTGTGTAGAAGTTGCTTGACCACTCCTGCACTCAATTTCCTTATCTGCAAAAGGGTACAACCTTCCTGTCCTCTCAACCCAGTTGAGATTAAGTCCTCATGAATGTGTGTGAAACCCTAAAACCAGAAGGCTGCCTGTCATCTCCCGCTCCGCTCCACCCAGTTGTTACGGATTAGTTGCATTCATAGACTTTCAATGACACTTGTATTTGAAGATTTAAAAAGTGGGTGTCTTGAGAAATACACAAAATCATCCTCACTGTATACCACTCTAGTTTAATTAGTTGTAGGCAAGAGCTGAAGATACAGCTTTCAGAGTTCAGGAAATGTCAGTCACATCACTGTTAGGCTGGTGTGTAGTGAACGGCGAGGCTTTGGGGCTGACCTAACGGAGGTGATGAAGACTGAAGAACTAACAGACACACACACAGAAATGCGGGCGTCAGCAGGGCTGTGCACTCTGACATACCAGCATCCTGGAGATCAGTGTATTTATTATATAGCACAGCACAGAGGCTTGTTTACTGTACACAGCTGAACAGGAGGAGGCTGGCTAGCTATCTCATAGGAGGTCGCTGTAGGGGAGCAGGTTCAGATCACAATCACACAGGTGGAGGAAGCTATGGTTGACAGTTTCTTCATACACTGGTTTGAGCTAAAGTCAGTCATTTGTGACATCTGTCTGTGGACCAGGGAAGGCTTTGTCATTCCTGTGAGTCTGTGGCACTGAGATCCTTGGCATGGTTGTGCTCATGCAACAGTACACATTCATTCAGGACTTCACCTGTTCCCCATGCTGGTGCAAGGTAAGTGTGCAATAAAGATAGTTGTTTGGGACATGGTTATCATTGAGTCTGAGAGCATTGTGTTAATGTGAAGCTCATGACTTATGCCTGCTTGTAAGGAAACAGCCTGGCTTGTACACGTTATATAATTAATAAGCTGGTACACATGTGTGCATCCAGACTCACAGCCTCACAAACTCCAGTGTGCATTGTCTTAGTGAGGGATTGCAAGGGTGGTGTTAAGGGGCTGGGGAGTGTCTCCTGTGTATGAGAACCGAAGATCAGGTCTCAGCTGGACATGTGGCTTATGCCCCAGGTTTGTTTGTTTCTTTGGTTGGTTGGTTGGTTGGTTGGTTGGTT
This sequence comes from Lophiomys imhausi, assembly GCA_907164525.1. Taxonomy (NCBI): domain Eukaryota; kingdom Metazoa; phylum Chordata; class Mammalia; order Rodentia; family Muridae; genus Lophiomys; species Lophiomys imhausi. Next base: position 1,434,114 of record CAJQZJ010032781.1, read on the forward strand.
GGTTTGTGGGAGGAGTAAGAGTCCTAATGGCCACTCACCCACCCAAATCCATGCCCTTCCAGTTCAACTAGAGACCCTGGGTCAAAATATAAAGGCAGAGTACAATGAAGGAAAGACACTGGACAACAGCTTTCAGCTTCCACCCTAACGTGCGCGCACACGCGCGCGCACACACACACACACACACACACACACACACACACACACACGGATACATCACACACACATGCCAGCACACTCACCCACAAATAAAGGAATAAATAATAATATAACATGAATGGAGGTGTCCTTAGATGCGATGTGGTGTATATCTTTCCTATGTAAAACCTGAGCTGCAGAGAAAGGAAATCACCTCTCAGCTTGGGTAGTGAGAGGTAAGCCAGAAACTAAAGCCTGGTCCATTGCCCAGGGAGAGATCTGCTCTACCTGGACCCATGTCTCCTTCACTGCTTCCTCTCACTTGCTGTGGTAATGGTGCAGGAGGCAGACACTTTCTTCTTTATGTCAGGCTCAGTTAGTAGCTTTGGAGAACAGCAGTTTGCTTTCTCTGGCTCCTCAGTCTTCCACCACCTTCTATTTGGCTTCCTAATGAAAATGAAACTGAAACACAGAAACTGTAGGCCCGAACCCCACAAATAATTCCAGAAACTGTGTGCTTTCCCATGCCGGGCAGACATTATGTCCCCACCACAGGCACTTCATCCATATAACAAAAAGTGCTCACTAGAATCCCACATTAGCAACTTCAGAATCTAGCTAGGGAGGGTTCAGAAAGAAAGACATTCTGATTTCCAATCCCGAGGACCTGTGAGTGAAACCTCATTTGGTCAAAGGATCCTTGTAGATGTAACAAAGTTAATATTGAAGTCAGATCATCCTAGATTGCCTAAGTACCATTGAAATCCAGTAGCAAATGCCCTTATAAAAGATGGAAGAGGAAAAAAAAGACATAGATAAGAACAGACCTGGTAAAGATGGAGGCAGAGATGCTGGGAGGCTGGAATCTCCTGGAACTGCCAGAATGAGAGCAGGCAAGGAAGGTTTGACCCTGAAGTCATAGGATGAAGTGTGGTGTTTACAGAAACTTCATCTCTGACTTCTGGTCTCTGGAACAATGAGAGAGCAAGTATCTTTTGTCTTAAGCTACCTGACAGCCCAGGAAGTGAATCCCTTTACATTCATAAAGGAACTGTTCTCTGTATAAACACTAGCAAGGGTAGTGTGTCTCAGGGGTGGTGCTGAGAAACACTTGTGAGGCAAAGGTAGACATGCCTGACAGTGTGGAAGGGGTAGGTGTGATGGAGACAGAGGTACACAGCAGCCTGACACTGAGGCAGGAGACAGGTGTTTCCATCTCATTGTGTGATTTGAGAAGTCTCTGTTCTATCTATCTATCTATCTATCTATCTATCTATCTATCTATCTATCTATCTATCTATCTATCTATCTCCCCACCTCTCCAGACATCTAGAGCAGCTGCCCAAAGCCTAGGTACAGACAGAGCACGACTTGAGATCCACAGCATCAGATTTCCTCCAGGTTTGCTCCAGACACTTGGCAATCTGATGAACCATCCTTTTAAAAGTTCAGGTGGGGCCGCCTTCAATTCTATGAAAAATGACTCTCTTTTCTCCCTAAAGTTATACCAGTGAGCAATGGCCTCAGAGAGAGAGCTTAATAGCCAATACCAGATGGTTGTCACCATGTAATCTCTATCCATGACAGTGTGTACTGAGGGCTACTGCTCTAAACATGTTCTGAATATTAATTTGTTCTTTATATCAGCCTGAAAATGCTGCTGCTATTTTCATTTTGTATATGAAAAAAACTGAGTTAAAGACAGGTTAATTAATCTGCCCCATTTTCAGGTCCCTTTAATGGTAAAGGTGGGATTCAAACCCAGTGTGGCTCTGAAGTCTATAGTCTTAACCCATCAATCTAAATCACCTCCCAGAACCACACCCACATGTGTTGTTAACAAATCTGTGATGATATGTTTACACCCCAGTGGCCAGTCTGCAAGCATCTAGGTTATTTGACCTTGGTTCTGATCTCTCAACTACTCAGGGCTATATTTTAAGAGTTGTCAAGGAGAGGGTAACTGAATATTAAAATAGCAAGGCATGGTACAGAAACAGTACGTTTGACTGAATTCAAAATGTAGCTGACTAGGAAATTATTTAGCCAAGGTACCTTCCATACCCTGTAGGGTGAGGCCCAGGCACACCCATTTCTGCCACAGAGCCTGCACTTCTGAAATATTTTCAAGGTGATCTGGACTCCTCCTATCCAGAAGTCAGTCCTTGGTTAAAATCTGGGGTGGAATCAAGCTAATTTTCCTATCTCATTAATCACAGATGAAGGCATCACGAGCTGTGGACTGGAATATTTTTTCTGATGTTTTAATATGTAATTTGAGTTTTGAGCTCAGTATAGTGACAAGATAATATGTCTAATTCATGGAAACTACTGATAAAACAGGAACACCTTTTGATAACCAAGGTTCAGTGAGCTCACATCTCAGCCATATGGGGTTTCTCTGGAGTGAAGGAAATACCTGAATGCCACATTCTCTAAGGGTGAGGTTTGCACACTTCACATAAAAGTGAACTGGAGGCCCAGCAGGTGACTTCTTTATTGGTGATGTGCTGAGCAGCACAAGGCCTCAAAGGTAGGTAGATCAAAAGAAGGGAGGAATTGCATGTTCCTGGTATTGGTCCTGTCACCCTAAGGCCGCCCAAGGCAATGGTTTTCATCCTGGGAGGACACAGAAGCGCTTCCCCTGATATCCAATGCCTGGATCTTGAGCAGACTCTATTTGAGAACACTAGCAACAGCTACTTCGCAAATGTTTTCCTTTTCTAAAAGGCAGAAAGATGTATATATCACATGTATGATGCGTGTCATGTCCACAGTGAATCGTTTGTAAGATGAGAAGGTCTGGGGCTAAGGGATGGTGATAAGCACCGTAGTGCAACATGAAAAAGAGACTTTTGTTTGGCGAGGGATTTGTGTTGAGTCACAGGAGCAGGGTAAGGTCATAGGCGGTCGTCTGCGGCACTGAGAGGACATGAGCTTGCTCCTTGAGTTGCCATTCTTAGCCAGTAATTATTGATCTGTAACTCCTCCTCAGTCCAAGAATTAGAGGTACACAAGAGCAGAGACTTGGGTCCGTGTGTCCACTATGGCATCCCCAGTGTCTTGAACAGGAGTCTAGCTTTGCATTCAACATGCATTTGTTGATTGCTGAATGTATGGAATGAATGAAAGTGTAAATGAATGAATGAATTGAAATCTGGAGAATGATTATTCTGTTAAGACAGGCCAGCACTTTCTATAAAGTGGCTTCCTTGACCTAGGGCACATCCAAAGGTTAACTTTTGCAGGGTTTGGCATCCAATCTGAGGGCATAGCTTTCCCATAGAAATGTCTCTTTGTGCCCCTCCACGAGGCTTTCTTCCACGGCATCCATTTTAGTTCCACAGTTATAGCATTTTGTGGCCAGAATTCACTGAGAGAATTTGAAGTTTGGCAAGTGAGTAACACCAAGTTAGCCAAAACCCAGATCATCTTCTGAGATATAAAATGCGTAGAAATTCAAGACAATCTCACTGTTGTCTTGTGAACACTGGGCAGCTTGGACTCCAGCTGGAGTGGCTTTCTTAGAGAGGTGATGGTGGGTCTGGATTCTGTCCTGACATAGCACAGTTGCCAAGACAACACCATGGTCACTGAGTAAATGTCTGTGCAGTGGTTTGCATATATTGAACATCTGCGAAATCTGCCTTGGGCATGGGCCTGGCCAGACACTCTAAGATGGATTCATTTGCTTTTCCGATGATGCCTGGGATGACGTTTGTGTGGGAAAAGGGAGACATATTGTGAGCTGTGCTGAGGCTAGAGATGTTAGCTTCGTTTATAGAGTGCTTGCCTTGCATGTACAAGGCCCTGAGTTTGGTCCCCGGCATCACAGAAGCAGAGCATGGTGTCTCACAACTGTTATCCCAGCAATCAGGAGGAGGAGGCTTGTGGACTTTGCTTGCCATGAAGGGGAAGACTCAAGCAGTGTACCCTAGCTCCTGGCTTAGGAAGAAGCAATTGGTAGATTCCCTGAAGTTCCCCAGGCCTGTGGCAAATAACTTTCTTCCTCACAACCGTACTTTGCACCCAGCTGCAGTGGTTCTAATAGAAGCCCTGCAGTGGTTCCCTCTTGCTGTGGTAGAAGAATAATCCTTCCTCTGAGAGGAGTGATCCTTGTGAAGCCATTAAGGTATTCACACACACACACACAATAGCCTCTTACTGTTATTTTTTATTGATTCCTGGAATGAAGCTGAGAAAAACCCATGTTCCATTTTTACTGTAAATACTATTAACCTAGAGATGAGCTCTTAGTGCATCGAAATGATTGATGTGAATATAAATGAGTTAATATGAAAAGTCCCCATTCAGATGCAGATCAACAACAAAATTACCCAGGCTCTATTTAGAGTGACTTAAACAAAAGCATGTATTTTCAAAGCAGCATATGGAAAAAGAGTAGAGGCTGCACTTCTCCTCTCTGATTAGACACCAACAGTGCACACTGTCATTGATTCATTCATTCACTTGTGACTTCACTTTTCAGGGAGCTCACCCATTTCTTCAGAAAGTCCCAGAAGCAGTGTGCCATTGTAAGTGAAAGGTTCCCCTTTCCAGGAAAACTCAGGTCAATTTTTCTATTTGACAAAGTAGACAAAAGAGTTATGGTGAGAGAGGAGTTGAGGGGTCTGATTTCCAACATACATAATAATTCAGCTGAATTTAAGGGTGTCTTTTGCATTTTGTATTAGCACCAAGTAATTACCTCCAACTGGAATGAAATAAGGGTCAAGAATGGCTCGAAGTAATCCAGTGGAAGTGTTACTTGGTTTATTGAACATGCTAATACAAAGCTGTGTTTGGAAGAGTCAGGCAAGAAAAATACTTCCAACCCAAATTGCCTTGTGAGCCTTTTCTGCAAGACTAGTCCAGAGCCAGAGTGGCTGCTAGATGATAAACATTTAAGTCACAGTTGTTAGTTTTAACATTTTAAGTGACTCACCTGGGCATTTGGAAGACTGTGGGTATGTGCTTTTGTACCTTTAGATGTTCAAGTGATAGGCACATTTCTTTCATATATGTAAGTTGTTTCTTTCAAAATGCATCTGCCTACTACTGAGTAGAGAAGGTACCACATCAGAGTATTATGAAGTTATTAGATGTCAGTCACATCATTTCTATATGTGAAAGTTCTAACAAGTCCAATTTTATCAAATATTAGGCTTATGAAACATATTTACTGAACCAATTTTTATTGACACCTCATCATGGGTAGTTCTAGGTTTGTGGGCAATGATTCAAGTTCAAAACAATGGTTCACTTATTAGCAGGTTAACACAGATAATGGAAATGAAACCAAATTTATAATGAATTAAATGAAAACTATTTTATCTGCAGGAGTGTTTGCCTGTATCTGTCTTTTTGCACCGTGCACATATCTGATACCCACAGAGGCCAGGAGAGTACATCAGTTCCTCTGGAACTGGAGTTACAGATGGCTGTGAGCCACTGTATGGGTTCTGGGAACCGAACGCAGGTCCACAGCAACAAGAACAACTGCTTTTATCCACTGAGCCATATCTCCAGCTCCAGAATCTGGGTTTTATTGTTGTTGTTGTTGTTGCCATTATAATTACCCAAAAATGAGTAACTAATAAATAATAATGCAAAATACACATTAATAATAATGTAAAAAACACCGGCCTAACAGCAATGACTTGCAGCTTTTAAAACCTCTTCTATTATATCTGGAAATAAGTAAAAATTAATCTCTTTGCAATAAGTGAAGTGCTGCCTTTATCGGGGTTGTTAAAACATTTCAAATATTGACAATTCACAGCATAAAACCATCAATCTGTTTAACATGCCATTAAAGTTTCATTTTCATCTTTAAAACTTCTTCCAGTATACACTTAAATAAAACAGGAATTAGAGGAGTCCAGGACTTCAAGGAATTCCACACAGGACAGAGACTAAGGGGACACACTCACTTCCCCACAAACCATGTGCCCAGAGCCAGCAAATTTACAGTCTCAAACCAGACAGCCCAGAGGACACAGGCAGGGGTCAGAATGTGGGTTCCATGTCATCCTCAGATGAGGTGGGCTTTATAGACTAGAATAAAAAACCAGGACAGTATAGGCTATGCTTCCGTTATAAATAAGCCCCAAGGAGTGGAGTTTTCTCTGTACTCAAAGCCCAGAATGCAACAGACAGCCCTTTTCTACACAGCAGCCTCTGGGGTTGCCATGAAAGAGCCAGACATCAACACCAGGTATGTCAGCAACCCAAGTTCATAAGTGACTTACGACACGTGCTGTCACAGGTGGGACAGCAGCTCAGGTACCTGACCCCAGGTGAGCAAGGGAGGTTCCAGGGGGATATAGCGGGATTTGACAGATACCAGGTGTGGCCAGGGGAGACTTCCCGACTCCACTGTGCTCATCTAGCCTCAGCACACAGCTGTCTGTCATCCTCCCTCAGGACTCAGGCGAGACAGCAGTCATGTCTCCACAGAAAGGGAGATGGAAGGAGAGTACTGGCTTACACACGATGCCCTAAACAGCATCACAGGTTGAACGTCACCCTGTACTTCTGCTTAAAAGCAAAAAGTCAGAAAAAGAAAAGGACAATGGGAGACAGACCTACTGAATTAAAAATTCATGCTTACTCTACTGAAGTATGAATAGAAGCAAGAATATATTTCTCACTTCGCCTGCTTTCCTATGCAAGTGTGAAAAAGTAGATGTCTGGACATTTGTCACAGACCTGATCACCACGTCTTAAAGGGTCCCAGCTGCTGAGCCATTTCATATTCTACTGTGCTTTCTATGAGACTGTAGTCATCAGCATAGGCAACAACTTCTGGGCTCATCCAACCAGCTGTCTGAATGCCTCCCAAGTGCCAGGCCTCGTGCCCACTTGTTCCTGAGGCTGTCCTCTCACAGAGCTTGTTGCCACCAAAGGACTTGTGAGTCATGACAGGTACATTTCAGGAAACACAACCATGTTCTTTGTGTCCCATGCCCTGAGGTATGTCGCTGGGTGTGTGGTTAACCTCAAGAGAAAAGGGCTTTAAAGCACCAGTTGCTTATAGAACTAGGAGTCAGTAACACACACATTAAAGACAGTGGCATTGCTATTCACATTGGAGTGAAGAATTAGAAATTGGGTTTCTTTCCCCCACAGTCTTGATCAATCAGACTTTATTTGAGAACTGGGAGCCAGAAGAAGTTCACTGCCTGTTTTGGGTCACTTTTGCCCTTGCTCCTGGTGGATGGAGCTGGGGAAGGTGACAAATATTCACCTGGGATTACAGAGCATATACTGTCCAGACCAAATTTTACTTCTGATTCTGTAAGTTTGTAGGTGTCCCCTGGTCTCTCTGAGATGAAGTTCCCTCATGTGTAAAATCAAATGTTTAGACTAGACAAGGGCTCTTCCAACTGTGAAGCTCTGTGATTCTGGGCATCTGAGTCCCTGCCTCTATAATTGAGGCCACTAGTCCCATGACCTGAGGTGTCTGCAGGGAGGATGAGGTGGAGAGTGTCACCAGGTTGATCGGCTGGAGAGGTGTCCCTCCCACAGAACAATCTAAGAGAAAAGCCATCAGGTGTGTCGTCTCTGCCACTCTCTGCCATTGCATTTTTCTCCCATAACTTCCAGGTGGCCATTGCAATCATAAACCGAAAGCCATAACCATTCTCTAGGCACCATTCACCAAAGGGCAATGGCCCTAGGTGTGTGCTCACAAACACATCTCCAAGGTGGCCTTGGTCTGTGCTGAGTGAGAGTCCATTTGCTCAGAGAGAAACTGCTCCCTGCCTGACACTGAAAGCCCAGCTCAGACCCAGGGACTTGACTCAACACAGCATTTTGCAATCATAGACCACCAGGGCTGCAGAAGCTCACTCTGTCCCCAAGTCCACACCTTTCTTGCAGACCTAGAAATTCTGAGGAACCCAAGGTCATGCACACAGAACCAAGGTTATGGGCATGGGCAGAACTGAGGGGAGATCTTGCATCTTCTGACTCTCATGCCAGCTCATCCACCAGGCTGCACCAGATACTCAAGGGCATATACAGGATCCCAAAACTCTAATATCAGTCTAGCGACATGTTCATGACAGTGCTGATAGCTGTCACTGTATATATAGCCCAGCTATATCAAGTGCACTTCATGCAGGTTGACACAGACTATAGTTCATAGATTACATCTATAACTTTTTAGTATTATTCACAACTTGCAGACAAGAGAGCAGAGGCCTGGAGAGATAACTAGTGTTCTTTGATGACAGATTATTGGGGAATTCCACTGAGCCAGACCTTTTGAAGTTTTTACAATCCACAGGTAATAAATTAGGGACTGTAATAAAATTTAGAGCTAAATTTCCTAAAAGAAATGACAGAGTTGTATGACATAAGCCACAGACATGTGTGATATAATACAGTGTGGGAGAAACTGGGCAGATGATAGGAGAGATTTATCTCTATTCTGAGAGAACACAAAGATGAAGCTACATTGGGAAATCTAGGGAAGGAACAACAGAGGAGAAGAAAACTGGGATGAATTCTTAAAACAGGAGGCTCAGGGGTTAATTAAAACTAGGGGAGAAAAGTCAGAATGAGCCTGAAGATCTCAAACCACATAGGGGTCAAGTAAGGCAGGAGGCTGGTGTGGCTAGGTGTGGTGATGGAGAAAACAAATGTGAGGTTAACAGAGAAATTAACACAACACAGAGTTAACTTACCAACAGAAAGAGGTTGATATGATCACTTCATGAAGCATCTGCCATAAAGAAATATCTTGGGCTAGAGAGATGGCTCAGAGGTTAAGAGCACTGGCTCTTAACTTCCAAAGGACTCCAGCTCAAAGGCCAGCACCCACATGACAGTTCACAGCTGTTTGTAATTGCATGGTGGCGCTCGCCTTTAATCCCAGCACTCTGGAGGCAGAGGCAGGCGATCTCTGTGAGTTTGAGGCTGGCCTGGTCTACAAAGTGAGTCCAGGATAGCCAGGGCTACACAGAGAAACCCTGTCTTGAAAACAAAATCTTGTTTCAACTGTGTCATACAAAAAGGACCAGGAGACCATCAGCATACTTGCTAGAATCATGGGTGTTTCTCAGGTCACTGTTGGAGCCGGGGGAAGCCAGCACACTTTCCTGTGCAGTGGTGGGGTTAGAGTGCTGACAGGTTGCTGAATCGGGAGTACAAAACTCTCTCCTCTCCCTCTCTCCCTCCTTCCCTCCTTCTTGTCTTCTTTTCTAATATGTTAAGGCACAATGACTAGATGGTTGTCTGCAAGCGAGGAAGAGGGCTGTCATCAGAAAAGGCAGCTACTGTCCTCATGATCCTGGACTTCCTAGACAGACTCAGTACAGTGAAAAACAAATGGCTGCTGATTATAGCATATTGTCTGGTTTTTGTTACAACTGTCTGAGCTGACTAATGAATACATTCACCATGCAGACAATGTAAATAATTTCATGGCATATTTAATAGGAAAAGATCACTTAGAAAGTGATAAGTTTTTAAGTATTTGTTTTCTGCATTTGTTTTGTTTTGGGCTTTCTTTTGTAGCAATTACAGATATATAAGAAATTGCCAAAAAAGAAATGTACAGCGTTTGTTCTGCCTTCCATCCATTTTTCCAGTGCTAACAATTACATAGATTTAGTTATCTAACAGCTTGGAAATCAAGCCTGTTACACCTCTATTAAACTGTAGATTGTTAATTACTTATTACTATTTTATATTTACTCATTTCTGTAGTGATGGTTGTAATGGTAGCTATAGTGCTGGGGATGGTAATGGTGGTGATAGCATTGACAGTGGTGATGATAGAGGTTATAGTACTGACAGTGGTGATGATGGTGGTGATAGCATTGACAGTGGTGATGATGGAGGTGATAGTACTGACTGTGGTGATGATGGAGGTGATAGCATTGACAGTGGTGATGATGGAGGT
>CAJQZJ010032781.1:1480566-1493528 GCA_907164525.1 Lophiomys imhausi
CGTAGCGTCTATCAGGGAGGATAGTGTAAGACGTAGCGTCTATCAGGCTTTGGTGCCAAACACCTAACCTTGAGTGTAAGGTTCCTAGCCTGGCAGTACTAAAGTATGGAAGGCCTACCATGTGGACTGAAGGCCTTCTATGATGCTCAGTGGCTGATTCCTCATAAGTAGGACCCAGGCAGCTATATCACCACCCTTTGGATTCTGCAGCAGGTAACATGCCAAGGTTCTATGTTGTCTTGCTGTTTTACACTAAGGAAATAAGATTAATTATCTATAATGCAGGTTATAGTTGTAGCCAACAATTTTAGGTTGTCTCTGGCATCAAGATCTCTATGAATGGCATTTTAAATGAAACCTCATGACAATTAAATTGTGTACCTTTTACAGTAGATCCCATGATGATAAGAAATGACAGAGGTCAAGGGGATGAGTTATGCAGACACGAGCACAATGAAGAGCAGAAAAGTAAAAAGTAACCCTTGTTCTATCACATCCCACCATACGTTGGGTTTTGCTCATTACTACAATTTCAACTTTTAAGTTTAGATTTTTGTAACGCTCCCAGAGACATATTCAAGTCCCTCGTTCTCACAGAGTGATCCATCAGCAATCCAGAGGTATCCAAAGTTCCGTAACTAATACGCGTGAAATGTGTGAAGATGAAACTCTCTTTTGTAATTATACACTGCAGAATTTGGAATAGTCTCCGCCGTGAGAATTACCTACCTGGGGACAGTATTTGAAAGTTCTGCTCTGCATAAGTAGCAGACAGCCTCTTACATGGGGGGAGGCGGGGTTTTCACATGTAGAATGGAAATTATTTTAGACTCATTTCCATGCAACATTGTCTCCTAACTACTTAGATCTAGTGGCTATGAAAAGGAAGTAAACTCACACAGCTGGTTCTTTTCAGAAAGCGATTCAATTTACTCTTGCTCCAATGTGGTAGGAGAATAAAAGGTTAGAATTACCTCTTGAGTTCCATATGGTGTGGCTCTGGATGCCTAAACAAATGGAAGCCAGGCAGTGTTCCCAGCTTTGAACTTGAGCCGAGCAAGAGATGATTGATTCTCTTACAGTGTGTTTTATCTGGCCTCCAGCGACTGCTTATCATTAAATAAGGAATTTATCCTTTAAACACAGATATTGCCTTGTGACTTTTCCAAATACTGTCCTGATTCTTAAAAGAGCAAGACTCCATTTAATTCTGACCTCATATACCCATTCTTTGAATTACACACAAATACAGCTTGGGAAACTTGCTTCTCATAGGGAGATGGTGGCTTACTGAGTCTGAAGTCAGTTCTGAATTATCACATTTTCATTTTTCTTAACTGTAGAGATACAGACACACACACACACACACACACACACACACACACATCATAAGGGGCTGGGTTGGTGGCTCAGTCAGCAGGCCACTTGTTGTTACATAAGTATGAGAACATAAGTTTACTCCTTAGAAACCACATTTAAACTGTTAGGTGTGATAGAATGAGCTTGTAATTTTAGATTAGAGAGGCAGAGACAGAAGCCGTGGGATAGACTATCCAGCCTAGTCCAATGAGCCATCTCAGGCCAATAACAGACCTGTCTCAAAAAATAAGATAGCTGGGTGTGGTGGCACACCCTTTAATTCCAGCACTTTGGAAGCAGAGGCAGTCAGATCTCTATGAGTTCAAGGCCAGCCTGGTCTACAAAGTGAGTTCCAGGACAACCAGAGCTTCATAGAGAAACACTCTCTCAAAAACAAACAAGGTAGATGGGACCTGAAGATCAACATCTAAAGCTGACCTCAGGTCTCTAATCCATCTTCATATGTGTGCATATGTGCATGTACACACACAGGAACATGCAAATACCTATACTATATATGCATATATAACACAAAATGGATCTCTCTGCTCATTCCTGGACATATAATTTAGGCATCAGTACCTTCAATACTGTGCTAGACTCCTTGTGTGAATTTGACTATGCTGGGTCCCTCAGTGGGTAATCAATAATAATAGTAGTAATATAGTATTTCTCTTTCTGCATCAAGATTGCTTTGTTTAGCACAGCTTCAGAGTTCACCCATGCAGTAGGCTGATATCTGAGCATCATTCCTGTCTAAGGCCAGACATGAACCATTGTTGCAAGATGCACATTCTGGTCCTTCATCCACCAAAACATTGGAATTGCTCTCACCATTTAGCTACTGAGGAAAATGTTGCCATTGCCACAGATCTGCAAGTGTCTCTGTAAGCCTGTACCATTAGTTCTTTGGGCCATGTGTCTACAAGTGGGATTTCCAGGTCTTACTGTGAACCAGTGTTCAAATCTTTGAGAAATGACAAAAACTACAATGATGTAGAGTTTTAACTTAGAATGGATTAACTTGGAAGACACTTATCTGTCGGTTACCTGTGAGCATGAAACAGAGCTCACAGGTAACCATCTGTGGCTTAATATCACATCGATGTATTTAGCTCAGGGCTAGTGTAGGCTGTTCTTTTGCCCTAGATTGCAGATAGTTAACTGGTCAATTGGGGGCTGACTGTTCCCAGATGGCCTTGGTTGTTTGTACGTCTGGTGGATATTAGGCTGTTGTTAAGGGCAACAGTGACTGGGCCTATGGTCTGTGATGTCCAGCAGGCAAACCTGGCATTCCTCACATGGCCACAAGATGCTGAGAGCAGTCATGCACAAGTGCCTTGCTAACCCTTGTATGTTTGTCTTGTTGGCCAAGGAAAATCAACTGCCAAGTCAATAAGGAGGACATCAAAAAATATAGAGACAGAAAAGACCCGAGGCCATAACTGCTCTTACTGCACATGTGTCTTATCTAACTCCAAGTTCTGATGAGCTCTGGGTTATCTGGGAATAGATCAGGATGGTGGGAAAGAGGAATCTTAAGAAGAAGTCACAGGCTTAAGAACCCCATAACCTGTGCAATGTCACTATCAACGAGAGAAAGGAGGAAAGAGTCATGTGTTCCCTTCAGGTGACCAGGGAAACTTGGGTGGTCTTGGTAGTGGGTCAAAATGGACCTAGAGAAATTGGGGAGGAGGGAAGGTGGGAGAATGTGAATGGAAGGTTTCAGCTGAGTCTTGTGAACAACATCATCTGTTGCTGTCTGGAAAATGCCATCTTTTGTTCTTCATGTGACAGGAAGTTGCCTACCTGCCTGGACTTATTTCTCTCTAGGGATGTCTTTCAATCTTTGATTCTGTTGTCATCTCCTGCCTTGTAGGTGAAGCTTGCCTCCATTCAATCAGCACAAACTTTCTTCCTAGGTAGAGGGTTGTCTTAGGACAAATTGCCAATTCCCTTCTTGATAAAAAATACTAAAATGTGTTTTTTTAAATAGAGTGGCCCTTTATTATTCCTACCCATTTACTGTTGTAATTTATAGACTGTATATATAAAAAGGTAAATAAAGGGGCTGTCAGCCAAGTGACAATGATGGCATTGAGACCATTGAAATACTCTCTGGACCTCAGTGTTTTCACATTGCCATGACAGGAGCCTGTTGACAGGAGTTTGATAAGGAGTTCTTCCTTATCCAGTGCTTAAGCTACACTCCAGTGTGCATTCTGTACTCAGTATTTGTCAGTAGTTGGGCAGATGGGCCATGGTTCATAATTTCCAGACGTGGTTACACACTGCCAAGGAGTTAAGATATACCAGACATACACCTTAGCAGCTCTGAGTGCACTCCCCTCCTCCCTTAAAGCAGAATCCTGAGATGGTGTCCACCAAGCTGCATGGCCTGTGGTCTCCTCAGTTGGAAGGTTCCATGTGTGACAATTGTCTGAAATTTGGGTCTAGGACACCTGAGCATCTGGACTGAACACTCAGCAACTCCTCTCCTTAAAGGTGTTAAAACTCACACATGGGATTTCCTGGGCTCTTCCTCCAAGCAACTGCAGCCTGGAGACAAGTTGACCGGATTCACCAGTTCTAAAAAAGATATGAGAGGGAGGTTAGGCTGCCTCTGGCTTCCCAAGAAGCCCACATAGCACTCAGATGTCAGGACCCTCAGGGTGCAGAAAGCCCTTTGCTCCTCACATTTCTGTGGTGATTACAGTGCTGGACAGTTCTTGATGTCTGGGCTGCAGCTCATGGCCTCTAAAAAGCAGGGGAGAGAATACCATAGAACATTCTGGCAGGTGGGGCGGGCTCCTTACTGGGAACAAACTTTGGCCTTTTCTCTGATCTGCCAGTCATCTGTGATCAATCTGTCATCTGTGAGTGACATTCAAAACAACAATGACAACCAGAGCTCTGTTGTTGTGAGAAGTGATGATGCTTAGGGCAGAATTAAGAGACACAGATGCATTATTTTGTCTGTTCATTTTTGTTCCTTATTCCTTCTGGTTTATACAAGGGCATCTACACATTCAAACTGGAGATTTGGGGACCAAAAACCAGTGTTATTGGTGAAGGCAACACCACATTAGGCCCTCAAGTAACAGAGTGTTCCTTTGTTGCCAGGGCCAGTGGAGCCATTACCCATGTCCCCTGGGCATGCAGCCAAGGTATTTCTGTTTTATAACTGACTCTAAATGGCTCCCCAGTATTGGAAAGTTTAGGAACCATAGATCTTGAGTGCAATTTGCATAACTCTATCTTAGGCTAATTGAGCTGTTTTTATTTTATTTGTTATATGAACATAATATTTTATTTCCACTCTGCATATGAAATCAGTTTTATATTTTCTATGTGTAAAAGTTGATACTATATATAGTCAGCCCCCTGTATTGGATAGTTCCATGTCTGCAGAGTCAATCAACTGTGGTGCAAAAATATTTTGGGAGGGAAATACAATCTGTACCGGATATACACAGATTGTCTTATAAAGATTTTTTAAAATTATGTGTATGCAGTGTGCACTATGCACACCCTTTATTCTCTCAACAAACACCTGGAACTTTCTATATGCCAATCTCAGTACTGGATACTTGAACTTGCATATATATACACATATATGTGTGTGTGTACATATACATAAACACAAAGTTATGTATATGTAAGTGAATCCTCCTCAGTTTCTATTTCAACCTTATCCACTGAGGCAAGGTGTCTCAATCAAATCCAGAGACATGGCTAGTCTTACAAGGCAATTTTTTCTGGGGACCCCATGTCTTCACCCCTGAGGCTGGAATTACAGGGAGGCCACTACAGCCATGAATGTAGTTGCCTACAGAGGCCAAAAGAGGATATAAGAAACCCTGGGGCTGGAATTACAGACAATGGAGAGCTGCCCAAAGTGGCTGCTGGGAACCCAGGCCAGATATTTCCTCTGCAAAAATGGTATGCTTCTTAAACTATTCTCTAGACAATATAATGACAGTTATTTGTATATCTGTTACATTGTTTTAGGTATTATAAGTAATTTAGAGATGCTTAGAATTATGGGAATAGACCTTATGCAAATTCTATACTATTTTACATAACAAAGGAGCATCTGTGGATTTTGGCATCATGAGATGTCTTGAAATTAATTTCCCATTCATCCCATGGGATGATCCTTGGGTTTTTGTATGTAATATTCATATTTTACAATATAGTAATGATGGGAAGTACATTTTACCTCATATATAGTAAATATTATATCTACATACAAGGTAGTAACTTAAGCATTTTATATACATTAATCTTCACAGTGACTTTTTTCTACTTTTCATTTATATATACATATGAATATGTATGTGTGCACATGTGAAAGTATATATGAGTATATGTGCATATGCGTGTATATGTGTGCATGTGTATTTGCATAAGTGTGAGCACATGTGTATGAGCACATATGTGAGCACATGTGTTTGTGCATATGTGTGCATAGATATGAGTGTGTGTGTGCATGTACATGCATGTATGTGTCTCTATGTACATACATTTGTATGACTGTATGTGCATTTGTGTGTGTGCATGTGTATGTCTCTGTGTGCATGTGTGTGATTCCATACATGTATATGGGAAAGTGAATCTTCCTCAGTTTCTCTTACAACCTTATCCACTGAGGCAAGGTCTCTCAATCAAACTCAGAGACATGGCTAATCTCACGAGGCAACTGGAGACCCCATGTGTTTACCTCTGAGGCTGGAATTGGAGGGCGGCACTGCAACCACTTAGCATTTACATGGCTTCACAGTATTTGAATACCATGTTCTTACTTGCGCGGCAAGTATGTAACCTGTGAGCCAGCTTTCCAAGCCCCTCTCACAGCGACTTTTGGCAGAAGTGATCTGATTCATTACTGCCATTTAACAGAATTGGAAAAAAAGAGGCACAGAGTAGCTCAGCTGTCGCCCAAGGCCTCCCAGCTGACAACTGAGCAGCCAAGGCTGCCACTCAAACTCAGCGACTCTGCTGACGGACACCTTCAGCTGCTATACTGTACTGAGCCCAGTGACCAGACTCCTTAGGAAATTCGACTGGATGAGTGGGACTTCTAGGCCATGGGAGGATAAAATACTTGTGGGAAAGGGGGCAACAACTTCCCTGTGCTGAGGTTTTTGAGCCTTTGGTTAATTAGGCCATCCATCTGTAACCCACAGTGGACTTGTCGATCAATGCCAAGCCTGTAGAAAGACAGGCTTTGAAGACCCCCAGTGGGCAGTTGCTGAGAGGAGAAGAGAATCCATGGGAATTCCAGCCCTTGCTCTAGAAATGAAGCAGGAGGCAAGAGTTCGTGCGTGCAGCTCATGCCCCTAGATGAAAGACAACAGAGGAAGAGGGCGAGACCCAAGGGGATCTTCATCCAATGCAAAAGCCATACAGCATTATCTGTTTTCCTGTGCTTGCAGCGAAGGCTGGAGAAGCCCAGTCCTAACTGGACAGGCTGGACCTCTCAGATGGGTGGCCATGGTGGGCAGGGATAGAGTATTCTGTGAGAACTGACCCACGTGGGTTTTAGATGAAGTTCCAGTTACATGTGACTACAGGGGTTTTATAATGGATTTTAGGTCTACATGGTTTATTCACAAATATCCATGATTGCTTTGATGACCATCTTAGTTAGGGTTTTATTGCTGAGACAAGACACCATGACCATGGCAATTCATAAAAACATTTCACTGGGGCTGGCTTAGAGTTTCAGAGGGTTAGTTCATTGCTATCATGTCAGGAAGCATGGCAGCATGCAGGCAGACATAGTACTGGAGAAGGAGCTGAGAGTTCTACGTCCTGATCCACAGGCAGTAGAAGGAGTCTGTGTTGCACACTGGATGTGTGCATAGTGTGCAGCTGAAGGTGTCCGTCAGCAGAGTCGCTGAGTTTGAGTGGCAGCCTTGGCTGCTCAGTTGTCAGCTGGGAGGCCTTGGGCGACAGCTGAGCTACTCATGGTGCCTCATGGAGCTTGAGCACAGCAGGCCTCAAAGGCCACTCCCTCAGTGATCTACTTCCTCCAACAAGACAAACCTCCTAATAGTGTCATGCCCTATGGACCAACACATGAATCTATTGGGGCCACACCTACTCAAACCAGCACAATGACCCAGGGAGTACCCCAGGTGATACATAGTGTGGAATTGATACAGGAAAAATAAAAAGATGAATCCTCTTTCCCAAGGAATCTCACAGTATAGTCATAAAGTCAGAGTGGAAATCCCGGTGATTTAACAGAGTTTTTTGCACACATCTCCACATTGCTGTGCTATCTAGGAAGCAAGAGCACTTAAGACATCTTAGGGCCAGAGTCAAAGCTAAGTAAGCAATCTCCTTCCAGGAGGTCTTTCAAAGTATTTAGAGGTATGTAGGCTGCTGTGGGAGGGGCTGCCACCAGGAGGCAATGTGTGTACACACAAGGTTTCCGGGCAAAAGTGAGCCCGCAGCACGGCCTGTGAATTGGAAATACACAGAGTCAGCCCAAACTGCCCTAGCCACGCACAGAGCCTTGAGTAACCCAAGGCAGGCCCGTGTGTCTGTATGACCAAGTCTCTGCTTCTGGGGTCTTCTAAAAGATGCTGCTTGTTGTTGGCTGGACAGAAAGAGGCAGTTAATGTTTGTAGACTTGTCACTGTGCTCCAGGTATGGAGCCAGGTAGTTTCTGCTTGAAGATTTTACTTCTGTTTCCGTTTAGTTGGGGTTGCTGGTACCTTTGTTACGTAACTTCCTTTGCTATGATTTCTTACTCCAGCCCTAATCATATCCTCTCCTCTCACCCATACCTAACTGGATCTTTTGTTTTGAGTGTTTTGTTTCATTTGATAAGGGTCTCACAATGTAGCCCAAGCTGGTCTTGAACCTATGATCCGTGGACCTCATTCAGTCTTTTTCTGCGATTAGACGGGGATGCAGCCAGATAGACATGACTTGTTTTGTCATTGCATTTGGATACAATTTCCTTCTCATTCAGGAGAAGCCATCCCTACAGCCCATAGTTGTGTCCTACTCCCCTAAGTGGCTCATTTCACTCCCAGCTGCCATTTACCCCTCAGGGACAATTGCAGTTATTTACACTGACGGTATGATTCACCCCCATAAGTGAAAGGATAAACAATTAATGTTCCAGCTTCTGGTGGCAGGCCGGCTTCTCTTGGGTGCCCTAAAGACTTGCCTTGGAGAAGACTGTGAACGCATCTCTTTAGACTGAACTTCAACTAATTAGTCAATCAACATTTGGCAGGTCAGTCAATAGGAAACAATGTACAGTGAATGAAACTGATCACACTTCATTTCCCATCGATCATCAAGGCAAATTGTGGATGAAGTCATAAGCAAAGGACCATTACCTGTCGTTCTTGGGGCTCTTTCGCCCATCCCTTTCGCTCACTTAGACCCCAGGCTGAGTCTTCAGCTCACACAGAAGAATCTCGGGATAAAATGTTTACCACCTTCTGAGATGGAAGGCAAGGATGAGTATTTTCTATTTCATAATTGATGTGGCTGCAGCTGTATAATCCCCTAACCTTTTTGGCAGCTCGGATGTGGATGCTGGATTCTAAGTCCCGTGATCCATTATGCATCACTTACTTCCACATCTATTACTATTCCATCGGCCAAATGACAGGTTTCCCATCAGGGCCTTTTGCCGTGTGGAGCTCTGCAACTTTATGCTGGTAGATAAACGTGTAGAACTTCACACATGGCTGATTTACAGGCAATTAGCAGGAAGCAATGGCAGATTTAATGTCGCTTTTTTTTAAGTTATGAATAAAGAATGTTGGTAGAAAGATTCCCCCACTGCTACAAAAGGCTTAGAAAGATC
Source organism: Lophiomys imhausi (assembly GCA_907164525.1). Lineage (NCBI taxonomy): Eukaryota > Metazoa > Chordata > Mammalia > Rodentia > Muridae > Lophiomys > Lophiomys imhausi. The sequence goes on from CAJQZJ010032781.1 coordinate 1,489,766, forward strand.
TAAGTAATGAATTTGGTGACAGGAACTACTGCCCTTTCTGACGATGCTGTAGAATTGGAATAGAAATGAATATATCCATAACTGCTGTGACTGGCAGTTCTAAGCCCACTCCTTGACCAGGCTGGTAGAACTCTGATGGGTGTGTCAGTACATTACGAAGAAGACAGGGCCACACTCAGAGTCACAACCAGCTCCCTCTTCTCTCTCTTCTTGCCTCCTGGGACCTGATGGATCCTTATGCAAAGTCCCCTGGGATCTGGGCATATGCCAAATGGAACCCTCTAGGAAACACAGTCATATGCATAGTGACCAGGTATTTTCTTCCAGTGATTTGTGAAGTGGAAAGGTTATATCACTTAGAAAACTAAGGGTTATACATTTGACTGCCCCTCCCTCAGATAGTGTGACTACACAATGGTAAACCTGAGTTTAAACTCTAGATCTGCAGGGTCAGATAAGTTTTTTTTTTCCTAAATGACATGTCTACAGTCAGTATTTTGAGGTTGACCAATCTGTCAGTGTGTATGGACACCCTTTAATCTCTTAAATAACACTTGGAACTTTCTACATGCCAGTCTCAGTACTGGGTACTTGAACTTGCTGTATTAATTGAAAGTGGCTCCCCCTGTTGTGGAGCCTGAGAAGTCTGTGATCTACAGCTAGCAGTTTAGAGATTCGAGAAAGCATATCGTATAATCAGCCCAAGGATTGGGGACCAGAGGAGCTGATGGTTTCAGTCCCCCTACAAGGCAAAAGAAAATGAAATGAGAGAGTCCCAAACAACACCATGAGTCACAAAGAGCTAGCTGAGAGCTGTGGATTAATCTACCACACTGAGCCTGCCAATTACAACACTGGCCTCATCTGGAAACACCCTTCGAGATGCCCAGGACTGATTCTTCTCAGAGACCAGTGGGAAATCACTAATTGGGTTGGGGTGAAGGTGCTTTCAGAATACAAAGAAAGAACATCTACTTTGCTCTGGGTGAAAGAAGGGAGTCTCAAAGTCTTTTCTAAGGACATAACACAGGCCTCAAATGCAGGCAGGGAGTGAGGCAGATGGGAGAATTTCTTAGGCAGAGGGAACAGCACATGAAAAGCTGAGGGGTGAGAGTTTAGCAGGCAGCCAGTGAGCTTAGTTTGCAAGATGGAAAGGTAAGAGTTGGGCTGGAGAGCCTTAGAGAGGTTCTTGGAGGGGCTCAGAAGCTTACAAAAGGCCTCATCCCAAGCCAGGAAAGGTCTATTGTTCCTCCTTCTCCCCTGGCAGGCTGTGGGGAAGGCTTACTAAAGGGCAACAACAACAACTTCTCAAGGTAACACCTATTCTACAATATCCATAAATGATGACTGCTCACCTAATGTCCCCCACCTGCCCATAAAAATTCATGTATTCTACATGACTTTACCAAGGTTACTTGATGTCCTCAGAGCCAGAGCTAGAATTGGAGTCCAGGCTTCCTCTCCTTGCCACTTTTGTCCCAGAATTTAAATACTAGGCCTCTTGGTGTGTCCTTCCCTGACTTGAAATACTCCCTGGGATGTATGTCTTTTGAAGTTGTATCTATCTCCTCCCCACATTGCTCCACAGTGGAGCAAACAGCGTTGTTCTTGGGTCTTTGAACTGCCTACATTCACAGAACAGAGCTGAAATTAGGATCTTCAACTTCTTAGAAGTTTCCCCTCTGAATGGGCAAAGGGAATGTGTGAGCGACTGTCTCGAAACAATGAGTAAGCCTGGTCATTAGAGTCTCTTATCTGTGGGAGGCATAACAATGTAAAAGGCCTGGGGAGCCAGCAACCATGTGAGTGTATGTGATGTAATACAGGGAAAAGGGGGAGGCACACTGGGCCTTCCTGAAATGTCACAGAATCAGTTGGCAAGACTGAAGGGAACAAGAAGCCCTATCTAAGCATCCATTGCAAGAACTGTCACTAGGAAAAACTGAAGGATAAAAGAGGCAATACTGATCTCCAGCTGCCTTCCAGGAAGGAAACACTGGGTGGAGGGCAAGTGCATGATATAACAAGAAGTCTGCCAGACAGTGTTTCCTTAAGTGCCAGATGTCCATGGAGTGGAACAGAAAGTGTTTCCACAAGCTACGAAAATGACAATATTATTCTCCCGTCAGTGTGGGTTTAGGGGTTAAAGATGCAAATGCCTTTGGAAGCTATAAAGGCAGGACAAGTGTATGAGACTGGCTGGGAGAGGGTCCAGGGCACAGGGACAAATGCCTGCTCCACACATATGGCTGTTGCTGAGTGCTACAGAGCCCTGAGCACCCAGAGCTGTCAACCTGGGTTGGTTCTGAGGTTTTGAGGGAAGCTAGATGTTTGTGCATGTTGCTCAATCCATGGTTTTTATCCATGTTGCTCAATCCATGGTATGAGAGAAGTTCCTTCCCAAAAGATTTAGTAAATATCCAATGTGGGAACTGCAAAGCCCATGTAGCGGAGGGACACTGTAGCCTTGTCGTGGAGTATAATTTTCTAACCCACTGTGTCCACAGCAAGGACTCACACAGCCTTTACTCCAGGCTTCATTTGTAAAGCAAAAGGCTTGACTCAGATCCAAAGCTCTTTCCTAACCCTAATCCTGGTCAGAGACACATGCACAATGTAACAGTCCCTGTGGCACCTCATCAGGGATGCCCCATCGTGGGGAGCAGTATTACTTTTACTTTCAGTTGTAGCATTCCTTTCCCTTAGCCAACGTTAGACAGGAAGATTTTAAACAGGCACCTTCCACTCTTTCACATTACTATAAGAAAATAACTGAAATAGCTGTCTTAAGATAAAAACAATGCTCACAACTTTGAACGTTTTGGTCCATGATTACTGTGTCTTCCTGTTCTCGGGGCTGTAGTGAGAAAGTCCATCATGGCATAACATGTAATAGAAGAACCCACCAATCTCCTGTCAGCTCCAAATCAGAGAGAACAGGAAGAGATCAGATGCCCAAGAGTCTCAAGAGTATGCAACCAATGACCCCATTCCTTTAGGCCCTACTTCCTCAAGCTGCCACCAGTTTCGAGTAATCCCATAAGCTTGGGACCAAGCTCTTAGCACTTGTAGGAGACACTCAAGACCCAAATACAGAACAGAAATTCATGATACAAAAGAGAAACAGAAAGGAGAAAAGTTCTGGTGTGCCTGTACTCTCTTGCGGTCTCACTCCTAATACTTTCAGCCTTAGGGCTACCTTATAGATGATTCACTCTCCTATCAATAGTTACAGCACCTAACAGGAATTCACGTACCGAGTGTTCACTGCACCAGAGGTACAGTGGGACTCATGTGCTTATCCGCCCAGAAACTCCTAGCCATGGATTTGGAGAGAACCAATGATGTGCATATTTTGCAGACTGAAGAACTTGTCTTAGAGAGGGGAAGCCACTTGGGCTAAGTGCTAGGGATAGGCAGGAGACTGTTCTTCCACTGCAAAGCCTTTGATATTAGCCAGTATGAAAAGGCCAAACTGTGAGCCAGGAAGTTCACTGGAGCCAGCCTCAGCTGCAATACTGAATCTCTACTCACCCCTGCTGAGAGATGGCTCAGCTGGAAAGGGTGCTTGCTGCCAAGCTTGAATACCTGAGATGCACATGCAGGAAGGAGCGAACCAAATGCTGAAAGTTGCTCTCTGACCTTTACAGGCAATCTGTGATATGTGTGCTCATACATGCATAGACACCACATACACACCCCCACACACATACAACACACACACAAACATAGACACACACACAACACACAGACACACACAAAC
>CAJQZJ010032781.1:1499946-1522437 GCA_907164525.1 Lophiomys imhausi
TGTGTGTGTGTGTGTGTGTGTGTGTGTGTGTGTGTGTGTGTGTGTGTAAAGAGAGGGAGACCACATGGAGCATAAAGCAGGTGTGGAGGCACACGCCTGTAGTTCCAGCACTTGTCAAGAAAATTAGAAGTTCAACTTCACTTTAACAACGTAATGAGTTAGAAGCTAGCTCTGGGATATAGGATATCTTCTCTCAAAAACATTTTAAAAACATATAAATAAATAATATCCTTAAATTTTCTAGCACCCATCAAGAGATGTTGACCAGCAACAGTGGTTCTCAACCTTCCTAATGCTGAGACCCTTTAATACAGTTCCTCATCTTGTGGTGTGGATGGACCCCCAACCATAAAGTTATCACTGCTACTTCATAACTGTAATTTGGTTACTGTTATGAATCATAATGTAAATATCTGATATGGAGGATATCTGACATACGATCCCCCTCCCCCATGAAAATCTTGATCAACCCACAATGAGATCTGGACCCACAGGTTGAGAACCACTGCTCTAGAGTAAAGTTGAGCTAACTCAGGCAGTGAAGGCAAGAAGCAGAAGGAAAAGCAGAGTCGTGAAGAGATGAGAGGAGCTAGAGTTGAAGGGTAACAAAGGCTGCTAGTTGGAGAAAGGGAGGCAGGGCTGATCAACCCCTGAGCTCTGGCTGGAGCAGCTGGCTGGGGTTGGGACCTTCCTGTGGGGAGGGAAGAAAGGCCAATCTAGGGAGGCTGGAGGTGAGCTCAGCTTGCCAAGAACTGCTAGTGAGAGTCTCTGCACCATCCAAAGAGGAAAGTCCAGGATGAGGAGAAGCAGAACAAAAAGAAGAATTATTGAACAGCAGATATAGGGCCAGGCGGCTGTCACTATTTTAGTAATGACAATATCTTCTCTGGGTTGGAAGAGGAGACTCAGTCAGTAAAGTGCTTGTGTCACCAGTGTGGCAGCCTGGGCTTGATCCCACCAACCCAAGTTGTCAAAAACCAGGCATGGTTGCTCACACTGTAATCCAAGCACTGGGGAAGCAAGAATAGGTGGGTCGCTGGCTGGCCAGGCTAGCCCACTCACTGAATTCCAGGGCAATATGAGATTCTTCTTGGGGTGGCAGAGGGAGAGGGGGGAGGAAGGGGAGAGAAGAAGAGGATAGAGAAAAGGAAGAGCAGAGGAGAGGGAGAAGAGGAGAGGACAGGAGTGGGGAGGAGAGAAGGTAAAGGAGAGGAAAGGAAAGGGGAGGGAAGGGGAGGAAAAAAGAGAGGGAAGGAAGGAGGCAGGAAGGGAGAGGGGAGAGGAGAAGGAAAAATTAGAATGCATTTGAGGATGGCACCTGGGGTTACCCTCTAGTCTCCACATGTATGTGTATGCATGAGCATACTTACACATACATGAATATGTGAGCATGCACATACACAAGGGTAATGTCTTCCTATGTCTGATGGAAAAATGGTGTGTAATTCTGATGTCCCTCCTAATGTTATTTTTGAAGTAAATGTCACAGCAGCCCTATGTGCAACTGAAAGTGAGCCAGGCCAGCCTAGTGGGGAAGGTGGCTTTCAGGCTGTGTGTTAACAGCGCCCTGCACTGCACCTCCCAAAACGCCAGCTCCAAAGGATAATCAGTCCTTGAAGCCTCAAATTACTCAACCTCTCTGTGGCTTTCTTCTGACCTCTCAGCATGTGTAGCAATATGTACAACGATGAAAGCCCCACCCTGCTCTGCTTGACCTGGCCACAGTGACCCTCTAAGTCCTTTGCCTTTGACACCCAAGCAAAGCTTCCAAGTACCCTGGCAGCCCTCAGTCTAGGGACACATAGCTTCACCAGTAGATGTGCAAGCGATCAAACCCTTTTCAAAGAACCAGGACATTCAGAGGGTCTTGGCATTGTCCGGCTAGAATTAAAGCAGGATCAAAAAAAAAAAATCCATAGCTCTCTGAACAATGAAGAATAGAAAGATGAAACCTACTTCCTGCCACCTTGGAAATGTACATGTTCATTCTTTCAACCAACATGGATTGGCCCTGTTCTGTAATTTATCCCCTTTGTAAAACTGTATGGACATGAAGATAAAAAAAAAAATCACCACACCTCCTGAGGAGGTGGCCAGTGAGTGGCAGCAACTGGAGAAGACATGACAGTAGTGAGTGAGTAGGAATGCTGGAGGAGGATGAGCGAGCAGCACTTACTCCCTGGACCCTCATTCTCCACAATTTGATAGATAAGGAAACTAAAAAATGGGAGCTTGATCAATTTCTTCAAGTCCAAAAGCTGGTAAGTCATTGAATTTTAACCCAAGCAATCCTTATGACCCAAAGCTCTGCTGGGCAAGTAACCTTGGCATAGGGTCTGAAGTGGTATGTAGGTAGAGGGTGTGCCAGACCTAGCAGGCCAGTGGACTCTGAATGGGGGCTGGTCTGAGGACAGAAGCAGAGACAGGACCCACTTAGAGACAAGCAGTGGCCCAGTGCAGGGGTGGAGTTAAGAGCTATTGAAATAGAGCAGTAAGAATTAAGCTGTGAAGGACTTCTTTCAGAAATGCAAACTTCCCTTGGTGTGTAAGGGAGCCATTCTAGATCACTGAGTTTGAGAGCTGTGGTCAGAACCATCCTTCAGAAAGAAACAAGGAACTATGCTCCAGCTGCACACTACAGTGAGCATCAACAAACAGATCGGGTTCCCTACCCCTGATATAAAGCTCACACTTAATGTACAAGCTGTCCCAAACAGATTGCCCAAAACATGAAATACATCAAGATGAGTTTCTCGGCCACACAGTCAAAAAGAAGTGAGACTTCTTAGTCGGTTGTTGAAGTGGTGACTCAGGTACTTGGTCTCCATCCTTTTGCTCTGCCAACACCCACGTTTCAAGTTCGCTAGGCCAAGCAGATGAAGGCATCAGAAGGACAAAGAGTTATGGGGGTGCCTTTCGTAAGTTTCCAAGTGACCTCTGCTCACGTCCATCAGGAGGCCTGTGGCTCAGCCTAAGAACACAGTAACTGGAGATGTGGGTGGGGCCAGATAGCCTAGTCCATATAGTGGCTCATGGGAGGAAGCACAGGTTTGAAGGAAGTTGGTCTTGCTATCGGACCTGAGTGAGGCTGGTAAAGCTCATTTTCCCTCTAGTGATAACTTCTCAGTCTAGCACCTCATTCAATGTGTGGTTGGGAAATGAATTTTATAAGCAAACGAAGCTTAAAATACCATAAGCATGATCCCTCTTAGCATGGAGTCTTATTTGTCTAGATTATTTCTGAAGGTTCCAAGCTGATTTTGCACTTTCTTACCTAAGTGAACACAGCTTGGTTCCAGCCTCTTTTGATAACCAAGATGACAATTGCTCATGTCACCTGTTGAGACACAGGGTGTTATGATGACCATGCCTGTCAGTGGGAAACTGTTCCCGCTACATGCCTGCCAACTTCTAGACTGTTCTGTTGAGGTTCCTCTTCCACCTTCATGATCTCTTGGAATGTGTACTGTCACTGTCTTCTTGGGTCTCTTAATTTCTAAATGTTCCCAAGATTTCTAATTTCTGGTACCATTTCTGTTTCCAACCACCCCACTCCCTTACACAGATTTCCTCTCCTCTTCCTTTTTTTTTTTTTTTTTTTTTTTCTTAATTTAAGGTTTCTCTGTGTAGCCTTGGCTGTCCTAGAACTCACTTTGTAGACCAGGTTGACTTCAAACTAAGAGATCTCATTACCTCTGCCTCCCGAGTACTGGGATTAAAGGCGTGTGCCACCACACCCCACTCCTATTCCTTTTTGTGCCATTTCTTTCTCTTCTTTCTCCCTCACACTTCCTTTCCTCCTCTTTTTCCTCATCGACATCCTTCTTCTGCCTTCTCTTCACTCTCCTCTTCCTTCTCTCCCTTCTTCTTCTTCTTCCTCCTCCACTTCTTTTGTTATTTTGAGACAGAGTCTCACAGTATATCCCAGGCTAGCCTGGGCTCAAGGTGATCCTCTATCCTCAACCTCTTGAGTTCTGGAATTCCATCCATACACAGCCATACCAAACTCTTCATCTAAGATCATCTGCCAACAACAATGGGCCTAAGATTTGTACCCATGCCTGCCATTCACGCTGGGCTCCCTCCAGTTCAGTGATATACAATCACTGTTCTGGTCATGTGGGCTGCTCTTATTCATTGACTGGATGAGAATGAGAATGACTCTTCTTATGAGGAGTGTCATTGCACTGGACAATCCTCCATGTCTGAGTAGAGTATAACCATAGGAGTGAAGACAATAGTGTCCTGGGTAGCTGCCCAAGAGAATCTATTACATAATAGTTGGTGCCTAAGAGCTGGGTGCTGAGCAAATGTGAAGAAGGGGTTGGGAGAGAAGAACCTTGTGCTTCATTAACACACTGCTGCCCGGCCCAGAGGATGTACCGTGGTTACAGAAAGCTGCTCGGCTTTCCCCCACTCTTTACCCTGTCATTTAAGGAACTCTCAGTTCTCATGCCTGTCAGCTCTGCACCTTCCCAGGCCTGGCATCCTGCTCACATTCGTCTTAGGTTTCTTTCAAGCTGGCAGATGCCAAACAAGCCAGATTTGTAGAATCAGACTTGTCCACCAACACTCAAGACCATCTTATGCTAGTGAAAAGCAGCCTTCTAACTATCCTAAGGGTGCATGGAGTCTTCATGTGGTCTGTCTTCCAGGGAGTAATTGCATATGTTTGTGAAAGCAGTCATATCAGGGAATTATCTGAAGACAGCAGGTGAGCCCATGAAAGCTACCAACCACTGTGCTAGTATCCCAGGAAAGAAGCGGGCTCTAGGATGCAACCCACCTTTCAAACCACCATGCACACTCATGGGGAACAAAGGAAAGTCATCTACGACTAAGCAAAAAAGTAAGGGACCAAGAGAGCAATAAGTTACTTCAAATATCTCCTGAACATCTGCTGTAAGTTGTGTACCAGTCACAAAAATGAAAATTTCCAGTCACTCAAGCTTGTGATGAGGACCCTGAAGAAAGCAGCAGGACCCCACATTAACTAATTTTCCGATCACTGGCAGAGACACCTAAGGAAGAAAGGTCTTCCTGAGATCAGAGTTTCGGAGGCCTGGATTCAGAGCTTTTTCGGCCCCATGTGCTTGAGAACATCATAGCAACAGGAGCCTATGGCAGAGGAGATTCTTCATGGCAGATAGAGGGCAGGACAAAGAGGAATGCCAACCCTCAGCCAGCCCTGCCTTCCTTTTTGATCCCCTCTGAGGCCTCAGTCAGAGGATGGGATGGTACCACTCAGGACCCCAGTCAGGGACAGTGCCAGATTCAGAGCAAGTCTTTCCCATTTCTCTCTGGAAACGCCCTCACAGACACCCTGGTGTGCCTCGCTGATTGGCTAGAGGACTCTCACTCCAGTCAAGTTGACACTGAAGATCCACACTTGGCTCAGCACATACGAGAAATCAATGTGGATTCAGGGTTCATTGGTCTCCTACTTTGGTGACGTGTTTAGAGTGGAATGGAGGGTACAACACGTCCAATCGGAAACTCAACATAATCAGAAACTCAAAGATATGGCAAAATAATCCCTTAAAAAGATGTTGACTCCATTAGTCATTAGAAAACTGTATACCACAAGCACCACCATGAGACACTTCCTCTCACCCATCAGAATGGCTAACATCAGACAGAGAGGGCACAGCACGCTGCCAGTGACACAGAGAATCGAAGCCCTTTGCACGGCAGGTGGGAATGGAAAGCGCACAGCCCCTTGGGGAAGCAGACTGGAGATTTTTAAGATATTAAACAAGATTATCTTATGAACCAGAAATGCCATTCCTAGGTTCCTCAAGGAACACAAAGATGTAAGTTAACATAAAGGCTTGTATTTGAGTATTCATAACACCATCCATAATAAACAAAGACATACAACCCAAATATATATAAATTGGTGGATGGATAAACAAGTAAACTGTAGAATGTGTGACTATAAAATGATTATTCTATTTACAATAGACAGGGAAAGAAGGGCAATCTGTAGATTAAAAAGTAGCCCAATGGTCAAGTGGGGGTAGACAGGGAATGGACAGGGCCTATAAAGGTGTGTAGGGTTTCTTTTCAGGATGATGGAAATAGTCTAAAACGAGCTTACAATCAGTGAATGTGTCACCAGGCATTGCACTGAACGCCACTTAAGAGGTGGGGCAGGATCAGAAATTCAAAGTCATCTTTGGCTACACAGTGAATCTGAGGCCAGCCTGGGCTATATGAGACCCTGTATCAAAAATGGTAATAAAATAAAATGGGTAAATTTTATGGCATACAAATTATATCTTAATAAGACTGAATGTTAAAAGCTCATTAAAATGCAATTAAATTAAAAGGAAATTATGGGCTTTCCCAAGCCTCCCCTTGAAGTTAATTCACTGCTAGTTATGGTTATGAAACATATACAAAACTCCAGTGTTGCATTTTAGAAAATAAAATCAACTTCCCAAGTCAGAAGTCTCTGGAACTGGTTATCTGCTGAATAGTGATACTTAAACACCACCATCATAGCCATGTGCCATGCCCATGTGAGTGCCGTACGTGCCCACTGCTCAACTGTTTGTTCAAACCCGTTTGTTGAACACCTCTGTGCTGGACATCTTTTATGATACTACAGAAACTGCATAAATAAGATAGCGTATTTCTTCTTACATCCCAGAATATGGGAAAGACAATAACGTGTAGGCACACAAATCAATAATTAGGACTGTTTTAGAGTGATACGTGAGTTTATAAAAATAAAATAAAACCTGGGTCATGGGATAGTGTCAAGAAACGGGAAAGGTGACTGGTGAGATGGAAGAGCAGGAAGGATTTCTTGGCGTGTAAAGTTACTCCAGAAGGGCTTGTAGGAGTGTCACACAGAGAGGGAAACAGTGATCAAGATGCGCATAGATAGATAGCAATGGGGAGATGGCAGTGTAATGGCTGTACAGGAGGATGCTGAGGGACAGACAAACAGCAAGCTGCAGATGGTGGGGCTAGGGCACAGAGCTTAAAGGGAGTCTGGGGTTTCATTAGCACATCAGGAGGCCATGAAAAGGTTCAGCAGATGCATGATACAACTTGATTTGCATATTGAACATGATTTTGGGAACTTCTACAGACAGGGATACAGGTGAGGGAGTGATTGAGAGATGCTAGCTCAGAGTTAAGAATACTAAGGGGAGATGTGGGTAGCTCTCCTGGAGGCAGAAGGCATGATGAGGTGAGGAGGGGTGAGATGTGGAAGACAGACCCAACAGGAATACACCAGCTGTAGGACTAGAGGACAAATACCAAGAATGAACCCTGGATTGGGGGATGAGTAGTTTCGGGCAAGTTACACTGTGGATTGTAATTGCAAACCTCCTGTTTGAGATCAGCCCCATGTTCATGTTATGGATGCAAAACGGACCTTGAGAAACCTAAGCCACTTACCCAGTGACATTCATCTGAGAAGTACAGGCAGGTTCTATCTAAGCCAATGATAACGAAAGTCAGACTTTTTAGGTATGGCTCAGTACTGCCTTCTGCCATGCAGTATGACATTCCTCATCCAGGCAAGGGTTGGAAACAATACAGGTAGTGCTACGTGGAGAGGAAAGCTGAATGGAGAGACTGTTGATGATTTGTGGCCCCTGAGGCTGCTGGGTGGGCCTGTCACTGAACAGCAGGGAAAGTAGCTTCTTGGGACTCACATTAAATAATCAGTGTGGCTTTCACCAAGGTGCCTGAACTGAGACTGACAGCTAATAACAGCCTGGTAATTACAGGAAAACATCAGATTGCAAGGCCAGAGTATCAGAAAACACCTAAGCCATTTAATATATCTGTTTGCTCCGGACCAATGGGCTGCTCCCCAGAGCAAGGCCAGTGTCATTACCGAGCTAATGGGCATCACATTCTGAGGTATCTTTCCCCCTGCCAAATAAATCAGAGTTTTAAGAAGTAAAGCCATAGTGTTGCTGGCTACAAATGTGTACAAGGACATCACCAGGCATTCTAGGTGTCAGCTTTAATTTGACTTGGCTTGGTCTATTCTCTTAAGAAAGGCTCAGGAGGCATCAGCTGGGTCAGAGAGGATTCTGCCTGCTCTTGCTCCTCCGGCTGTGACAGAAATCAGACCTTGATTTCTTAGCTTGCTTCCTCAAATAGGAATTGCCCCTGTCACCACAGTATGAAAGGGTTACCCATGATAGAAGTTGTCAGGTTTCCCTGTCTCCTGTGTGTGCATGCCTGTGTGCATGTTTGCCTGTGGGTGTCTGCCTGGGTCTGCGTGCATGTGGGCATGTGTGTGTGTGTGTATGTGTGTGTGTGTGTGTGGGTGTGTGTGTGTGTGTGTGTGTGTGTGTGTGTGTGTGTGTGTGTGTGTTGTATTTTGTGGGCTGTTTTATGGAAGGAAAGGCATATAATCAAATCCAGGAATATGACTGAAGGATTAATTCACACAGTCTAAGATCATCTTGAACCCCATCAAAGGGTGCATACCTTGTCCTGGGTTCCAGGATGATGGAAAACACATGCAAATTGGCAAAGTGTAGAAGGGACAGCAAAGGTAAAATTAGAATTTCATGTGTACATACATACATGTTCTCTTGGGCAGCCTGCACCCCACCTGCCTCCCACAAGCTCCCAAGCAGCTTGCATGGGGTGGTGGGAGAAGTGGTCTGCAGCCTCTGAGGACTCACTCTCTGGGAATACCTCCTGAGTCCTTATGTGCTGTGGATTTTTTTTCTGGGCATTTTTCACCTCACACCAGCTCTAATGATCTTGGCATCAAGCTCTTACTGGATTAATAACTGGCTGGGCTTAATGGTCCTTACTGTGTCCTGGGACATTTTCTCAGCCAGCCATTAATTTCAGGCAGTGCCCAGAGCTCTAGCCATGGCTTTTCCACTGTCTTCTCCTCTGAACTCAGGTGTCTTCAGACACTCCCCTTCCTACTGTGCATCAGAACCAAGACAATTACTGGCAATTGGTCCACCTTTATACCTTCTGCTCATGTGTTCCCAGAAGACAGAGGAAATGAGAAGCTGGGTGTCACTCATTTGGCCACCACTCTCTCTAGTCAGCATTAAATGTTTAAAAAAAAAGTGTCTCATCTAGCCCAGGTTGACCTGAGACACACTATGTAGCCAAGGATGACCTTGAACTTTTGGTCCTCCTGTGTGCACCCCAAGTAATTACTTTGCTGGCATGCACTACCGTGCCAAGCTTTTTGTGGTGCTGAGGGTCCCACCCAGGGCCTTGTGCATGCTAGGCAATCTCTTGGCCATCTGAGATATGACCCCAGACCAATGTACTACTCTTATAGATCAGGACAGAAGAGACCTCCAAATTAGAGTGACACAGTATGGGTGGCCATATTTTCTACCAAACTACACAACTGCTGAGCAAATCAGACTATACGGGGGGGGGGGGGGAGAGAGAGAGAGAGAGAGAGAGAGAGAATCTGGGAGACTGAATACTATGAGGAAGACACCAGACAAGCTGTCTTCCAAGGTAAAAACTCCCTTCTGAGCTACTCATCCCACCTTCCTCCTCTGCAGCCCTTTGTTTCTCAGACAGAACCCAAAGCCAGTCCTCCCAGGTTCCACTTAGCAATCTGTCCACTGCACATCCTATCACACAATGGAGGAGCACACAGACAGTCCTCCCAGGTCTTTAAGATGCTAGGATTTTAATGAGATGTGGAAGAACACATCTCCCTCAGAGGACCACTGTACATCCTAAGAAACAGGGCCACACCATGTGTATGATCTGTAGTCATCCTGTTTCCAAGACACCATTAGTGAACACAAGAACCAGAGTCCACTCCCTCTTTGGAAGTGGCCCCACTTTTCATACACCCTCCTCTCGGTGCTGGAAGTGTAACGTCATCTGTAGAAGAGCAGAGCCAGAGCGGTTCTTACTGGCACCCCTTAGCAATGGGCACTTCAGGCAGAATTCAGACTTCAGTCTTTTTGTACCATGTGGCACGTGAACACAGCTTAAAGAGTGGATGATGGTGTCAGGGAGAGCTGATAGAACGAAGCTGGAATGGGAGGGCAGGGAAGAGGGGTCACAGTTGTCTGGGGCTTGGGTCAACTGCTCCTGAGTTTGGATTGGGTCTGGAAATCACAGAGGATATGTGCATCAGGTTCAGAGGCTTTCTCCTTCCTTCCCTGAAAAGATCTTCTGTACAGAAAGATGAGAAAGAGAACAAGGTCCTTGAAGTGTCCCTGCAGTGATGGGTGTTTCACCTGTCAGTCACCCTTAGCTATGAGGAGTCGACAGAGTAGTTACAGGGGGAATGAGCTACCCGTCCCCTGTCACAGTGAACATAGTGACTGCAGATTGAAAATTAACCTGATAAGTTCAGCTTGCATGGCTGTAGGTCCAGGTCCACTAAAGTGAATTTATGACATAGCCTGATGATGTGCCAGGTACAGGCTACTTCCCAACAAGTTGGAGGGTACTTGGAGATCCTTTAGGCCCCTGAAACAGTATGAGCAAGTGACCCTGAAGTTGGTTGCCCACTAGAACTAGACAGTAAGACCCTATTACTGAAGACATCATATGCTTTCTTCATAGAATAAAAATAAAAATCAGTCTGAAACTGGGTTGGAAATATATCTTCTGTTGGTTAGCCCTCTTAATGCCAGAAGGTGCAGGCTGGCAGGAAGAATTGTCATGACTAGTCTTACTTAGCTCTAGTATATTAGTGACCATCGAGACAGGATGTGCCACTGATGCAATAGTGGCAAGAATGTTATGGAGGATATCCAACCACTTTCTGATTGGATTTGGGGTCCACACCATAGAGCCAGAGGAAGGGGAGGATCAGAAGTGTTGTGGATCCCTGTTTAACACCCGTGATGTGGGGCTGTTGTACTCCTAAGCTAACAAAAACTCTGACAAGAAGAGCAATCAATATCCAGTCACCGAGGAAAGAAATGCTCACAAAGCCCCTGCTGTCTTGAGGATCTATAGGCCATTAATTATTGATGTGGAAGAAAAGACATTTTTCTCAGTGCTGTAGCTACCTGGGAAAGTGTCCAAGCTCCTGTAAGCAGCCCTAAAGAAGTCGCTGTTCTTGTACTCTATCTCTCCTCCCTCCATCTCTCTCTCTCTCTCTCTCTTTCTCTTTCTCTCTCATACACACACACAGATAAGTAGAAAGAACATTTGTTAGGAAGAGTAAAGAATCAGTGGGAAGGGGACAAACAAGGCTAATTTAGGGTTAATATGATTAAAAATACATTATATACATGTCTGAAATTTCATAATGAAACCCACTATTACATATGATTAATACATGCTAATAAAAACATTAAAAAGTTTTTTTAAAAAACCCATAAAGTAACCTAATGAAGAAAACGTTTTCTGTTGTATGGTTATATAGTACCTCTGGGCATATTAAGTATTCATTAAAGGTCTTCAAATGAATGTCAGGATGAGTAAAGGGATAAAGGAATGAGTATCATACAGTTACAAGTATCTAGCTCATCTCTTTTCTTAAAAAAAAGTAAGAAGGTTAGGGAACTTATTTTGAGATCAGCCATAGACTTGGTCTCCTGACCCTCTAATGTCTGAATGGCCTACTACTTGCAGAAGCTCCACATTGTCACAGGACATTTTGGTGGGTTTCCCATGAGTGGCAATACTGTAAGGAAGGGGACTAGTTCTCCCAGGGTTTCCCAGCAAGCAGCACTCTCAACCCTAACACCCAGCAACCTAACTCACAGGGTCAGACTCTCAAGAAACTGTTAAGACAGTTCTGCAAGTCTTCATTCTCCACTGTCAACCATCTGTCAGCCCTTAGAAGTCAGGGTTTCAAAATTGTGTAGCCTCATTATTACAGAGCAGATTGAAGATCTACAGTAAGAGTGTAGCACACATAAAGGTTTGCATTAACAAGGATTACACAGACAACCGTTGTTAAGGATTTGTGTAGATCTGATAGTTGGCAAATTTTTATGTTTTAGATATTCTTAGAGAAGAGTTCCATTTAAGAATGTTCACTTATAGGACCAAAATGCAAATAAAAACTTACAAACTTTTTGAATTTGTAAAAAAAAAAAGTCACATTTCTTCAGCTCTGCTTGCCCACAGTGCTGCTGTCCCCTGTCCCCTTTGTTCAGTAGTCCTGGTTGTCAACTGCAAAGGACACTTTCCCCACCTGGCCCTGCTGTGACTTCCTCCTTCTAAAACACACACTTCTGTCGGTCCCTTGCCGATTGTCCCTTGCCTTTCTGGCCAAGCTTCATGGGCCTTTATCTTGGGTCCCAGAGGCCCTAGTGCCAGCTTAGTTTGGCACTTACTTGGACCCCCCCATTGTTCTGAGAGCATCCTCTTCCTGGGCTGCAAGCTCCTTTGAGAGGAGATGTGATCGTGTTTTATCTATAGCACCAAGTTCAGTGTCTGATGCATAAAATCAATATGTTACCAATGAACTCCTCAAGACTCCTGTTTGGACAGTTGCTCTTCTGCTATTGGTGACATTTTGATAGTCTGTGAAAGCCTTGGAAGGTGGGATCTAGCTGGAGGAGGTGAGGCTCTTGAAGTTTACAGCCCCACTCCATGTCCTGTTCTGTCTGTATCTGGCCACAATTTAGTGACAAATAAAGTAATATGATTGAATAAACCATATTGCATAATTCACATATAGAATGTGGCAGTAAAACAAGGAACCTTTACCCCAGAAGTCTACACAGAGGATTCGGCAATGTCCTTCCTCCAGACCCCTGAAACGGGGTGAGGTGAACAGGAATGTGGTTCTTCCTCAAGAAGTAGTTCTGGTCTTGATCATATGTTACCCTTGTGAACTCAGGGCCGTGCGTGAGTGGGTTCTCCTCTGAATGGTACTGGCTGTCATTTTACTGCACCTGCCCAGGCCAGAGTCCTGAGAGTTGGAACACTCATGACTAAGAAATAGCTTACTGGGTTTTGGGGGGGAGGATGGAAGGGACTCACTGAATGAAGCTGCAGGATGCTAGCCTAACGGCTGATCCCATGGCCTCTAGAGTCAGATAGCCTGTCTTCCTATCCCAACTCTCCCTTTCTTTTTTTTTAAATTTATTTATTTATTGCTTCAGGTTACATCTCCATCATAGTGTCCTCTTTCCACCCTTCCCAGTCCTGCCCTCCCACCCTCCTCCCTATCCCTTTCATCCCACTCCTCTGGAGTGGAGTGTCCTTACATAACAGTCCCCTGCCCCAGTTCAGGAGTCATATGAGGGCCAAAAGCCTCCTCATACACTGGAGGCCTACAAGATAGTACCACCAGGGAAAAGTGTCTCAATGACAGGGAGAGAAAACAAACAAACAAAAAAGTCTATGTCCATGTTCCCTTTGGTGCGTTGGTTGTAGTATAGATATCCTGTACTATATAGCTAAAATCCGACTATAAGTGAATAGATGCCATATGCGTCCTTCTGAGTCTGTGTTAGCTCACTCAGGATGAGCTTTTCTAGTTCCATCCATTTGGCTGCAAATTGCATAATTTCCTTGTTTCTGATGGCTGAGTAGTATTCCATTGTGTAGATGTACCATAGTTTTTTAATCCATTCTTCAGTTGAGGGACATCTGGGTTGTTTCCAGTTTCTAGCTATTACAAATAAGGCCGCTATGAACATAGATAAGGAAACTTCCTTGTGAATTGGTGAGGAATCATTTGGATGTATACCCAGAAGTGATATGGCTGGGTCCTGAGGCAGAGCTATTCCAAGTTTTCTAAGATATCTGTATGATATTAAGCAAAATTTCTTTCTTTTAATCCTTCAAACTTCTAATTTGTAAAGTAACAGCAATAACACTTTACAGGATTATTTGAAAGATAAATGTGATTACATAATAAGCTCAGGGACATTCTCAACATGCAGAGCACTCAGTAAATTGTGACTTGACCACTCTTTTTTAAAATACCCCAGCTTTTCAGTGGCCTAACTAATCCCCATCAGTCAGATTCCAGCTCAGACCTCCTCCATAGCCCCATACCTTGATGTGTCCCTTCCTCCATAGTCCCTCACCAAGATACAAGCTTTGGAGGGCTCCCTTTCCCTCTTTTTTGCATATCACTTCCTGACTCCATGCACTAGTTTGCTTTTTTTCTATGTTAAAACACAACTGAGACATATACATACAAGTAGCATTATATGTACTAGGTTGTATCCATTTTGGAATACACACACACACAAACACACACAATCTCTCTCTCTCTCATATAACAACAATTAATGGAAAAATAGCTCATGAATTTGAAAGAGAGTAAGAAAGCATATATGGAAGGACTTGGAGGGAGGGAGGGAGGGAAAAGGAAAATAATATATTATAACCTCAAACAGCAACAACTTGAAACCAACTCAAAAGGGTTCACTTGACTCACAGGTCGCACTCCATCACCAAGGGAAGCCAGGCAAGAGCTTAGGACAGACACACAGATACAGGAAATGAAGCAGTGACCACAGAGGGACCACCAACACTGATGTCTGCTCAGCCAGCTTCCATAGATAACCCAGAGCCACCTGCCCAGAAGTGGCACTGCCCACAGTGGTGTGGGCACCTTCCATTAATGTGCAATCAAGAAGATGCCCCACAGACATGCCCTATGACCAATCTGACGGCCTCATGGACACATCCTGTGACCAATCGGATGAAGGAATTTCCTCAGCTGTTTCCCTCTGCCCAGATGTGTCAGCTTGACGAGGATAGCCATCACATCCAGTTACTGTCACCTAAGAACAACTAAATATTGCATTTGTGGTGATGACTTAGAGTGGTCAAGCCTCTGATTTCCCAAGCCCGTGTGTCAGTCATTAGCTCGAAGTGCTCAGTCCTGATTCCTGAGTATTTGCCACATGCTCCATATTAAATGATAATTTTTTTTTTGGCGCACACTTTCACTGTGTAGCCCTGTCTAGGCTGCAATTGGCTGTGTAGACATGCTGGCCTCAAAATCACAGGGATACTACAGCTCCTTCTACCTCCAAAGTGCTGGGGTTACAGGTGTGCATCGCCACTCTAATGACAGACATGAGATCGCCTGTCATTGATTGACTAATTCTTGTGAAGAGTCCCATGCTTCAGCTGGGCTCAGCTACATGTAATGACTATTTTCACAGGTCACATAGTACTGATTTTAATGACTTAACCTAAACTCCCCATATCTTTGGGTTTTTCTCCCCTCTACCAAGGTAGAAAGGGCTGGTTTCCTGTGCTACAGCTGAAGAAAACAAGGCTTGCAGAGGTCAGTGATTTAGAAAGTTTCTAAAGCTAAACAGATGTTGCAAACAAAGCTGGACCCACCTTGCCATGAAAGAAGGTCTTGGGAAGCACTGAGTTGGGCTCTGACATCACACGCATGGTTCAGGAAACTCTCACAGTAAATATAAGACTGAGTGCTTCCGTACTAAGATGGATCTTATTCCCTGAGGCCAGACAGCCAGATGCCCAGTTCACAGTTCACAGGAAAGGACAGAACTCTGGGGGCTTCTGGAAGGCAACTTTCCTTCAGAGTGTTTTCATTGAGCTGGCCATGTGTCTCAGTTGGTAGAGTGCCTTCTGAGAATGCATGAATCCCTGGGTTCAATCTCCAACACTATGTGAACTGTATGGTGGAATGTGCCTGCAATCACAGCACTTGGGAGGTGGAGTCAAGAAGGATCAGGAGTTCAAAGTTACTCTTGGTTGCACAGTGTATTTGAGGTCATCCCAGGCTAAGCGAAATCCTGTCTCAATACAAAACATACATACTGTCATTTTCTTTTGAGCTTCCTGGCTTTGGGCTCAGGCTCTAATTTCGTTGTCTTCTTAGAACAAGGAAGAGATATGTCCCATTAAACATGGACAGGAGATGCTTAATTTGTTAGTTCTTAGGTGTTCAGAAAAGAAATCATTGGTTCAGGGTGCTCAGCTAAACATTGTTGGCAGCATTGTCCTGGGCTGGCTTTCCAGGAAGGGGATCACAGGGGTGTGCTTTCAGAACAGAGCCTGACCATCCAGTCCAAGAGGCTATGAGCACGAGGCTTTGTTCACATCAATGGAAACAGGATACTGCGATTTTGGCCTTACCCTATGCCTTAAAACCAGAAAAGGTAGTCTCAATTCTTCATTTCAAAATTACAGCACTGAACCTGCAGGTCATTTTCATGTGATTCTTGAATGGCATTTTATTGAGGGTCAGCACACTTTCCCACCATCCTAGCACCTTGGCAAATGCTTAGCTTTTCAATAGGTGAATAAGAGTTTCAAACCAAGAGTCACAGCAATTTACAGAAGAGGCTTTGCTTTGACTTGGAGCCATCTTTGGAATCAGAAATACCTAGTTTTGAAAGTGTGCCTTCATGACTTCCCATCTCTAAGCTAACCAAGCATGACAACAGTGGCCACCTTGCTGGCTTCACATGTCCACATGTGTATCTGAGCCCTAGCTAGTGACAGGCAGATCAACACCAGCCTTTTCTCCCTAATCTAACAGTTTCTGTCTGCAGTTTAGATGAAAGGCAAGGGTTAATGCATTCGCAACGAACCAGATATAATCTGGACAAGTCGGTGTGTAGGGGGTGAGGGGAGTCAGGGGTGAGGTTTAAAAGGAGGGAGGAGGCACCCTTATCTGAAGACAGGGATATAAGCTGGTGATGCCAAGGGAGGTAAATCCTGTGCCTGACACCATCTTTCTTGTCCTCTTGACTTGCAGCCCTTGAAAATGCATTGCAAGGACTGTGCCCTGGTGACCAGCTCAGGGCATCTGTTGCATAGTCAGCAGGGCCCCCAGATTGACCAGACAGAATGTGTTATCCGCATGAATGATGCCCCCACCCGCGGCTACGGGCTGGATGTGGGCAACCGCACGAGCCTGAGGGTCATCGCCCATTCCAGCATCCAGAGGATCCTCCGCAACCGCCATGACCTGCTCAACGTGAGCCAGGGTACCGTGTTCATCTTCTGGGGCCCGAGCAGCTACATGCGGCGGGATGGCAAGGGTCAGGTCTACAACAACCTGCAGCTCCTCAGCCAGGTGCTGCCTCGACTGAAGGCCTTTATGATCACACGCCACAAGATGCTGCAGTTTGATGAGCTCTTCAAGCAGGAGACTGGCAAAGACAGGTACAGGGCACAGGAGGGAAGCAGGGCAGTGAGGATCTGTGTTGGGGACAGATTTGCTAAAAGCAAAGCCAAAGATGGGGGTCTGTGTTGTGATCCACATGGCTCATGTCATCAACATCAATGGGGCTCACATATTGGGTCACCCTGGTAACAGACTACTCCAGTTGAGTGTATCAGGCAAAGTGACACAAAGCACAGTGACCATTACTGAGTAATTCACGGCCATGTCCTTATTTTAGAAAAAAGGCTAATGGTGACTGGCCTACATTATGAAAAAGTGGGACACGGTGGCTTCATTTATCGAGGAAATGGTGTGGGAAGATAGTGTTGGAAGATGGTTCAGTTTACTAAGTGCTTGCTGCACTAGAATGAGGACCTGAGTTTTATCTTTAGTTCCCATAGGGAAGATGAGCATGGTGGCCCATGCCTAGAATTCCAGTGCTAGAAAGAGAGAGGCAGGTGAATGCCTGGGGCTTGCTGTCAGCAACCTTAGCCTTCTTGATCGATTCCAGGCCAGGGAGAGGCACTGTCTCAAAAGACAGTGGACAATACCTGAAGAGAGATAGGTTGACCTGGGCGCCCACACACATTCACAAACACGCACATGAACCCACATTCAGGCACACCCACACATGTGCATGCACACGCACACAGAGACAGGAAGAGAGAGGGGAGAGAGAGAGGTGGGATTTATTTTCACTTTCAAGGATACACAGCCATTCAGGCAGCTGCTATTCACTGAAAACCCTCTGCTTGCTCACCACCGCACCTTGCATCTGTCTCTGGGAAGAGTCAAAAATAAGTTCTCACCCTCCAGACACACAGCCTTTGACATTCACCAAGTAGTGACAGGAAGAAAATGGAGCTGTAACTTTATGGCAGGAGACAAACCATTGTCAAGGGCAACGTTTTCCAAAGCGCTCATTAAGACTAGATAATGGGTTAGAGAGATGGCTCAGTGGTTAAGAGCACTGGCTACTCTTGCAGAGGACCTGGGCTCAGTTTCCAACACACACATAGTGGCTTCCAACAATCTGTAACTCCAGTCCAAAGGGCTCTAACACTCTTTTCTGGCTCTGTGGGCACCAGGTACTCACATGGTGCACACACATATGAATGTAAACAAAACGTACATGTGCATTAGGTAAACATGTTTAAATACTTGATAATAGAGCATGAAGTCAGTGTATTCAGGAAGAATTCTACCTAAGTATTCCACATAAGTAATGGCACCTGTGTGAGAATAAGGCGAAACACCAATTGAAAATATGTCAGGTGACGCATGAAGGTGATGGATGGATGCATGCGTGTATGTGGGGGCGCAACACACAATAAGTTTTTAGATATAAAATGTTCTAAACTTAGTGGTGATGGTTGTATTTGTGCATACACTAAAATGAATTAAATTGCAGTCTTTAAAAGTGAAATAAAAACCAAACACATATACACCCACATCCGAATGCACTTACAGTCCTGGGGTTAACTGTATTTCTTATTGCAAGTTGTAGATTTTTGAAAAATCAATGTTCTTCTGAGTGATCAAAAAGCTTTCTCCAAAAATAGAAGCTTCAGGCTGAGGCCTGGGACAGCATTTCTACAAGTACAGAAAGCCCTGGGAGGGGAGAGAAGTCTTTCCAAGGGACCAAATGACCAGGGACAGAAACATGCAGGGAAAACTGCAGAAAGGCCTGCTGTGGGTGTATACAAGTCATCTGGGCAAGGAGCACAATATAAGGTCAAAGGGGAAAAGGGTTACGAGGTGGACAGAGCCAAAAAAAGGATGAAATGTAGGACCCCGGGGTGCTCAGGGAAGCCTCAGGACAGTGGCTGGACACACAGCCCTGGACTGAAAGGGACAGGGAATGGCTGTCATCAGGCTGATCTAATGGTTTATGTAGTTATCTTTTAGTTCTAAAACATATACTATTATAGTTAGCGTACACTTAGTGGTCTAATACCCTTCTTATAAAAGCTGTTACTTGGTGGGTTTCTTATCTTAAATCTAAAGAGATTTGTTAAGTAAAATAAAGACCAGAGAGTACTGAATCCACTATTTGGCCAGCTTAGGAACAAATGAGGGGAAAACAGAGTCCAGTATGCCCAAATTCTGTGGACAAAAGACCTGTGTTTCCAAACCTCAGGAACTTTACAGGAGTCTGAGGGCAGGGCCTGACAGTAGAGGACCCAAGAGGGGCATTACTGCTGTCCACACTGGAGTCTCCTCCTTAGCAAGACACAACAGACTATGGCTACCACGGGCCAGACCCATGGCTAGCTTCACAGGTCTACAGCTTGACCAGGAGAGCCACTGTTAGCCAAACACACCTGTGACTAGTCAGACCCATGGCTAGCGAAGTCCAGACTTATGGCTAGCTAACAGACCCAAGGCTAGCCCAGCAGCTGTACACCTAGCAGGTCCAGGCCTGTGGCTAACTAGTTAATCTCTAACCCAGTCATGGATCACTCAGGCACTCCTGATCAAGGATAGGTGCTGATATAAATTCCCATCACAGCCGGCCCTGTGACACAGCAGTGAGAGCCCTGAATGTTAAGTTCTTTCACCAAAAACACACTTTATAAGGAATGGACAACCAAGGCATATTTGCAATTAAACATTGCCGCTTAGAAAATTCAAAGTAAGTTTAAACTGTCTCTGCCATGGAAAATGCATTCTCTCTCTCTTTTTTTTTTAAATGATTTTCATTAAATGCAAGTCTTCCCCAAACCCTGGTGCAGGGTTCACGAAAGCAACTGAACACTGCTGAGTCTCTGTAATGGATTCCGTGATGTGTATAGCCTAGATACTAGATCATCCCACCCTTTGGCCACTTGAGATCCCTAAGGAACAGTATCATCCCGAGATACATCCTACCCCTCCCTACAGCCTGACCGGTGAAAACCTTCTGCTCAGTACATCTTCCTTTGTTAATCTCAGCTGTAAGAAGAGAGCCAAGTCTTTGCAGCTGAGCTCCTGGGCCTCTTTCTGCAGATATACCTCAATTAGCACCCACCCTGCTCTGCTCAGGAAATCTCACCTATGACCTTCTAGCATGCCAAAGCTTATCGATCCTTCCAAAGGAGGTTCGTGTCTCTAACCTTAGGAGACTGTCTTTTAAAACCTAGTATTATATTGACTCGCTGTTCTTATATGTCCTTACTCTTAATCTGAGAGACAGAAGCAACCTTTCACAGCACATTTCCATTTGACTGAAACCTAGAACATTTAGGCTGAAACTATTTCTTCTATGTAAGAAGAGAAACCCAATGAAATGGGAGCATATGCTGAAGATACATAAATAGTTTGGTTTCCAAGCAAACCAAACTCATCATTGGGACATTCAGTTCAGGCAAATATATTTTAAGAAATTTGCCAAGTCAGTAGATTTTGATATATAGGAAATTTTATCCTTAAAGGTGGAGATGATAATGGCTCATGAACAATCTGCAATTAAGAAGCACAGCACATGACAGAGATGGCCAAATCATGTTCTTTGATTTTAGAAAGTAACTATACTTGAAAATAACTTTATAATTGAATAAGGGCACATTAGGAAAATATGATTTAGAACCAATATTATAGTAATTACATAAAGGAAGCATAAATGAAATAACTGCAGGAAGAATATTCCATTGAGATTATAAATGAGATTCTGGTGGAGCAGAAAGGCCTTTAATTGTAATTTAGTGTGCACTATAGCATTATCAGCTCAGTGTGTTACTTCATCATATAAAAGAATATCTGCTAATTTTCTCTAATAAGCACATGACAGCTCTTCATATTCTTTCATTACAGCTGATTAACTGTAAAAACAGTAGATATTCCTTTGTTGGAGGAAAAAAAAAGAGTTCCTTCCTTTCAGGAAGACAGTACAAAGCAGTTGCGTTTCTGTGGCGTGTGATCCCAAGGCTATTATTTAGGAAGTCTGGGGAATTTTAAGTGGCACTTGAAAGAACGCCTCACTTCAGTTCCTCTAGTCCTCCACTATGTATTCTTCCCATTTGTACCCACAGAGCCATTTCCTGTGGCTTTTTAGGCTGTGGTTTGTGATCTATCCCGAATCACAGAGAAACTTTGAGGGAGTTTCTACTCCTAGGAAAGCCCTGGTTGTTGTTTCCTGGAGATGGAAAAAGCAGGAGATTGGATGTGACCCTTTGGTTCCCAGATCTCTCAAGGATCTCTGGGATATGAGTGAGGGTTGTTCTTTTCCTGGGCTCCACATTTCCTGGTTACTACTCTCTCAGACTAGTCCAGGAAGAAGCACCTCCACCCAGTGCATTGACACAGCAGGGATGTGAACATAGGCTCTCATTTCAATGAAGGGTCTTCCCTTCTCCCACCGCTGACTCTGCTCCTTCCCAGCTCCTCTAGCCCCAAAGCCTTATGAACGAATAGCCCTAGTGAGAGGGAAGGGCTATATTTATACCTACAAAAGCTGGAAGCTTCTTTTCTTTATAAATGCTATCCTGGCTACTGATGTTTCTCCTCTATCACACCCCAGCACAGAAGGTTGGAAGGGTTTTCTTTATGGGTATTAAACAGTATCAAAGTAATGCTGAATTATTTCCTTTGTTCACTCACCCCAGTAGCCAAGAGAAATAAGAGGGATCTCCAGGTATCTGCACACCCCACTTGTGAATGTTTTCTAATGGTTTAAATGGCCAGAGGATGGAGTGTCTCATCCCTGCTTTGTAGTTAAGAGATTGAGTTTCAGAGATCAGTGGCAACCTGCCTCAGGTCATCCGCTGCATATGACAGAAGCAGGAGAGCATCAAGCTCTCATTATCCTCATCTGTAGGAGCTTTGACAAGCTTGGTCAGGAAGCAGAGGCATGGAGGAAAACATATTAAAGGCTTAAGAACTCAAAATTGAAACCAAAACCCACCCATGTCTGTCAGGCTCCTGACAAGGCAAAAGCCTCCTTAAAAGTATTTTTGTGTCCCTGCATGAAGGGAAATAGAGCAAACTGTTTAACAGTCTTCCTTCTCAAAGTATGGAGCTCCTCGGTGCATCTAGAAAGCCCTTTTAGCAGCTCTGCTATTCACCTCACATACAGCTCTGTGGCTGGGCAGACAGTCTGACCTTGGGGATAAGGTGTTTGGAGCTGGCTAATGAGGCATGCGAAGGCCATGAAAAAAGAAAAGGCAGCAATCCCAGAAGAACTGAAATTAACATCCACAGCAGTGGAGCATGGAGACCAGTGAGTCATTCTCGGGACTCAAATTAGACCTTGCCACTGTGTGTCCACGGGTCTCCTGAGGCTGGGTGTGTTGTTCAGCCTACACACAGGTGTCTGAATGGGCATGGCAATGAATGGCAAAATGCACAGAATTATTTCCTTAGACTTGTTGATTTTGGACTCAGACATTTTCAGAAGGCCCTGGGTGTCCTTAGGAAAAGTAAAAGTGGATGTTTTGTTAGATATAAAC
>CAJQZJ010032781.1:1523061-1543798 GCA_907164525.1 Lophiomys imhausi
TGTGTGTGTGTGTGTGTGTGTGTGTGTGTGTGTGTGTGTGTGTGTGTTAGGGGTGGGGGCAATTTTTTACACTGAGCCTTGCTCTGGAAAGAATCCAGCATGATTATGGGCCGGGGACTTGTTTACCAGAGTGCACACTTCACGGTTGTCCCTTCCAGGAAGATCTCCAACACTTGGCTGAGCACTGGCTGGTTCACCATGACAATCGCTCTGGAGCTCTGTGACAAGATCGATGTTTACGGGATGGTGCCCCCAGACTTCTGCAGGTAGGATTGATTCTGTAAGCGTACTTCATCAGCAGAGCCATGCAGGGCTGAGACCTTATCTAATTCTGAACTTCAACCACAAAACATGTCAATGCACCTTCTCAGAGCAATTAATTAGCATGTCCCAAGTCTTGGTTCTAGAAACGGCAAACAGCATTTAATTATGTGATATAAAATATTGAAAATTTTTGTTTGTGCTCCAGGAGAATTAATCCATCTTATGGACTTCATTTATTCTCTGAATGTTTATCAGCCAAAAGTAATGTAATAATTGGCATAATATTAATTATGAACAGGCATTAAGAAATATGAGTTTCCTTTTCATTTGGAAGAAATGCAATAATTTTTAAATGAATTCATGGGGACAATTCCTTGAATAGAGAGGCTTGTTTGCTGAAATTAAAATATTCTCTGAGTCTCTTCCTCTTACCACAGTCTAGCCTTGGTTCACATTAGAGCCAAAATCACGGGCTTGATTATTTGACTATTGATTTCAGGGCCATGTGCACACATCACTGCTGCTGGATGCCGAAGTGTCCCCCTGACCTGTGCCCAAGCAAAGGGCACTGTGTCCACAGAAGCAATGGGACTGTCCCAGGGCCTGGCGTGTGGAAGGCTGCCTGCACTGAGACTGTCCCATGCCCCAGGGCCTGGTGTGTGGAAGGCTGCCTGCTTGAAAACGCAGATGGAGTGTCAGTGCTCACCTTGATTTTAGCAATGCCCATGGCCTCCTCATGATGTCACCCTAGTCTTCAAACAGTCAAACCTGTGCAGGGGTTATTTACATCCTGCTGGCTGAAATGTATGTGTGCCTATCTTTCACACATTTCAAACCTAACGGTGCCTCAAAGGTCATGAGAAATCAAGAAAGTGTTATACTTTGAACATATGAAGCAAGAATGAGGAAAAGTGCTCTAATCCATCTCTGTTAGCCAATCTCTGCCGCTAGAACTGAGTGCCACGCACTGGGCATCTTCAAAGAATAAGTCGATATTCAACTCAGAGGCTGGCCTGTCCAAGATAGAGGGTCTGCTACGGGTGAGGGCTGTGATGTAACATGGTGTGCAGGATAGTGTCCATCAAGTTGATTCTGGGGATTGAGGTGCAGCTCTGAGTGTGTCTGTGAGGGTGTTACCCTGTAAGGACTAACCGAGGGAGCACTGCAGTCCCATGGGCCGCAGTCCCAGGAGATTGTTCTTCTCTAATTGGACCATTCTACCTTTGGCTTCATTTTGAAAATAGCTGAGGATCAGTAGGGACCCCAACACTATGTATAAACCCTAAGCTGTAGGAGTTAAGATATATTATGTAACAAGAATCAGTAACAGTTTGCCCTGGTTTGTGCAATGGTAGCCCCTGAGCTGGCTGAAGGCCCTGGCAGGTGACCTCCATATGGGCATTCTTGTGGGTTTGTTTCCATGTTTGGAGCTGTAGGCTCAGGGCAGGAGATGTTCATTGTCCTTCATACAGCAGGTATTTGTAAATATCAGAGAGGTGACTCTGACGTCCATTCTTTCTTTAATGGCCTAAATTAAGTTGACTATGGATAAAACCATTTCTGCCTGCAAGAGAGTTGCATAACCAAAAATTTTATTACCTATATTTATTAATACCTATGAAACACCTATAATATTTATAACCTATAAATGCCTAATACTTAGAACCTATAGTATCTATAACCTAAACCTAAGAACACCTAACCAATCCTACTTTAACCCTTTTGAAAGGATACTAGGATTCTCTAGCGCAGGTCCATGTGGGCAACTTGGTCAGCCTTCTATCTGCTGGCACACCTCAAACAGCAGTCACAGTCTGTCTCTGGCAGTCACGGCAGTCTTATCTTCAACTTGACTCAGTTTCCTCCAGGCGTAGCATCATCGCTGTCTGCTGGTTCATGCGGCCAACTTTCCACAACCTGTTCATCTTGGGGCAGGCTTCAGTCATACTTGGCATGGGTGCTCTGTTGCCTGCAGCTTAGACTGGCCTCGTCTTTTACTTTAAAGTCCTGCCATAGCCTCATGGGACAGGAGGTACCTACCCTGTTGCCTGTTTTTGAGGTCCTTGCGGTGGCCTCGGAATTCTTTTTGCCTCCTGGCATCTTATTAGCATAGCTTAACCGCTCTGCTCCTGCCCACTGTCTGTCTCTACTGCTTTTCACAACTTTCTTGGCCTGGCTCATGACCAGAGTCCCTTTTCGAGGTTTTTGTCTGTTAGCAAGACCTCAGTGAGAGCAGTTGCTGCATGTCTTCACACCTATGCCTCTTTTTTCTCGACGGGGCTTCTCCTTCCATGGTTCAGGCATGTGTCGTGGCTCCTTCTCTCTCCCCTCTCGAGGAGGCTCCTTCATGTGGAGCTCTCTGGCTTAAGTAAGGCATGGTCTTGAGGACTTCTGCTGTCTCAAGGGTTCACTCATGGTAACTTGGTTTCCATGGCTTCTGAGGCTTTTCAGTCATGCCCCTTGACCAGGCACTATCTGCAGGCTTCATGTTGCCTCAGTCCAATCCGGGCTCTGCTCACTTCCGCCCCAAGTCTTGGCCACTAGTTGAAAGCCTCAGCTAGAGTCTTTCAAAGTGTGGCCACATTGAGAACCCTTCCCTCAGTTTCCCGGGTTCTGAAAGGTTCATATGCTGCCATGTGCCAGGCTGATCTGCATGCCCCTTAAGAATCTTTACTAATTCACTAAAGAAAACTAACTCCCATTACAGTTGTGACCTTGAGAAAGTTATTTGACCTTCACTGGTCCTTGGTGTCCTTGTCAGGCTACTCGGTGACTGTGTCTTAGAATCTCAGCTCTCAGGTCTATAAAATATTGGTGGCATCAGCACTGGCCTTGAAAGTTTATGATGACCACACTTAGTAATTGGTGGAAGCTCAGCACAGCCCTGAGGTTACAGGGGACATATTCACTAGTCTGAAAATAGGGAATCCATTATGGGCACAGTCAGTAAAGATGCCACAAGGACACAGAAGTGCTCAGTTACAGAGGGCAGCTGTGCCCTGGAGAGGAAGGACAGAAATGGTCTTTAGTATGAGGTGGGTCTCTTTTCTGCCCTATTGAGAACAGAACACAGGTGGTTACCAGCTGCATGGGGACCACCGTACAGCCACCTCCTGAGCACTAACCATTCTCTGGGTTCTCCAGGTTTCCCAGCTTCTCACCATGGCACCAGACCTCAGCAACTGCTCATCTTTACAAATTAACTGGCTTTACATTGAGACATGATCGGTGCCTTCAAAAGAAGCCATTCATTAAATTAATCAGAGACTTTTGATCATTTCATATCCCATCAGGGTGCTAGGGAGGGGGTGGAAGGTGAATCAGACAGGGTCTGACTTCAGTTCCTGAGTCTCCCTTGCTCAGAATTTAGTTCCAGAGGTCAAAGATTACAAAGGCAGTACCTGTGGAGAAAATGCTCATGTCTGTCAGGGCATCAGGCCCCTGAGATTTTCTGAAATACCTATCCTTGATTTTCAGCTGAACTTGGGAGAATCTTTGCATTCCTGGGGTAAGGACCCTTCCTTCCCATCTGACCAAGGGCAGACTCTCCCAGACTTGTGCATGAACGGGATCTTGCATAAGATTCCTCTGCAGCCAGAGATCCCCTGACAAATAAGAAGTTCAACAGCCTATCTGATCTGAGACACAATCCTGCTGCTTCCTAATCTAAGCACAATGTCCGTGGACTTTCAGGAGACTGAAATTGTCACTTCCTTGTTGCCAGGAAGGAAAAGTAAAGCACAGAGACAAAGGATTACACTGACTCCTATAGTTAGACTAGCACCTATGGTGGGAACAGCTGCTAAACTCTTTGAGAGGCAAATGGCTGAGCAATCTATGAATCCCTAAGCTTAAGGTGTAAAATGTAGAGTGAAGTAGGATGTCATTTTCCATCCAGCCTTACTGGGGGTCTGGCTGACTCATTCCACCCCATGGGCCTCAGTTACCTAGAACAGTCATTCAATACCAAGAAAAGTTCTAGCAGCCCTAAAAATATTGAGTAAAGAGACTCTTTGGAAAGAAGATTAGTTTCATGGTCATATTTAGAAACCACTAATGGGAGTGGTAGATGTAGAAACAGCCATGGTGGCAGGTGGGGAAATGTGCAAGACCTGGAAGAACTAACTCTAAAGAGACTCTTTGGAAAGAAGATTAGTTTCACGGTCATATTTAGAAACCACTAATGGGAGTGGTGGATGTAGAAACAGCCATGGTGGCAGGTGGGGGAATGTGCAAGACCTGGAAGAACTAACGCCTGTCTAAAATCAGAATATCAGAGCAGCGAGCAGCCCTCTCCTCTGAGCCTGTTTCTGCCATCACCTCAAGCTGCTCCTGTCAACCCTGGTTGTTTCCCCTTCCAGATCTTCCTGGACTGACAGATCTCGCCAGAGTCCTGACCTTATCATTTGACACAGTCCAGGGGATTCCCAAAGCTTTGAGAGCAGAATTCATTCTGCCGGGCTTAGCCCACAGCCCTTTGGTGTGCACCTTTTGCACGCTGTTCCGGTCCTGTGTTCTGAACCCACACAGACTTTTTTCAGCCACTCTGAAAATCTTGTCAGAGAACTGACCCTGCAAACATCCTTCTTGCACTCAGCGTGGAAGGTCTGTCTCCTCTGTTCTTCACTTACCTGGAAACTGCTGGCTCTTTCGTAACTAAACAACAGCTTCCATTTCCTATGCACACACCCAAACCAGCACTGGGGTTAGAATAAACACATGGATTAGTTCACCAACTCTTGTGATAATCTGATAATGCTGGCTCCAATATTTTACAAATGAGCTCACAGACCTGAAGCAGTTGGCCAGTCAAGGTCTCAGTCCTGATAAGGGACAGAAGTGGGATTTGAACAGAGATCTGAAAACCTGAAGAGCCCAAGCCTTTAACCCTTCACATTCTGCTTTATCCGAAACAGCCTCTCCCACTCTTGAGTCAGCCCTGGGGGCTCCCTGGCCTTCCTGTGCCTCTCCTTAGCCCCAGCTCATTAATGGTTTCTCCAGCTCCTTCATTTACCCATCTGTTCCTTGACAAGAGGTGTGATGTCTCAGTCCCCATTTGTATCTTTAGATCTTGCTGTCATAACACGGCGTAAATTCAGTATGAATCAGTTCATTGACAAACCAAAAGACTTCCCCTTAGGGGATTAAGAAGTTGATTTGGAGACTAGAGAGATGGCTCAGTGCTGAGGAATGAATACTGCTCTTTCAGAGGACCTGAGTTTGGTTCCCAGCACCCGCATCAGGTGGCTCACAACTTCCTGTAACTCCAGCCTAGGGCTCCAACACCTCAGCCTTCCGTGGGCACCATCACACATGAGGCACACATTCAGAAGCACATACATTAAAAGTAAATCTAGAAAAAAAAAACAATTTGATTCAAAACTTTCATTGCAAATCAAATAAAGGGACATGAGTGAATGGAAGGTGTAATTAGCAAATGCTAGGTTGGTACTCTGTTTAATTGTTGGTGGAAGTCAGCATTGGATCCCTGAGAGAGCCTGAATGCCAGTCCCCCCCCCCCCGCCATCCTCCCTTACCAAACTTCATACCCATCAGCATTCAGAAAGCTGGAAAGAATTAATGGTGGGCTGCTCCTGCCCTGGTGACAGTATCAAATGTATTATACTGGATACGGTAGACCCTTAAATCATGCCATCTCTAGATAGGGAGCCAAATCCATTCTTTGAATGGACTATAAATTGCAGGAAAGCTCTGTTATCATTGCTTTCTAAACTAAGTTATGGTGAGTATCTTTAATCTCATTTTCCTTTGTAAATTATTTGTGATAATAATAGGCCAACCATTTAAATTCTACCTAACAATCTTATTTCCGGTCACATTTTGCACATTACCAAGTTTACAGCTCTCTGTTAGCCATCATTTCTTATTAATTAGCAGAGCAATGATTCAAAGTGATCGCTGTCATGGAACTAAATTAATATCTCATCTATAATGTGAAGGACATCTCAAAGGTATCATGAATACCGGAGAGTTGATTCTGTTAGAATTATTAGCTGGTGAACATTAATAAAGCTGCCATCAGAAGCGGCAGGGACAGCTCCTGCCTGGCAATAGTCCACCAAGCAGAATCTGACACTTGTGGTGGGCAGGTGTAGAATGGCAATGACACCTGTGTGGCTAATGTCTTGTGAAGCATGAAACTATACTGTGCTTCCTCCTGGCGGCTCACTGCTTCTTCCACCTCTGCCATGGTTTGGTTAACTCTTAGCTGACACTGACTGTTTCCACGACCTGCTCTTCCCTACGGGTAGATCTTTCTGAGACATTATGGTTCCTTCTGGGAGTCAGGAGAGCTCTGTGGCTTGCTCTCCCATGAAGGAGAAGCAACTGTGCTCCATGCCCCCACCTCCCCCCCACAGGCAGTGATAATGTCACAGGCTTCCGATGTAAGCAGCTAACTTCTTGCTAGAGGCTACTCAGACATGGGCAACAGCTCCCTGTGGCTCAGTGGGTCCCACAGGTAGAGAGGCAGGGCTGCTTGTGACACGCCAGTTGCAGAGTAACCCAGGCACACAGCCACAGTTAATTCCACTCTGTTCTTCAAATAGTTCCTGAGTATCAGACACACTAGATACTACAACAAATGCGGAATTGTGTCTAGAAAGTTCCCAGCTCTAAGGAAGAAAGGCAACATTCTTACCCTGGGAGATCCTCAGTCTTTCTGACTGATCCCCACACATAATGAACAGCATTAGCCTAGACAACACATTTACTCAATGTGAGTTTAATGCGCATGAGAGTCTTCAGAGAGAAAACTGATAGACCAGGGAAATGTGCTTTGGGGCTAATTTTGAAGAAGCAAACAGTTGTGCAGCAATATTAGACAAAAAGTATGGCCTAGTGATGATAAACCAGGAAGATTTCCTGAGACTTGCTTCAGCTTTCCTTGCTTGCCATCTCTGTGTCTTTAGGGTAAGGGTGTTTCTCTCCTCTGGGTATGATGGTGCCTCTGGGCCTCTGGATTTTATGATGTAGTCCAGAGGAAAGTCAAGAATTCCCTAAAGGCCCCATCAGAGAAAGGGATCAAGGAAAAAAATGACTTCACCTATACTGTCTTTTCAAAGGCAAACACACCATATGTTGAGGCCTCACATTCTGAACCCTTGAATTCAAATTCCCCCTTACTTTTCAATATTATGATATTTCCCACCGATTATTCAGTTTAGCTGCAGAAGGCTTAAAGAAATGGAACATCACAAACCCCTGGTGACATTTCCACCAGTGAGCAGAACTGTACGTGAACCTGACATCTCTGCTTAACCCTCAGATGAAGCAGAGTCAGTTCACCCGTAGGGTCACACAGCGGGTCCTCCAGCAAGGTCCCTGGAAGAATGTCACAAGAAACAAGCTGTCCCTCACTGCCTGTGGGTGGGCCTAGCAGAAACACGGGAACCATGTATATACGAACCTCACCTGGGAGCAGAAGTTCCTCCAAGATTTCGTCTATGTTGAACTAATGGTGGCCCCTATCTTGGCGTTGAAACTTTAGTTTTTTCACACCTGAGTTTAGAATGTTCCTTATAGGGCCACTGGGAAGGTTAAATGTTAGTATATGGAGATTGCTTATGCTTCTGAACTGATGTGCTCAAGTCTGGCAACTCGGGTGGTCCCTGAGCAGATCTGTGTGCCTAAAGCTGGGCACTGACCTCCACCTGGGGCTACACACTAATCAGCGGAAGCTTCCATATTAGCTGAGAGGCTGATCGAGATGGGAAGAGGGCATGTAAACTAATTGCTGAGGGACTTGCAACGTCAGTCCCCATGGGCTGAGGTGGACAGCCCAGCCAGTGTCCCCGTGGGCTGAGTAGACAGCTCAGCCAGTGTCTCCATGGGCTGAAGTGGACAGCCCAGCCAGTGTCCCCGTGGGTTGGGTGGACAGCTCAGCTAATGAAGAACTTGCACTGCAAGAGCAAGGACTGAGCTGGAGCCTCAGAACCATGGAGGGAAAATGGTCAGGTGTTCCACACAGGCCTTAAATCCCAGCACTGAGGACGCAGAGGCAGCAGGGTGTCTGCTGCTTCCTGACCAGCCAGCCTAGCCTGGTTGGTGAGCTCCAGGCCAGTGGGAGACTCTGTGTCAAAAATCAACTGCAAGGCATCAGAAAATCAATAGCTGAGTTTGTCCTCTGTCCTCCATAAACATGGCTGCTCTTGTGTGAATATTGAAAATGCACACTGGATACACACACAGACATATGCACAAACACACATGCATGCATGAGTCTCCTCTATTGTATGGATAGAATAAAAGTGAATATCCTAAGGAGTTTGCTTTATTTTAAAATACATCCATAGAGGGGCTACAGAGATGGCTCAGCAGTTAAGAGCACTGACTGCTCTTCCAAAGGGCCTGGGTTCAAATCCCAGCACCCATATGGCAGTTCACAGATGTCTGTAATTGCGGGGCATGGTGGAGCACGCCATTAATCCAGGAGGCAGGGGGATCTCTGGTCTACAAGGCCAGCCTGGTCTACAAAGTGAGTCCAGGACAGTCAAGGATACACAGGGAAACCCTGTCTCGAAAAACCTAAAAAAACAACAACAACAAAAAACCCATACATACATAGATAATAAAACATACAACCCTTACAACATATCTATTTAAAATAATTTTAGATTTACACAAATGTCCTGCATAAAGAGCCCATTTGCTCTTCATCTAGCTATTTTATGCTGAGATTTTGTATCTCCTCATTGTTTATATTTATTAATTAGCATTCTTTTGAAATAGCAGGCTATTTCTCCATTTGTTAACTATTCTGTTCTTTACTGAAATCCTCACGTGACTGCAGATATTTATTTCACCTCATAAGTTTGATTAGCCAATAGTGCAGCTATTTATTTTGATGCTCAAACTTAATGGCACTTCAAAAACCACTTGTGCTGGGACCTCTCCATATGACTTAACCCAGAGTCTATGGGAGCAGCTTGCTATTGGTAATATTTTCTTAATGCCCCCAGGTGCATTAAATGCTAATTCCTTCACTCTCCTTACCTTTTTTTCTCTAAAAAGAGAGAGCAAACCATCCCTCCTTTGGTTGTTCTGCATAACTCACTCTTGCCTTTAGGGGAACTTGATCTGGGCCAATCTGCACCACCTCAGCCCCTTTCTGCTTCCCTGGTCCTAGGACATGAAATCCAGCACCACATTCCTTTGAATACAGCCTTTGCATGTGGAAATTTACATAGGTGGTTTCATGGGGATGAAGAACAGGGAGAGAAAGGTGCACAGTCTTTAGAAAGGCAGGTTAGACATGCAGCACAAGGACGAAGCTGGGAGGGCTTTCTGAATGCAAAGGTGGGGTACAGCTGAGGCCTGACTCCCATCCAGGAGGTACTGTCCACCCTGCATTCAGCTCTGCATTCCTGATCCCAGCAAAGGGCTCTTTCCTTCTCTGGACAAAGGGTTAAAAGACAAAAATAACTTTCATTTCCATGAATGGCTCACTTGGAAAACTCTGAAGCAATGATACCCAAATATACAAATCTAATTGCCCTGTAGGTGATCAATATGGAGCCCAATAAGCTTTCATTCAAAGAGATGGTCCTATTGGATAAGTAAATTGATCCCAAGCATCCTTTAGATGATTTCCAATTACCTTCTATTCCTAGGTGCTACATCAATCAGGTGATATTTTTAGAAACCTAATTGTTTCTTTAGTAGATTGATGCCAATAAGATGCCAAAAACCTAGGTAAATCACATTGAAAATCTGAATTGATATGAAAGAAAAGGTTAACCCCAGTAATAGCATGGAAGAACGAATTTGGCAGCTGTCCCCAATTCTGCTCGGTGAAGGTGCAGAGATGGATTTTACACACACCAACACCCTGGTTTGCTTGTTTATTTTGA
Source organism: Lophiomys imhausi (assembly GCA_907164525.1). Classification (NCBI taxonomy): domain Eukaryota; kingdom Metazoa; phylum Chordata; class Mammalia; order Rodentia; family Muridae; genus Lophiomys; species Lophiomys imhausi. The sequence continues at coordinate 1,533,198 of CAJQZJ010032781.1, forward strand.
GTTTTAATTTACTTATTTATTGCTGTTGTTGTTTTACGTTTTGGTATTTGTTTCCTTTAGATAAGGTCCCATTCTATAACCCAGGCTAGCTGGGAACTCACAGTGATCCTCCTGCTTCAGCCTCTTAAGTGCTAGGATTACAAGCATGATTCACCATAAAAGTTCTTCTGTCTCCTTTTGCTTCTTGTTAATAAGGAGTGGACAGTTCCTACCTGAGTTTTCTCCAATATGAGTTTACTATTGGACATGCTTTCTACTGAACCTTTACATCATTTTAGGTCTAAGTAGAAATCTGATGACTGACAGGTAGGTGAGTGGGTGAGTGGTCCCCAATATGAGACAGGCTTACTAAAGTTGCAAAGTGTAAACTCAGCATAGCATCCTGAGGGCTGGCATGACAAAAATAAATCTCTCTTCTTAGAGCAACTTTAATATAAGAGGAGAAGGAGTGCAGGGGTTTATCGTTGTCAGAGCCACAAACTTGACACCTCTCCTGATAAAAGACTTCGATCTCTGACCCCAGGAAGGCTGCTACTCTAAAACTCATTTGAGTATTGATCTCCTCCAAAGAAAAAGAATAGGAAGGTTGCTAGCAGGAGGAGCATCTTGGGGACAGGAGCTCCTGTTCTTAGAGAAGGGCCCTCAGGCATCAGACTTTGAGATGTTACTGCTAGATACTCAGCATCCTGGGTTTTTCTGAGTCCCTGGGATGTATGTGGGGGGTCCTCCCCCCCAAAAAAAAGGGGTTAGAAGTGGGTCTAGCATCCTAAAGAAATTGATCAAGTGTTTTTATCTGAGGCAGAAATGGGGGATATAGTAAAACATGCCAGGACTGCGAGTGTCCCTGGAAGGGACAGGCGAGTTGAGAGTTTTGGAACCAAAAGATACTAGACTGTGGACATACAGCCCATCCACAACAGTGGGAATAAAACTGTGACTAACCACTCTCTGTCTTCTTTTTTACCTGGTGAAGTCACACTTAGAAACACTGGAGAAGAAAATTCTGTAGGGGCATGGCATTCAGCTGCTCAGTCCCCTCCAAGGACAGAAATTCAAATGCTATTTATTGCCTCCATACTAGGCACAGTCCCAGAAAAGAAAATAGCAACAGCTTCAAGGATGTTAATACTGTAAGGAAGATAACAGGTGGGGTGAAGGGGTGGGAGGAAAGAGTCCTCAAGGAGTGTCTTAGTCACTGTTCTATTGCTGTGATGATGAAACACCATGACCGAAACCACTTAGAACAGAAAGCATTTAATTTGTGGCTTGCTTACAGTTTCAAAGGGTTAGTGCATGATCATCATGGCAGGGAGCATGCCCGAAGGCAGGTAGACAGGGTGCTGGAGCAGAAACTAACAGCTTACATCCTGATCCATAAACAGGAAACAGAGAGAGAACCTGGCCTGGTATGGGCTTTAGGCACCACCCCCCCCCCCACACACACACCAAGTAAATCACTTTCTCCAACAAGGTCACACCTCCTAACCCTTTCCAAACAGTCCACCAACCATTCAAATATATGACCCCACGAGGACCATTCTCATTTAATCCACCATAAAGAGGATACATTTGATTCCCAACAGGGAGAAAGATGAACTCATGGGGAAGATTCCAGAAAGGTGGTCATCCTTAACTGCAAAGGATCTGACGTAGGGACAGGGTTGGTATAGCTGACAATCAGAAAGTTTGGTGTGGATGAAGCAGAGTGGGCAAGTTTGGTGTGCCTTAGGGCAGGGCTCCAGATCATGCACCGGCCTTTAAACCATGCCTCACTGTGGAAGCCCCTGCGGGAATAGAGTGTTGCGGTGGGGAAAGGAAACAGACTGGCTTTGTTTTGGTTTTGTTTCCAAAACTCTCAGGCTTTTGGAAGTTTAGTAACAAATGCCGCACCTAGAGGTATTAGTGTAACTATGCGCATAAAGTGCCTAACCCTTGGTACTGAGCAGCTGACAGCACACTCCTAAGCTGTCATTTCACAGTCTCAAACCCTTTTTGTCTTCTTATTGCTCTAACACCAGAAAAAAACATCTGCTGAAAATCTATGATGAGAAAGTGATTTGTATTTATCAGCTTATTACAATGAAAATGAAAAGCACATTTTCTGTAGTGTGTGGTTTGGGGTTTTGCTCTATTCTGCTTTAACAGCTGTCCCACTTCCCTCCCGCAGGGATCCTAAGCACCCTTCGGTGTCTTACCATTACTACGAGCCTTCTGGACCCGACGAATGTACAATGTACCTCTCTCACGAGCGAGGGCGCAAGGGCAGCCACCACCGCTTCATCACAGAGAAACGGGTGTTTAAGAACTGGGCACGGACATTCAACATTCACTTTTTTCAACCAGACTGGAAACCAGAATCCCCCATTGTGAATAACGCTGAGGATAAGCCTGTGTTTTGAGGGGTGAACGTGCCGGACAGTAAGATGCAGTGTCCACGCTATCTGGTCAGAGAGGAAGGACTTGAACTCTAGGCAAGGAAATGGGAACCAAAGGGGTGGCTGAGAGCAGCAGCCTTCAGCACCATGGACAGAACCCAACGGCCAGAGAACATTCCAGAACACTTTCTTTGAAAGAGAAACTGAGCCCTTGATTCAGTGACACTGCCGTGGCCAGGAACACTCAAGGTCTCTGGAAGTATTGCCTTCAGAACTGAAGCAGGGGCAGCTCTACACTTTTGTTGCATTTCTTTACAGACACCGCGTCAAAACACTTTTCTATCAAGCTATGACCTAACCTGACCTATAATCTTTGTTCTTTGTCAGACCTTGTGATTTGTAAAAAGCCTGAAAGTACTGACATGTTTCTGAAGAGCACATCTCCAATGATTTTCATAAAGCAAAGGTCTGCTATTTATTTATTGAGAGTTTTTTAGTGTACTCTAGGCAGTATTTTTATAGATTATGATTATGTGGCGATTTATTCTTCCTGACTCTTTAATCCTGAATGGTGGTTGGAATGGCCTAGAATCTGGCTGATGAGTTACTGCATTCACAATGCTCATTATTGGCTTGAAATCGGTGTTTGACGTGGAAATGTGTGACATTGTTTGAACCTCTCAGCTTCAGGCAAATTGCTCTTTTATAACAAAAACAGCTATAACACATTCTAATGTACATAAATGCTCAAAAGAACAAAATTGAAAACCAAAATCTCTGTTATTAAAACAAAAAGATGCTAATGAGAGAAATTTAAAGACAGCTTTTTTCAGTAGCAAATGCTAATATAAATAATTTCTCTTTAAGTTCCATTTTCCTCTTCTTTAGAATGTACTGGAAGATCCCAAAAGTTCCTCTTGGAAATCTAAGATTATATGAGCCTCTCGGACTTACATGAGAATTAGACACTAGAATTGATGGAGCCCTTGCAATAGCAGGAACCTTTGAGTCAGGGTAGAGATGCCAGGATCCTCTGGATAGAAATCATGCTTGCTCCTGGGTCTTCCTTGTCTAACCTCTATCCCTTGCTTCTCTAAGAAAGGGAGGGAGGGAGGAGCAGAGGCGGTGCCAAGAGCTGCCCTTTGTTGAGAAGAGTACACAGAACCATTCGACTCACTGGCTGCAAGTCTTAGAAGTACTCTGAAGGGCTCTTTACTTCATTCAAATCCATGATGAAATGATATTACATATTTTCATTTTAAAAAGTTATATTGGTCAGAAAAGTAAGATTACATTAGAATCTTTTTTACATACTGCCAGAGGAGCATTCATGTCTCTAAAGACAGACTTTAAGGCAGCAACTAATGTCAGGAGCAAACAGGCATTGGCTACAAACAGAACAGGGCTGTGATAAAGGTGTCTCACACCACCAGTTCTATATCCCTTCTTAATTAGTGATGATGTCCCATTCCCTTTCATTAAGTAGAACTACTAATTATGCAGAGAACCATTGTGGAGATGCAAATGTGGTCCAGGTATTTGGACAGCAAAAGTAAAGTGTTATTGTGGTGCGCTTGAGTTATTAAAAGTCAGTTAAAAATGGAAATTGCTGTTGAAGACTTAGTGGAATTCATTTATTCAAGTGTCTTCTGAGTTTTTGTAGGAAACTGAATTTTAGACTACCACAGCATGGGCACTGAGCAGTGTTTTTATGAACACAGGAAGAAGGGTGTGAATTGTACACAATTGATTGACAGGTCACCTGCACAATTCCTTGAAGGGATTATTTTTGAAACAAAAGTGGTTCCTTTGACAAGTCCTATACTTAGGGAATTTGGGGAAAGCATGGCTGCCAGGGTGTAACTATGTCACCTGACCTGCTGTCTCACTTGTCTGAGTATCTTTAGGTTTTGTGTTTTTTAGTGTGTTTTTGGTTTGTTTTGTTTTGTTTTGTTTTGTTTTTTTTTAATTTCCTCCTCTCAAATACTCAAAAGAATGAAAAGCAACCAAATGCCCAAAGTCTTGGCTCTTTCACAGGAAAATACTTTAAAGTCATGTGTAGCTACAATACGTGGTTTCATATATTAAAAAAAAAAAAAAACCATGGTGTAGCTAAGTGTAAGAAATGATTACTTCGGTCACAATTTTATTGCAGCATTAAAGAAAATGCCAAGAGCGCTGACTGCCTGGCTGATGGACCTGGTTGTGGGCAATTGAATTCAAGTCTTACCACTGTCATTTCACAACTGTCAGACTTAATGCCATTCAACACCATTAAACATAAACTCTGATATAAAAGACATAAAACCCTGCTTACAGACTTTGGTGATTTCAGGATATTTGAAGCTTCAGTCATACTTGGCATGTTACATACCTTTTTCTTCTCTCCCCAGTGGTATCATCAGCCTCCTCCTAGCTTTTAAGACAACAATAATATGATGCCACAGCTGGCCGATCCATGGATTCTGTTATTTCAACACAAGAACATTTGGCAGAGGCCATTACAATAGATAGCCATTATGGGCAAAGATACAGGAATTCACAAACAAAATCAATCACTTCAAATGGCCCATAAAAAGAGGAATCTCACATTTAATATTCTACAGTAAATATTCACCCAAGAAAGCACACATTAAAAGAACATTAGGAGGTAAATCCTCAGCGTGCTGTGTGGGGACTTGGCTGTGTGATTCCATCCCTGTACGTGGGTGTTAGGGAGCTAGGCTGGGCCCAGTGCTTCGCCTTTGCCCTGCTCTACAAGCATTAGGACTAAGCACAGAAACAGAGCTAGTCAGGGACATGTTTCCTAAGAGCACAGTGTTTAGTGCTTCATAAAACAAAATGAAAACAAACAGCAAAGTCCTGTGCCTAAAGGTAAGCTTGTGTGGCCTCTTGGAATCCTTAGGTTACTGTCAGATTCATGTTCCAAAGACAGGGCACCTCTGAGTCATCTAAACTACATTAGAATGGAGACAGATAATCTCATATGAAATAAACACTATATTTCAAATTTAAAGAACTCTTAGAAGGTGAATGAATGGTAGGAAGTGAAAGAAATGCTGAAATTCTGTTATGATGAAGAAATACCTACGTACCTATGTTTTCCCTCTCCAGATATTTGCCCTGAGTGAGTGACCCTGGGTCTCCCAAAGGGAGTGCTACCCTGACAGAAGGTCTGAGCTACTCTCCGCTTCTGAATGTTTCACAGGGACTAGTCTTTTCCTTCATCTTCCTGCTTCTCTTGAGCCCCCGTGTCTTCACCATTAACCGCTCCAGACCCTTTTGTCTTCAGTGCTCTAAAGACCCCAGTGTTGGTTTGGTCACGTCTTCCTGGTATGCTCTTAGCTGGAGACCTGTCTGGAGAATGGGTTCAGTGTAGGGCCTCCTGGAGCAATGGCACAGTGTGTCCAAGAGTGTATCCCACTACACGACAAGGTATTGTAGGCAGACGTGACTACCGGCCAGCATGAGCCAGGGGAGAGGGTAGGGCAGAGTTTATGTCCTAAAAGTAGGGCCATCTTGGACAAAGCAGGACAAAATTTCACCCTCTGAAGTTTTTCAAAACAAAACTAAGCTAAAATACAAAGCCTGAGGAGGTGAGGCAAGAGGAGAGTTATAGATTGCCTGGGTTTTAGCACATTCCAGAAGACTCTCTGAAGTGGAAAGAAGTGGGAAGGCTTAGAACCACATGAGAGTCCTCCACTATAGCTCACTCCCCCACTTACTCAGGGTATTGAAATGTAAGTGCAAAAAAAAGATTAAAATAAAGCCTGAGATCCTGTTTTCTACTTGTGCCCCAATATGACATGCTACCTTGGATTGTCCTGTGTGTTTCTATGTCTGTGTCTGTTATATTAGATTGTAAGCTCCTTGAGGGCAGGGGCTGTCTCTCCTTTGTCTTGGTAGCCCCATACCTAGTACAGTGCCTTGCACACAATAGGCGCTCAATAAATGTCTGTTGTTGATACTCACCTCTTCAATGTTGACCCATTGGATTTATACCTGGACACAAATACATTCTACTGTAAAAGAACAAGTGGTTCACTGGGTTGTGCTGTAGATAAATTTCAAGTGGGTTTTACAGAGTCAGTTTGTAAACATACGATGTGTTCAGTCAACAGAATTGGCCTACATTTGGGTAGGACAATCGCGCAGAGTTCATTAGGTCTGCTAATGCTGGCTGGACCAAACACACAGGAAAGGTAAAGTTCATTGAGCTTTGTGTTTTCACCGTTAGTGAAGTGCTCTGAGCACAAATTAAATGTAATATTGACAAATGCTATATCATGTGCAGACAGGAACAAAAGCAGCAAGGACTCCAGTGGCTAGAATACAAAAGAAAGACTAGGAAGAGGCGAGAAACAGCTGCCCTCCACCTTGATTGACAGTTTTGTGAAGGTGCTAGAAAAGCTACATAAAAATTAAGGATACATTTACCTTAAAAGAAAAAAAAAAACATAAAAGTAGAAGCACTTTTGTTTCTGTGAGGCAGATCCAAGGTTTTATCTCTACCAGGAAGTGAGGAAGACAGCCTGAAGGGTAGGTACCCCAGCCTCTGCAGCCACTTCAGCCAGCTCCTGCTATCTGTTACTCCAGGGGGCAGTAGAGGCAGCAAAGGTCAGCAAGTTGTCACAGGGCTTCTCTCAAAAGGACAGGGGCAGCTTCCTGAGCTTGGGGCTACTCCCCACTCTCACTGTCTGCCTGTCCCCAGCCTCCAACAATAGTCTCAATTTCATTTGGAAACTGAAGAACTAATTTCATAGTAAAGAACCAGACATGCAAAGATGACTTCATGGGGAACAAGCACGCACCCCAAGACAGAGAGGTACCTTCATGGGGAGCAGGCATGCTCCCCAGGACATTTCTCAGCTGAAGCTGAGGAGGAGACCTGGAGACTACACAGAAGGAGAATGGTGCTTGTTCCTGGACATGTCTCCATGTTGTGTATGAGAATGAAGTCATTCTAACAGGACTTCAAGCACAATCTCAGCAGGGCTGGTGAAGACCTTCATGCATACTGTGCCTTCCTGTCTCTTCTGCTCCCCATGAAGCCGGCTCTGTGTTCTGGGGAGCGTGCCTCATGGAGCCATCTTTGCATGTCTGGTTCCTTACTACAAAATTAGTTCTTAAGTTTCCAAATTAGAAAATCCACAAGGATAAAATAAAATGTTATGTTATACTATTTATTAAGTATCCAGTGTGCTTTGTATATCATTTACAACACATATCCTGTTTTGCCACAACCCCACATTTCTCCCCCCATTCTTTTGCAAATAAGAAAACTGAGACTAATAGGTAGTAAGTTGCTGGCCCCACAAGCTACTGTCAGTGTAAACTGATCCTTGGCAAGGCTCATTATCCAACTTTGCTATGGGCTTTTCCTCTATAAATGCATTTGGCAATCAAAATAATATCTTTCCACAGTTCCCATTTTACAGATATAAACACTGAGACACAAGACACTCCAGTGACTTCCCAAAGCTATAACTCTGTACACTGGGGAAAGCAGATTAGGTACCAGGCACCTATTTCTGGAGTTTCTGTCTGTTTTCAGTAATTGTTCTTGACAGAAATTTAATATTATAGAGAATAATTTATATCAGAATAGTCAATGTATAATATTTGATACTTACTAAATATGTAAATATGCAAGTTATAGAGCAGGCATATCACCCTTGAACACACCTACATGTTCCTCCTAACTTCACAGGTTTCCTGCTCTCCACTCTGCTGATTTCTAACTCACTTTATTAGACATAGATCCATCGATAAATACTCTACCATTTGGCTTAGCATATTCATAAATATCATACAATTTCTATAACACCTCACATAGTCTTCTGGAGTTTCACTTTTTTTTCCTTAGGTGTATTTGTTTTCTTTTCATGTAACTAGTTTATTTCCCCTATTATGCAATCCCATTGTGTTGCATACTCAGAGGTAGGGAGGGGCTAAATGGAGCCCTGGAACACAGAGACAGAGATAAAGGAATCCTGGCTGGGACTGGAGCTAGTGACCAGAAACCTTCTGAGGCAGGAAGTGAAACATGGAAACCAAGTCCCTCTCAGCCCTGCAGGTCCTCAGACAGCCTAAGGCTCACTTCCCCACACCAACTGTCTGTGTGGGGTGCAAGCAGAGCTGTTAGCCTGAGAATCTTCCCAGTTTGTGAGCTCTTTCCCAATTGGTCTTTACCTCTCATCTAGTTTGTATACACCAAACCAATCTGAGCCCACCAAAGCCGATAAATAAATCTCACACAACCTCTTTGTCAGCAACCCACTGTTGGGTGTCCTCTGTGCTGCCAAGAGCTTTCTCTATCACTTAATAAATGCTTGGCTCTTCCCCTTCTCTCTGAAGTCAGTGTTCCTCATTCTTCCTGTCACAAGGCAGCAGCTCAGCAGAGAAGAAAGGTGGCAACACACCATATAATTTTCTTTTACCTATTCTTTCCAGTTATTAGCTAATACTAATATCTACAATTTATACTTTTTATGGTGTTAAAGTTCTAGTCCATGTAGAAAAAAATTTTTAAATTATGCTATTTTGGGTGCTGTTTGTAGAAATAATTAAGCTATTTAACCTGTATTTATATTATCAGTAATTGGTTTGTGGCTGTTAATCTTTATTTCACCATTATAAATGAGCACACAGAGACCGCATGGATTTTTACAAGCCTTGGCCTGAGTTGTGCAATCCTGGCCCATCTAAGCTAGCTCTTAAGTCTATTACCCAAATATGACCCCATATATACATACGTCCCCTTAGACTGCCATTCTCCAGTATATGCCGATGTTCCTGGCCATGTGGAATGAGGCTCCTTTTTCTAACCCATGGTGTGTGGCTCCTTCTACCTGCTGCTCCTGGCTGGAATGTCTTCTTCCTGCTGCTAGCTGGAATGTTGAATCCTCTGTCTAAAGCACAGGCTTCCTGTTCTAATCTCAGGAAGTCCCACCTTTCTCTGTCTTTGCCCAATCTCAGGCCTGAGCATTTTATTTAACCAATCAGAGTCAATGTAAGTTACAGACAGCAAACAGGACCAATTAATTAACATTTAGAATGCTTAACACTACTCCAACAAGTCCATATGTATAATAATTTCTTAGAGCATATATCTAGATATGAAAATGTTGGGCTATATGTACAATAAAACTATTTTCTTGGAAAGATGTCACCAAAATGACTTCCAAAGTTGCGTGGCTCTGATGCCCCCAATAGTGTTGCCCACATTCTTACCAATTCTTAGTATTTGGAGGTAAATTTCTGCCCAATCAGTGGGTACAAATCGTATCTCACTATGATCTTAATTTGCATGTTCCCAATTCCTTATGAGGGTTTTTCTGTAGCCTTTCAATAGTTCATATCATCTGCTAATGACTGTCACCCCTGACCACTTTTCCACTGAGCTCCTTCATTTTTTTCCCTTTTAAAGAATTCTTAGGTCATGTGTAGCTATTTCCTCCAAAATGAAACACTCCATCCTGGAGCAATGTGAGAGGTCCAGGGACCGAGGAAGTAAACAAAACATACAAGGTCCAAGTAAAGGAAATGTACAAGATCCAGAAAAATCCTGAAGTCCACAAGATTCAAAAATCTGCCCAAGGTTACAGAAGCAGTTACAATTGCTGGGGAGAGAGAATCTCCCATTGACAAAGCTGCCTTCAAGTCCTGTGGGGAGCTTCCTGAGTTGCCTGTGCCAGGGTGGGCTTTCTGGTGAACAGCTAGCTACCTTTGAGAGACTCAGGCTGCCATAGTAACCACAGTACCCTTGATGACTCACTGAGCTAGATGTGGGTGAAACTGTTTCTCTGGTCGTCCATCAGTGCCTGGAAATTCCCTCCATCAGTATATCTTCTGCCTAGACTCTGTTCGTGTTGATTAGATGTGTAGGCAGCATCTTCAAGCCTGTGGCTTGTCTCTTCTCTGTGGTGTCTCCTGATGAAGAGCCTGTTTTCCATCTTATGTGATTGCATTTGATCCCCACCCCCTGCTGCCCACTGCTCCTGATTAGTATTTTCCTGTTATCTTAAACCTTTCAGAATTTCTGCCACTCCAGTGGTGGCCCAGGATTTCTTTTTTGTATGATGTGATAAAAGTCCCTGCTTCTTATATAGACACCGATTGCCCCAGTACTATTTCCTGAAGGTTTCATTCTCTCCTGTGACTTGTGTTCACATTTCCATAAACACAGAGGTTTATTTCTGCTCTATGTATTATGGCCAAAGCCAA
>CAJQZJ010032781.1:1543808-1564656 GCA_907164525.1 Lophiomys imhausi
CTTCAGAGTCCTTAAAGCCAGGCACAATTTCCTTTAGGCCACTGTTCGGACAGATCAAACCCCTCTAGGCAAAAGCTGAGCCACAGGGTTTAGTCCTTGGCCTTTTGGTGTCTTGCTCAGGCTTTCTTTGCTCACCAGCTTCTTTCTGCTTCAGGGAAATCTGGCCATCAAATATTGGCCATCACTTTTTTCAGCAGGACTCTTGGAGCTCTCTAGCATCAGGGGCCTCTTCTTTTTCTCTGGGCTCCATGCACTGTCCTTACATAGGAGGAACTCTGTTTCAGCTTAATTTGGGCTCTGCCCACTTAGCAGCTGAAAACAATGTCAGGCCAGATACTTTATTTCTTCAAGTCCATTAAGTCTTTCCTGTTTTCCTGACTTCAACCTTGTTTTTCAGTCTATTAAGTCTTTCCTGTTTTTCCTGACTTCATGCTGATAATGCTCTTCATGCCCCGAATTAAGAGACAGTATCAGAAACCCCTATATATTTTCTAAATCTAATTTATCTAACCCCTACAGATATGGTGTAAGTACAATCATTAGGAACATTCCCATGCTTGAACTTTGATGAAGCATTCGTCCCTTTGGGTGGATATAACAAAATACGATGAGGTGGGTGGCTTACAAACAAGATAAACGTGTCTCTCAAATGATCTGCAGGTAGGAAGTCCAAGATGGAAGTGGCAACATCTGGTGAGGACCCTCTTTTACACTGTGGATGATCCAGTTATTCCCAAGTAAAAAGAAGGAAAGAGAATCCTTCAGGGGTCTCTTCTATGAAGGCAATAATCCCACTCACGAGAGCTTCAGCCCCCATCTTAAGTACTTTCCAAAGCCCCCACCTCATCCTAGGACCACCTCGGAGTTAGGACTTTAGTATGTGACATATTCCATCTATAGCAGCTGACACAACACTTACTTCTAATGGACACAATACTGTCATAGGACACACACGTTAGGTCTCAACAGGTAATGCCAAACAATTTTCCAAAGTGGTCAGACCAATTTACTCTCCCACCAGCAAAAACCAAGAGCTCCAGTTGCCTCACTTACTATCATTTGGAGCCATCAGCCCCACCAATGTAACTCTCCCAAGGCTGTAGATAGCATTTCACTGTGGCCTTCTCTCTCTTTGATGCAGAACTTAACTGAGCATCCTTTAACACCCCATCGAGCACTTGCACAGCATTTTCTGTGATGTTCTATTCAAAGCTTTTGCCTGGTCATTTACCTAAGTGTCACACATTTTTTACCTTATTTATAGGAATTAGTTACATAGTATCACCTCAAGTCTTTGATTAGGCTGATATGACAGTGTGCTGCTTGCTTATTTGTTGTCTTAATGGAATATTCTGTGATTAAAAGTCATGAATTTGAATAAAGCCCAAGTTTATATATATATATATATATATATATTTGGTTGTGAGCCTAGCCTTTAAGGGCTGAGCCATCTCTCCAGCCCTATTTTTATGCACACACACACACACACACACACACACACACACATATTATGTGCACAATATAATTTGTGTCCTACTTAAGGACCCTAAGGCTAGTCTAAGGTCATGAAGCTAATCTTTGTTTCTTGTGGAACCATTATTCTTTTTCCCTTTTCAAATTTGATTTAGGAGCCATGTCAAGTTGGCATGAGGCTCAGTGTGAAGGGTAGGCCAAGTTGTTTTTTTTTTCTCACTCGGGGCCTCCAACAGACAGAGCTGTTCAGTGTGTCACACTTTCGCCACTGAACTGGCATGTTACTGTGGTTGTCAGTCATCATACATGTGTTGGGTAATTCCTTCATTCTGAAATATGGAAAAAACTGCCCACACTTTTAGCCTTCCAATGTATCACAGAACTATGATACATTTATAAGCCTTGACATCTTGAAGAAAATGCATCTAGCTTGTTATATTTAATATCTTTAGCTATTTTCTCCACCCTTTATTTCCACATATAATTTTACAAGAAGGTAAGCTTTTGTGTTTAATAAAACCAGATAGGGTTTTCATTGGGGATGCATTGATTATATGGTTCTGTTTGAAGACATCTGATACCTGTTGATATCAAGTCTTTTAATTTATGAATACAACTTGGGAGTTTTCTAAATAGAGGATATAATGGTTTAAATGAGAAATGCCTCCCAAAGGCTCAGGTGTTGAACACTTGGTCCCTAGTTGGTGATGTTATTTACAAAATATGGAGCCTTCTGGTGGAGTCTTGCTAGAGGAAGTACATCAAGGGCAAACTTGAGCCTTGTGCCACTTGGAGTTGACTCTCTGCTTCTCATGTGAAGTGGGGATGTGCTCTCTCAGCCTCTGTTCCAGACACCTGTCTCACACAACAGAAAAGTAGCTAATACAGAGGCCTGCCACATCTTTTGTCTATCTTTTCCTAGGAAATTTTTGGTCATTCTGAATTATAATATTTATTACTGACTTCTAATCTTCTTGTGACTAATACTTTAATACTTGTGAGAAATAGTGAAAATACCAGAGGAACGTCTTTATTAACTCCCTCACACTGTTGTGCAGCTGCCAGTGATTTTACCTTTTTGTTGGACAGCCACAAGCTTTATTCTGCAGATAATGTACAACCAGCAGTCTCGTGCATTTGTCTGTGTGCACACCCTGTGCGTGTTTCTTTTTTTCTCAGTCTCTTATTTTCAAAGGCGGCTCTTCTAGAATGGGGTCCACAGATTTTCCTTGCCACACATTTTACTTTGTCTCTATTTTTTAATAACAGTTTCACCAGAACACTGAGTCATTCCACTGTGTTGTCCTGTTGCATTACCTTGCTTCTAGTTTCTTTCTTTCTTTCTTTCTTTCTTTCTTTTTAACTTTTCATTAGTTTGACTTGAATGGTGCAAGTCTCAGCGATTCCATAGTAAGTGTTTCTCATACAGACTTCACAGCATTGCAAGTTAAGAATTGGACTGCTCTCCCCACCAACTTCATTCAATATCACATTTCATTAATTTTTTAAAATAATGGATTTTTCTACTAATTGATTATAGGTTTGTTTTCAATTTCATCACATTTTTTCTTTGTCATTCTGTTTCTTCCATTTTATTTGGATTCTGTTTTTGTTTTCTGATTTTTTTTTACCTTAAAGAAATCTTAGATAGCAATGAATATTTAACTTCTGTTCTTTTCTACCCAGAATCTAATGGTTCTGTTCATGTTATCATTCACTCTTTCTCTTGCTCACAGCCCAGCTTTGGTCTTCTGTAAGGCCCTGGCTATAGGAATTGTGTGAGGTCTTTTCTCTACAAAGTTATAACTGTAAAGACTTCTATGGTGGTATTTTAAGAATATGCAAATTTCTTTTCTCATTATGTTCTTATCAATCATGGCTTAAAATAATGAGTCCTGCTGGAGCAATTATTACTGGTCTCTGTGTTAAGTATTGACAGTTTGCTGTTTTCATCATTTATTCTATGTTTCTGTCTGATCTTAGGAAGTATACTGTAAGGAAGAACGGTTTCTTTTCTCCAACTCACTCAGAGAGTTCAGATCCCCTAAAGTATCAGGCATGCAGACCTTGTGCCCTTCCCTCTTTACAAAGGACACACTCCCCATGCATGTATCCCTCCCCTGTGACAAGCTTCAGGAGAGGTAGAGGGCAAAGGCTGAGTACCTAGCAGCTCTTCTTATAATCCTTTACGTGACACCACAGGGAGAAACTCTGGAGAGCACACAATTAGACAAATGGAAAGCTTGTCTTTCACCTGTGTTCAGTTTGTCCTGTTGGTCTCAGCCTGCCATCACAGAGCTACCTGGGTCATCCCACATGTGACCCCATTGCTCATGCTGAGAGCATCATCATTAGAGACGGTGCCTGGGCAGGAACTTCCCTTAGGATCCAGAACGCTGACAGCCCACCTGTGCCTGAGTCACCAGGCTTTTGCTACCTGATCCTAAGCAGTTTTTTAGGGATGCCACAGAGAGCTGGAATACAAACACTATCATACCATCTCCAACTCTGGCCTAAAAGGAGAACGGATCCTTCTTTCGGTCCTTACTTCTATCACATTGTTTACAAAGTCCATCCTGGGCTTATTCACAGCATGGGTCTCACTGTCATATTCTGCAATAATCATCATCTTCCTCCTCATCCTCCTCACCACCATGGCCTTGCCCTTAGTGATATGCAAATATTACCTCCTTCCTTTCCTGGACTTCAAGAGATATACAAGTATCATTTTTAAAAACTCCAGTGTAGAAGTAAATATTTAATTATTACTTAGTATTTATATTATAGTTAATTGGACGACGGTGTTAATCCTTAACCCACCATTATAAATAAACACTCAAGACACCTGATGGATTTTAACAAGCCTTAGCCTGGATTGTGCAATCTTAGCTCATCTAAGCTATCTTATAATTCTATTCCCCAAATAAAACCCCAATATATACATACATCTCCTTGGACTGTTATTCTCCGTGCTATGCCGATATTCCAGGCCACATGCCAGGATCTTCTTCCATCTCTATCCCATTGTGTGTCCTGCTTCCTCCCTTAGCCTTGCATCCCTATCTATCTCCCTGCTTCCAAAGTCCACCCACCTTAGTCCTGCCTACCTTTGTAGGCCTCAGCATTTATTCAACCAGAGAAAATGGTTAGCAAGTAAAGAAACAGACAGCAAGCAGGCCTCTGGGAACAATTAACTAACATTTAGAATACATAGCAGATCACTGCATCACTCTAGCATTTTTAGTAAGGGGTAAGTTCAGACAAAAATTGGGGGGCATCTTGATTTGTTTTATGTCTCCCCTGTGTGCTACCAGCAGGTGAGGATTTGGTTGTTACCCACAGTCTGTCAATTGGCTAACAGGCCTCCTGTGAGAGTAGAGCTATTGTTCTCAATCTTCCTAATGTTGAAATCTTTTAATACAGTTCCTCAAGTTGTGGTGACCTCCCAACCATTAAATTATTCCATTCCTACTTCATAACTGTACTTTTGCTACTGTTATTAATTGTAATATAAACATCTGATATGGGACCCAAAGGGATCACCAACCACAAGTACAATTGTCCTTCCACAACAGAGAGAAAAAGTCTGGATGGAGGTACCACCAGCAAGGTGGTTCATCCACAGGGCATGAGAAGACCACAGGCATCTCACTGGCAAGAAATTTGCAGTCGTGATGTGCCAACATGGAGATTTTGTCCTCAGAAATCTCTGAGTTTCTGCCGGTGGTTTTTATTTGTTTGTTTTGTCTTTATGGCATGGACAACCTGTCAAGAAGAGTTGTAGGCTCCACTGGGCACCAGTCAGGGCTTAGCTGCAGGTGAGCAGCTCACTTGGAAAAAAGACTGGAAACAGCCCCCAATGAAAGAATACACACCTTGAATTCAGAGGTGGAGGGTGTGGCCAGGCGGATGTTAGCAGTGCTTCGCTGAACCTCTTGGCATGGTAGTCACAAGGATAATGCATTTCTTTGTGGGATTCTAAAACTACTAAAACCTTCTCGTTTTAATTGAGAAAACATCAAAGTACTGGCAGTAAGTACCAGTGTTTCCATTTCCTCAGTGTAACCATAACAGCTCTAATGCAGAGAAACAAACCTCACTTGGTTTCCTTTTATAAAAATAAACTCTCCTTAATACAAGCCACCACTTGTGCACTGTGTCCTCATATGCACATAGTGTGTGCCTGCATGAGTGTGTGCTTCCTCCCATCTCTCCATAATGCCCTTCTTCATCAAACAGTTTGCAACTGCCAGGATGATTCTGACATATAGAACAGGAAAATCTGAGTGTGGAAAAATGGGACCTCACTTCCCTTCTGATCTGATTCAACCCCAAAATCACAGCCATGGCCAACAGGAGCAGGGCAGCAGCCACATTGTGTAGATGAGCCCCAGGCCTGCGAGTTTTTGCCCTCCAAACCCAACCCAACCTATCTCACACACCTCCACAGCTGTGGTTTATGTGTATCCAGGGCTCCTCCTCTCTAAATATATTTCTTTTTAATACAGGACATTGTTATGTAGCCCAGGAAAGTCTAGATTTCACTATGTAGTGTAGGCTAGCCTGGAACTTGTGGAGATCCTCCTGCCTCAGCTTCCTAGGCACTGTGATCACAGACCTCACCGTCTTGAGGTCATTTCTACTGTTCAGCATGACAGAGAGAATTCACTGGGATGACATGAGAGGCTTTTGTAACCTATGGATTTCAATATTGATTGTCATCTGTCACTGAGCTGCATCGTGGGCAGAGATGGAGTCACCTGCCTGAGTCTCAGAGCACTGAGTGTCTTCTCACGACAATGCCTATCTAGTCTGCAGACATTGCTAGAGCTCTCCCATGCTTCCCATCCACCTGGAGAGAGACCTTTCCAATGGCCTTTCTACCACCCACTCTCTCTTGTCTATTTGTCCTGAGTCAGACTTTGAAGTGTGACCTCTGATGATGTCTCCTGTGCCCATCACTGCTGTGTACAGATGTTGTTCCACACTGACTGAAGTCACAGTCTCCAAGCCAGACCAAAGCCAAGTCTAGCTGGGGTTCACACTGAAGCTCCAGCATGTGCTACAAGTGCTTAAGACGTGAAGGGAGAGTCACTCATCCTGATGGGTGACTCTCAGGCCACTCACCCTGCCCCCACAACCCCCCCCCCCACACACCAAGTGCTCAGAGAGGAGCAGGGTCCTAGGACCTGGGAAGCGCAGATGCTGAAGGGAGACCAGAGGGGCCTGTACAGTGGGCAGGAAGCGGCTCCGACCGTCTCATTTGCTGAAAGTACTTTAGCCACCTGACAGAACAGATGTGTGAAATGAGTTATACCACTGACAGCTAATTTTGTTTCCCCAATTTCTTTCTTCAAAAAGGAAAGCTTTCAGGAGTTATTTAATCTTTGTTTGAAGAAAATTAACTATTAAAGGACCCCTCCCTCCTTTGCATAAATTAGCAAAATGGGCTATTTCCTAGGGTTATGAGCTAAAGAGGCCCAGAGCCCTTAAACCAGTTCCTGTGCAGTCCCCCACATGTACAGCTGCTCTCCTTGGCTCCCCTCTTAATCCCTTCCATTGCGGCCCTTTCTCCTCCTCCTCCTGATGTACCCACTTCATCCAGTCTTACCTTCATTTTGACCGGCTGCTGCACCAATCCTCACTATTGCCTGTGACTCACTTGACTTCATCAGCCTCTCAGCCTCACTGCTCCCATGAAGCTTCAGCTCTACCAGGTGACATGGGTGAGCCCATGCTTGGCTCGATTTGCCCCTTCCACTTGGAGAGCTACCCTCCTGCCATGCCCTTGCCTATCAACAAGACTTAACAGCTTCTCCCTGACTTCACTCAGACTGGTGCCATTGGCAGCCTGCTTTCCATCCTCTCATTCTGTAAATCACAGCTCCCCCTATTTTCCTTGGAAAATCCATCCCTCCACTTCTAACCAAGAAGTCTGTGGAGCATTCTCTCTATGGACAGCCACAGGAATAGTCTCTGACAGGCTGAAACTCATTGACACATCCCTTTTTCCCAGACACAGTGGAGTGGCTGAGAGATTGGAACATGACCCTCCAAACTCTTTTATTCCAGCTTGTAATTCCTTAGGGTCAAGATGTTGTTACATTTACTACCACCGAGGGCCAGGATCAGGACAGACCATCTCAAGGGTAGCTGGCCTGAGAGATGGACTCTACAGCACTGTGGAGTGCTAGATGGGGTTGGCCCCAAATACATATTTATCTTGGACATTCATCTATGACAACACATTCTACTTCATATTTAATCATATTTATATTGGGGTTTCTACCAATTTAAAAAAAACACACCCAACAGACAGTTTTACTTTCAGTTCAAAGAATTTTCTAGAAACGCCTCTGGAGTCCTCCTCTTAAGGACTCCAGTTCCCTGCCTCTTACTGTAAGCACTTTAGACACAGTCTGTCACTTTACATATGAGCTGCTGATTCTTCATCAGTGTTAGGGAAGGGAGCACAGGGTAGGGATGAGCTCAGCAGCAAAAGGAAACAGTAGGGTTTGTCAACTGTAACTCTGCGCCCTGAGGGGGACTTTCCCTGGCTGTGCTTCTCTAAGCTCTCACTGAGTTGGCTTGATGGGAAGTCTGGAAATAATAGCAAGAAGGTGCTGGGAAGCCAGGCACACAGCTACGATACAGTAAAAAGGGATATTAAAAGGTTGACTGTACCAGGAAAGAGCCAACAGCGTTCTTCTCATTTTCCTTCAATTATACAGATGCACATATATACAAAGATGGGTTTGGGGACACAGTGTAAATTGTATTTCAAAATATTTGTGGAAACTATTGGTCTTCCTCCCATCAGACACAGAATATAGGAGAACAGGAAATACCATGGTGTGAAAGACAGTCTTATTTTACACAATTTCCTTGGCCATTATATAGATATATACATACCACATGCCAAGTCAAAATGTGAAGCACATTGGTTACTTTAGGTGAGAGTCAGAGGGTGAAGAACACAAATTTGCTTTCTGCCTGGGGCCAGACACAACAGAGATGTCTGAGCTGTGGATGAAGGAGAAAGTAGCCCCAAAGAACTTATCATGGGGTCACACAGGCAGGCAAGCAGTCTGACCATCACCCCTGCGTGTTAGCGCACTAGTGGAGGATGGCTGAGGGAGTTGGCAGACCAGTCAGGCAGGCCCTCCTCAAAGAAATAAGCAGCAGGCAAACAGGAGACAGAACCTTGGAGGATAATGCCTGCTGCCTTTGGCTCCGACCTGAGGGAATGCTGAGGTACACTCTACAGAGAACCTGAACTTGGAAATGAAAGGTACGGACACCTTCTAGAATTCATGGTACCCTGAAAACAATAATAACAGAAGCCAGATGTCTCCAAAAAGCAGGTGACTCACTTAAATGATACTTGCATTCGCTTTGTTTTGTCTCTTATCCTCTATATTGTTTTTTTAGTTTGTTTTGTTCCTTAATGTTTAACACTTAAAGAATGTAATATTCCTAGTGTTCGAATTTAAAAATCTTCCTTCAAATTCTCTCAGTTACTTGGTTTGGCTTTTCCATTTAATTTCATTTTCCCTCTATTGCTTTTCACCTTAAAACATTTGTGTTTCTTTTTCATTTTAGCTTTATTCATGACTACATCGCTGAAATTCTTAGGTTCAGATGTTAACCTCTACAATTTTAGTGCCACCTCTGTCATATTCTCTAGTGGGGCTCTTTCATTTCTGAGTTTTCTGTTTTTGTTTTCAACATGTTGAAAGTGCTATTTTTATTCCTTTCGATTATTATCTTATTTGATCTTCACTTTTCTCCCCCACTATCACTTTTATTAGTTTTACAAAGTATTTCTTTATCTGTGATTGAATTACTCCATTCCTGCATAGAATATATTCATCAGGCTGACCAACAACAGAACACAAAACCAGGCTGTCACTCTGTGCCCTACTCAAATACCCCATCAGTACACAGCTCCATAGACAACTGAACAAGAGCATTGCTAAACCAATCTGCTCTTACTGCTCCTTCTCTTTTGATGTGTCCTGACTTTAGCAGGGATACGGAAGTGTGTTTGTGATGTGAAAAGTGGCACTGTGTAGAGCCAGGAGGGGATACCAGGTTCTGAGAGCCCCATGAGCCATGATGGTTGGCTTCCTTCTCAATTCAAAGGGGTGACAAATGATCTCCAATCTTTTGTTCATCTCTTCAAAGAAACAAACTTTTTCCTTGGACCCCAAGACTAAGGGTTCAATGATCATGGTCAAGAATCTTACCATTTCATTCCATTGGGTTTCTGAGAGGATGTGGGCTTATCTAGGTCCAACCTGGAGTCAACATTCACATCACCATCTGAGAATATATCAGAGAACTCATGAGTAAGGTACCTGATGGTGAGAGACTAAAAGTCAAAGGCTCAGAGAAAAAGGAAGCACCTAGAGCATCCCTGAACCCCAGGACCAACACAGGGTGCCCAAGCAAGAGGCTACCTCCATTGAAGTCTGAGATTGTCACATGGCTGGAGAGGGTATGGTATGGCAGGATGTATGGCAGCAAACATCACTGCAGCTTCCTGTCAGGGAACGACTTTTCTGGAAGCCCCCCCCCCAATGCTAGGGAAAGCCATCCCCTGAAAGAGACCATATGTCAGGACGTCCTAAGATGTGCTGCTCACAGGAATGTGGTCACCAGACACTTCACTGTGGAGCTGCGCAGGTCAGCCTACTTGACAAAGCCATTTACAGAGATGTGTTTTGCAGCATAGCTGTTCATTGGAAGGTGATCTGTGCTGTCTGCCGAAAACACATTCATTTGCATACACATGCACACGTGCACACACACACACACACAGGGCAGTGGAAGTACACACTGGAGACAAGAACACAAGCAATGCTCCTTCAGGGCAGTGTTCCTGAAGCACGCTATGCCCACAAGGCCTAATGAGGTGTACACTGGAAAGAGACACTTGAAGGGCTCTGCCCCATCACCACTGAACAACAAATGAGTAGATCTGGAGCTGGAAGACACTAAATTGATAACTGCAACAATACATCTCTTTGACTATTCAACTTCCATCGTCACCCTTCTTCACACACCTGAGCTTAGGGCAAGACATTACTCTCTTGCCATTTAACAAGATGTCACTTGTTAAATGTTAATGAATGAGGAAATTCTTACCCAATGCCAAAATAAAGAGGTGCACAATATGGTCCCTGCATCTACACCCAACAATGTTAATCACCCCTCACATTCCATCACTGCTCCACTGGGTATTTCTTGCCTAAGGGTGATATTGTAGGAGTAGTGTATGGGCATTATTGTAGAGGCTGTGTATGGGTGTTACTGTAGGGCTTGTGTATGGGTGATATTGTAGGGATAGTATATGGGTGATATTGTAGGGGTTGAGTATGGGTGATATTGTAGGGGTTGTGTATGAGTGATATTGTAGGGGTAGTGTATGAGTGATATTGTAGGGATAATATTACCAACAAAGGACCAATAAAGAATGCAAATATAAATACAAAATGCAAAGCCAGCCTCATTTCCAAAGAACTGACTTAAAAGTCATAGTTGAAAGGTTGGTTAATGTTTTCCTCTGTCCTAAAACAGAAGTGTGGTAGAAGTTAGGTCTCTTTAGTAAATTATTATGCAGTGCAGGTTGGCATCTGGCAACACATAAAGCTTGGCATCCCTTGGCTTGCTGAAATGGACAGAGCACAGTTGAGACCATAGTTCTATGAACTGCCCTGTTGAAGGGGTGTGGTAACTGCTCTGTTGAAAGGACAGGGCTAAGAAACTGTAAAAAAGCTGAGAGAGGGACGTCAATTGCTAAAAGAAGAAACTGGACAAGCTACAAGAGGACATCAATTGCTGAAGAAAAAGAACAGGACTGCTGGAGGGAGAGTTCTTGAGGCTCCAGAGCACCAGAAGGGTGAGCGAGGACAGCAGAATTTAGACGCTGCCCGAGCTGCTCTCAGTCTGACAGTTGGAACAGACTGACTTGAAATAAACTGCCCTTGTGAAATGGCAATATTAAGCCCAATGGACAATAAGCCTGAAAGGAACTGCCTGATGGGACTGCCATAAATCAAGTTACCCTGCATGGACCTACACTAAGAATATTAATATCCTTTTAAGGAAATTAAAATAGGGTTAGTTACGTGTTCGTAGATAAGTGTTTGTTAGGTACCAATAAATATAAGGTTTATAAATTAAAACATTTGATAACAGGTGGTGCCCAAACATCAGTTAGGCATGGGTAACTTGATTTTTAAAGGGTAGAGGAAAATACAGGTTTTGAAGGTATTACAGAGGTTGTCAACTAAATGGCGATTATTGCTGATTTTCAACCAGGAGGGATATGTTATGTTGTTTTCTTTTTTCTCCTTTATTAATTAATCAAAAGGATAAACCTTGCCATGGCTTTGCAATTAGAAAGCTTTCACATGCAGGTTGAGGAAACTGAAAAGCATCTGTCAGAGTTGGTGATTGAAATTGGGAATTTGGCATAGGATGAAAAATTCAGGGAGGAATTTTTTTTTTTTCATTCATAGGATGAAAAATCCCAGGGAGGCAGGCAGGGTTCCAATGCACATTGCAATCTCATCCTGCCCCATGCACCTTTGCGTCCAGGTTAGCACAGCCATCGCCTGTGGCAACAGAAGTTGGTAAACAAAGTGCACCCCTAGAGAAGCAGCCTGATATTCCACAGGCACCATTAGCTTTTCCAGTGTTTTATCAAAATAGGCCTGGTATTAATAAAGGTCAACCCAATCAAGAATTAACATTGTATCCAATAGACATGTTGGATTTAAAGCGATTCAAGGATTTTATTGTGTCTTATGGTGTGCATTCACCCTTTGTTAAGCAAGAGCTTAATAATTGGGCAATGCAGAATAGAGTTATTCCCCAAGATTAGAAGGGATTGGTACAGCTGTGCTAGAAATCAGCCAGCAATTACAGTGATTGTTGTTATGGGGACATGAAAGCCACAAAATTAGAACAACAAAATATATCAAGGGGAATAAATGTCACGACTGATCAGATGCTTGGTGAGGGACAGTAAGCTGATTTAAGAGAACAAATTCATATGGGTGATATTACAAGTGAACAATGCTGTGTTACAGCTTTAAGAACTTGGGATAAGGTTGGAGAAATTGGGAAAATACCTACTTCATATACTAAGGTAATACAAGGTTCTGGAGAAATCTTTACTGACTTTTTACAGAGGCTGACTTCAGCTATGAAGAGAGCTGTATCAAACCCTGATGTCAGACAGGAGTTAATAAATACCTTGGGGTTTGAAAATGCCAATGCTGACTGTCAAAGAGTAATTAGACCATTAAAAGCTCGAGGAGCCCCAATAGATTCATGGATCAGAGAAACAACTGATATTAGTCCTCAAAAGCATTAGGCTCATATTATAGGGCAAGCCATTGCTAGTGGTTTTAACTGATGCTTTACATGTGATGAATTTTGTCATTTCTGAAAAAATTGTATGGCTACAACTTCCAGAGCTTGAACTGATTTCAGAGCTCGAAATGACAGGTATAACAGGGAATAAATAGTTTCTAATAACGATAGAAGATCAAGGCCTCCATGATTTTGTAGTCGTTGTGGTAAAAGTAAACACTGGTCCTAGGATTGTAGATCCAAAAAGGACATCAGAGGTAACCTCTTGCAGGGAAACGAAGGAAGGGGCCTACTGACTCAAGGCCCCAAAACAAAAAGTATGAACCATCGTCCATCAGCCAGACAGAGGAAAATAAGCAATTGTAGAAAGAGCTAATCATACCTGAAAAGAGATGCTAATTAAACAAAAGGGAGAATTAAGGTATCTCATTGAATTTTTTGAATGTTGATGAAAAAGGTACCATTGCAGCTAAGAGACACTGGGTTATAGAAAAAAAAAAAAAAAACTGAGGCATTAAGCCAACCAATATACTGTAAGGATATTTTGACTTTAGACTGAAAACCTGAAATAGTTTTAAGATGAGGACGTGGTTATGCATATGTGTCTATAGGGAATGAAAAAAAATGTGATTACCAGGGAGAATCCTCCTATTAGCTGAGACATGAATGTCTTCACAAGGTTATCTTGCATATTGGTAGGAAATTAAAATTGTTTTGTTTATATCTTGCTTTAATGTATTTTGATTGTCAAAGGATGCAAACATTATGATTATTCTTATTGTAGACTAATGGGGGATATGTGGTAGAAGTTAGGTCTCTTTACTAAAATAGTTGCAGTTCAGCTTGGCATCTGGAAGCACATTAAGCTTGGGTCCCTTTAGCTGCTGAAATAGACAGAGCGTAGTTGAGACCATACTTCTAAGAACTGCCCTGTTGAAAGGGCGTGGCTTAGAAACTGGACAAACTGCCAGAGGAAATCAGTTGGAAAAAAGAAGAAACCAGACAAGGTGTGAGAGGATGTCAGTTGATAAGAAGAAGGACTTCAGTTGCTGAAAGAAGAACAGGACTGCTGCTGGAGAGAGTGTTCCTAAAAGGCTCCAGAGTGCCAGAAGAGTGAGCCAGGTGAACGGAGTTTGAAAGTCATTTGAGCAGCCCTCACTTTGGCAGTTGGAACAAACTGTCTTTATAAACTGGCCACTATTTGGTGGCTGAAATAAGCTAGTCTTGAGAACTGACAATATTAGGCCCAATGAACATCAAGCTTCAAAGGAACTGCCTCCTGGGACTGCCAATAATCAGGTTATCCTGAATGGACCTATGCTAAGAATATTATCATTTTAAGGAAATTAAAATAGGGTTAGTTAGGTATTAGATAGGTGTTTATAGGTAAATATAAATATAGGTGTTTATAAATAAAAATATTTCAGTTACACAGAAGTGCAGTGACTATTTCTTCACCTGAAGAAAAGAACCAAATTGTCTCTCAGAAGGTAGACTCCCACCTGGCTTGCCGCTCTGTGCCTTGTTGATTTTGGTTATTGCTTTTCATCAACCATTACTGTTTATCATGGAACTACTGAAGGGTTTCCCAGGAGAATCCCCTCTTCAGGCCCAGTGTGCAGAAGCAACTCAGTTTCTGTTTGGTGGTTTCTAATCACTTCAGCCAGTAGAATAAATCTTTATTTGGGGCCTGTAGGTTCAGCAATAAAAAACACACTCATGTGACCAGGTGGCAAGCTTTTAAAACCCAGTGACTTGTGCCTGTGACCCCCAGAGAACTTGTTCCTTTGTTAAAGCCACACATATTCTCATCCCTGCCACCATAAACTGCTGTCTTCATGAGTCCATGAAGCAAGCACTGGTTGGGATCTAAATTATATTCACTGACATATGCTGCTGTCATTTGGTAATGCCTTAACACAGGACCCATATCTTCACATCCTAGGTCATCCAAGAGGATTGGAACAGAAAACAAAAAAGGACTGGGTAATGAGAGAAAAGATGATAGATTCAGTTAGGGATATACTGAGGGGACTTTCAAGTAGAAATGGACAGTTCATCTAGTACTTATGAAAGATACCTAGACATAGGCATTTGATAATGATTTAGAGATAACTGGAAAACACAGATGAGAATGTTCATCTATGGGGACAGTAAATAGCATTTGATTTGGGAAAGATGTGCAGAACATTTGGAACATGCTGCCAGGGAGAAGCACTCAGAAAAGACTTAAAGGAAGCAGCTGAGAACAGGAATGCTGGAAAGGACAATACTGTGGAGGCAGAGGAGACATCTAAAAGTGTGGTTATTAAGGAGAGATGGTAATGAGATCACACACACACACACACACACACACACACACAAAGAAGACCACTGAGGGAAGAGGAGGAAGCAAAGCCAGATGAAATCACATGATGAAGCATTTACAATAGAACATAATGCTTTGCAAATGTTAAGGTGGTGATGGTGTGAACACACTATAAAGGAAAACATTTATGAAAAAAAGAAAGGATGAGAGATGGGAGACTTCGTAGGTAATCAGCAGCTCCAGAAGGGATGCAACCAACACTCCAGGAGCAGGGACATAGGTCTCAACCTGGGTCTAGAGTGAAAGGGCAAAACCCAGCAAGTGGCAGGAGGTAGACCAGAAAGTGAAGGGGCTCCAGAGCTTTTTCATTTCCAGATCACAAAGCGACTCTTACAGTAACAAAGTAGCTGGCAAGAAAAGGAAGCAGAAGAAAATGTACAGTTCTCACAGAATAGCAGAATATCTTCAAATCTTGGCTTAATCATGTACAACTTTCTTTTAGGAGAGGTCTCCATCCTCTTAACTGCTAGCAAAATTGGGACCATAAGATATTACGGTCCCATTTAAATTGTAGCTAAAAACTGAAAGTTTCTGTGTGAAGTCTGTATCTTGTAGCGCTTAAATGAGATTTGTTTTTGTTTCTTCCCTGGAAGCAGTTCTCTCAAGAGTTATTCTAGAATAAATTTGTTACTCCTTAGGAAGGAATTCTACCTTTTGCACCTTGGGAGCCCCTCCACAGGAAGCACATGTAGATGGTCTCAGCCACTATTGCTTAGCAACTGCTCTAAAGCAACAATCTTTCTCTAACTGTGATATTCTCCTGGTTCTGGGCAATAATGAGGTGGTGTCACTTGGGAACCTGCTCCTCGAATCTCTGAAGGTGATGTTAGGGATTGGCTGAGACCTGGACTGGGAGGTCCAGAACATATTTACACAGCTTCTCCATAGCGCTCAGGTTTCCTCAGGGAATGGTGGCTGGGTCTGGAGGCCCCAAGAGACAGCAGGGCATATGCATTGTCATCTTTTATGGCCTCACTCTGAAATGGGCAGTACTATTCTACTGAGTAAAATTAAGTGTCCATCCAGCCGAGAGCCAAGGAAGCAAAGACTATATTATAGAGTCCACCTACTGAGAGGGGCATCAAAGAATTTGCAATATCACCCAAAGAAAACACTACATAGATATCTGTTTTCAGCACTTACTACATTTTGAAAAAGCAAAGGAAAATGAGAGTGGTGTGTAGTCTTAAAAGGTCTACACAGAAGTCAGAAACGATGTTGCAAAGTAGATCAACCTATGAAACAGGCTCTTGATGGCTTGAATGGCACTAACCTTCTTCAATCTCTCTATAGGAGATAAAATGGCATTCATGTTTACTGAAGCACTACCTATAATAGCCAAGATACAGAGCCAGTGAGATGTCCATCAGCCAATGAATGGACAAAAAAAATGTGCTGCATAATGCATAATGGATTCGAAACTGGCTGTAACAAACTAAGTCATCTGAAGGGAAATGAGTGGAATTTCAGACCTTGGTGTTAAGTGAAATAAGCCACTCAGAAAGTCAAATCCTACACTTTCTCTCATATTCAGACTATAAACTTATATATATGCATATATATGTATATATATATATATAAGTTTGTGCATATATGCAAAAACATATGGGTAACATAAAAGGATTATGTGGAGAAAGGTCTATAGGCAGGACACACACTGAACAAAGACAAAGAATTACATGTTTTCTCACACACAGAATTAGTCTTAGCTATGTGTACATATCTCCTTCATGATGGGGTAGTGTTAAGCATTCTAAATGTTAATTAATTGGTCTTGCTTGCTGTCTGTTACTTACATTGACTCTGATTGGTTAAATAAAATGCTGAGGCCTGAGATTGGGCAAAGGCAGAGAAAGGTGGGACTTCCTGAGATTAGAACAGGAAGCCTGTGCTTTACATCGAGGATTAATACATTCCAGCCAGGAGCAGGAAGGAGGAGACACACACCATGGGTTAGAAAAAGAAATCTCATTCCACATCACCAGGAACATCAGCATAGCCTGGAGAATGGCAGTCCAAGGGGACATATGTATATATGGGGCCATATTTGGGTAATAGAATTAAGAGCTAGATTAGATGGGCCAACATTGCTCAATTCAGGCCAAGGCTTGTTAAAATCCACGTGGTGTTTGTGTATTCATTTATAATGGCTGGTTAAGGATTAGCTCCTGAACCAATTAAATATAATTTAAATACTAGTAAATAATTTAATTGATTATTTCTACATATGGCACCCAATGTGGGGCAATTAGAATCCATGCTTATAGCCTGAGAAGGCCTGGGTAAAAGGTAGCTTCCTAGCAAAAGAGCGGGGAGCTGAACCCAAACACATTTCAAAGGAGCAGCTCCCTTTACAAAAGCTACTACCTTGCAGCAAAGGTGGAAAGCTTAGCTCTCCTTGCGCACTAAAAATCCAGCAGCCTTCTAAACAGAGCTTGAGAACAGAATTAATCACTTAGATTTAAAATGGAGGAATTCATAATGCCTCAATACTTTTGGATTACAATTGAGTTTGTTCCTCTTAGCATGCAAATGATTTTTACCCTGACAATTGTGGTCTGTGTATCTTTTTTGAGAAAGTTCAGGCTAGGATAGGCTTAAAGGAAAGAATTTACAGATGAAATGCTAAATTGCCAACAATGATAATGGAGGAAGGAAGAAGGCTCTTCCTGATAGATAATACAAAACTGATGACAGCTGGAGCTGACCACTACCTGGGTACTAGGTGCCTGTCAGGAGTTTCTGATATCAGTCTGCCAGTGAAATGCAGCCAAAACTATTTCAAGGAATAATGAACAAAGCTTTAATTGCAGCACAGGATGGCTTGGTTAGACATGCCAAGGCTTTTGGAATGTTGTTTCTTTGCTTGATTTTTGTTTAGAAGTCTTTGAGTTTCCTATATTGGGAGGTAGAAAGGATATTTTTCTGGTTTGTCATTGCTTAAACATAACAGATGTTTGAAAATTTTGCGCAGATTTCGAATTATCACTACAGTTCAAAGTTGCTCTCTGGGTTACAGAGTTACTAAAATCTAGGATTTAAGTGAAATATTTGAGTAGGGTGGTACTGGCACATACCCTTAATCCCTTAATCCCATCACACTAGAGGAAGAAACAGGCAGATCTCTAAATTCCAGACCAGCCTCCTTTAAACAATGAAGTCAGGGCAGAAACCCTGCTGATAAGACAAGGCTGCTTACTAAAGACAGTCTAGAATTAAAAAATGACACATTTTTTCCCTTGATGTTAAGTTTAAAAATGTCCTTGCTGATCTAATGGATAAAAGCACATAATCTTAAATTTACATAAAAAGAAAGGGGTCATAAGCCAGTCTCCTTAGTTGTGGGGCTTCCACTGGAAAACTGGTTTCCAGAGACATTTTGCCCTGAAGGAGATATGTTAATTGCTGGGCCTGATGGTGCACACCTTTAATTCCAGCACTTGGGAAACAAAGACAGGTGGATCCCTGACCTTCACCAAGGTCAGCCTGGTCTACAAAGTGAGTCCAGGACAAGGATACACAGAGAAATCTGTCTCGAAAAAAAAGAGACAAAGAGAGATATTCTGTTAATCAATGTAATGTTAGTCAATGTAAGGACCCAGAGATAGGCTGGGGAAGAACATGTAAACTGCATGCCTACCACAGCCAACAGTTAAGAAAAGCTAACATAAAATAGCATATCATGCTATTCTAAACCAATCTCCTTAAGAATTGGGCTTCCATGGGAGAACTGGAACTCAAACTAATACAAAATGGTTTAATTAATGTTATTGTTTAATGAGGGTAATTCAATTATTTAAATTCATACCTTCATCTCAAAACGTGGGAGACAAGGACAGAACAGGTTCCTTGTGTGTTCAAGGCCAATCTAATCTACAGAGCTCTACAGAGCAAATCAAGACAGCCCAAGCTACAAAGAGAAACCCTGTCTCAATAAGGATAGATATATCCACATAGAAATTAAATCTCCAAAGAAAGGAGAAAAGGAAAGAAAAAAATATATAAATGCATACCTTTGATCCCAAAACATAGGAGACAAAGAAAGAGACAGATAGGTTCCATTTGAGTTTGAGGCCAACCTAATCTACAAAAAGCCAGAACAACACAGAATAAACCTGTTTTAATCAATTAATAAATTTATGTCAACTCTTGAGGAGAATACTTAAACTCCATACAGTCTTATGCTGTATTTTCAATTTAAAATAGATTATATATAGCATATATATATAATATTATTACATGCCATGTTTTTATATGGCATGAATGGAGACTTACAAATGTCTTTCTGCTGTTCAAACAGGGAACAGAAAATATTCCTTAATTGATTTGTGCATCCTGCACATCCAAGGCATTTTGGTAAGTGCAGAACTATATGTTACTTGTGAGAAATTATATATTTTTAGAACAACAAGACCAGAGTCCAAAGAAGACAAGTAACTCAAATGATCCAGCCTCATAGACTGCCTCAATAGTTGTTTCCTCAAAAATATGCATCCAGTACAACTTCAAACAGCTTGCTGAGATGGCCCAGCCTCAAAGACTGTTCCAGACACGACTTCAATAAAGCCCTGAACTTTCCTACCCAAAGTCCAGATTCGAATTACAAACTGCTCAGGACATTCAAATTGCTGAGCACATAAAGGCTGGACAACAAATATTACAATTAACTTGCTTAAACATTTTTTCCATTTTATTGGGCCCCCAAACAAGTTTTCTGTGTCGTAATTCAGCAGGAAACAGTTTTAAGAGAGTGATGTCCCATTCCCAAAAAGTGGGGTGGATGATTCTTTGGTTATTTGATGGGTTACAGATTTCGTTTAGGGGGAATGCTTACAAATTGTTATATGGTCTTGTTAAGCAAGATGTAGGAGGTTAGACTCAGGTATTTCTCTCTTTCTTTTTCTTTTCTCTATCCTTCTTTCTCTCTTATATAGGGGGAAAAGACTTGAAAAGAAAAAGAGGGGAACATATGTGTATAACATAGAAATGATAAGATATAAGAATAGATTATTGAATCTGCTCTGAAACTCAAAACTATTGTTATTCTCAAAAAAGGTTATCTTTCGATACATTGGTTTAGAATTTTATATATTGATAAAAATAAGATTAATTTTGATTCATTAGTATAGAATTTTATATTCTGACACATAATATGTATATTTCAACTCTTATATAAGGTATTGTGCCTATACAACTCATTTAAAAGTACAGGTTTACTTTCAATCCTTTTATGTGTTGCTATTGCAATCTATTTATGAGTCTGGGTAATACAGGTTGATTGCTGGCCAGTCAAGCTCCTGGTCATGTCAAATAATAGATTAAACAGATAGAAATGGTTAGAAATATACAGTGTTTTGTTCATAGAGAGATAGAAGATAGATGACAGATAGATTTATAAATAAATCGATAGATGTCTTCAAAACCCTCAGAGGCATACAGAAAATGGCACTTAAAGATGTTTTTATTATTTTAAGAATGGTTTGACTTAAGACAGTCAGCTCCTGACAGCTCCCATTTGACTTGGAAGAAGACAATGAGCATCAAAAAGAAATCTCCCATTAGGAGATAATTCCTGAAAAAGAAATCTCCCATCAGGAGATAAGTCCTCAAAAAGAAATCTCC
>CAJQZJ010032781.1:1567313-1582936 GCA_907164525.1 Lophiomys imhausi
GTGTGTGTGTGTGTGTGTGTGTGTGTGTGTGTGTGTGTGTGTGTGTGGTCTAGAAGGAGACACGGTCAATGTCTCTTACTATTATATCTGGCCACTCAAACTTCTGTCTGCCCTTCCCTTTCTTGGCTCACAAAGATGCTTCTTTATATAGCCAGGTAAAAAATGTCCTTTTCCTCCTATATAGTACACCAATAAAAATGTCAATTAAAATAAAGACTCCAAGCTAGAGAAACCTCAGTTATTACCTGTACTGGTGGAGGAGATGACAGCCAATCTTTGCCTATGAAAGTATAAGCTTGGTTTATAACTACAACACAATATCTAAAGTGCTAAATGGTAAAGAGGTACAGTGAATTATTAACTCTAGAGCAGTGATTCTCAGCTTTCCTGATGCTGTGGCCCTTTAATACAATTCTGCATGTTGTGGTGACCTCCAACCAAAAAATTATTTTTGTTGCTACTTCATAGCTGCAATTTTGCTGTGATCTATATTGTAAATATCTGATATGCAGGATATCTGATGTGCGATCCCTGTGAAAGGTTGAGAACCACTGGTCTAAAGTCTTCACTGCAGAAGAGTTTTCTTCTTTTCTTTCTTTTTTTTTTTTAATTTTTATTGACTCTTTGTTACTTTCACATCATGTACCAGAGTCCCACTCATCTCTCCATCTCCTCATTGCCACCCTTCCCCCTTGCAACCTCCCCCCCCAAAAAAAAACACACAACAAACAAAAACCCAAAGCCCAGAAAACATCTCATCATGGAAGCTGCAGTGTGTCCCAGCGTGTCCCACAGTATACCCCTCTGTCCACACATCTTCACTTGCAAATGCTCTTCGCAACAAGTCATCAGTCTGGTTCTAGGTCCCTGGCTTCTGTGACTCCATCAATATTGGATCTTCACTGGGACTCCTCCTGGTTATCCTGATGTTGCCCTGTGTCATAGAGATTCTGCAGCTTTGGATCAGTAGAAGCGGCCTGGCCCTTTCACGCATCTCAACCATTCACAGATGATATAGATATGGGGTGGCCCAACTCACAGCCCTGGATCTGGGCCTGGATGGTACCTCCATCGGCAGTAGGGTCAGATTACAGGTACCCACACCTCTAGAGTCAGTTCTAGTATGCTGCCTGTCAGGGGAAGGGGCCCACTCAAGTGTTGCAGCCTTGGAGGAGCTGGGCCAGCTCTCCTGCTCTAACACCCTCAGGGCTGGCTCACCTGCACCCCTGCCACCAGGACCAACTCTACTGTGCTGCCTAGGTGTGGTGCAGGGCCCACTGTCCCGAATACTACAACCAGTGAGGGGGAAAGGCTACCTCTCCCACTCTCATTATCCCAGGGTCAGCTCTCCTGACTGCCTCAGGTGTCAATGGGATGAAAGGCATCTCCTCTCTACCCAAGCCACCTCAGGGTACAGAGTAGGGACCAACTCTCCCTCCCTCACACCCTCAGGCTGGCTCACCAGGGCCAGCTCTACTGTGCTGCTCAGGTGAGATGAAGGGCCCAGTTTCTGGAGTACTGCAGCTGGTGAGGAGCAGGGTTATCTCTTGAGCACTCATGATCCTGTGGGCAGCTTTCCTGACTCCCAGAAGTGGTGAGGGGCAAGGGAGAGGGCATCACCTCTACACCCATGACACCCTATGGCAGGCAGGAGAGAGGCAGGTCAGCTCTCCCACACTCATATTTTTGGGGCCTGACTCATCCACACCCCTGCCAACAGGGCCAGCTCCACTCTGATGTCTGGGTGAGGTGCAGGGCCTGCTCTCCCAAGTGCTGCCACCTGGTAAGAGATGGGAGCAGCTCTCTAGAATGACAGGGCCAGTTCTGCACAGCCCCTGAATACCCACATGGTCCCTGGTGGCTGCCTTGACCAGGGTCATCACCATGTTCTCTAATGCTAATATGAGCCACAGACATCAACACCGACCCCTGGTACTGCACAGCCACAGACTCAGACATGGCCCTCAGTGGCAGCTCAGGCTGGGACCTCACCATGGCCCCAGGTGGTGGGGTTGGACACTTACAACAGGCTACTCTTCACCTCCATCTTTCTGCATAGGGCTCAAGGTGCTCTGCTTCTTCTCTATCATCTGATTACCACATACTCGCACATTGTGGTGGTTCCTGCTGGCCATGTGGCTGGTGGACCTCTGGGTCACCAGGCTCTGTAGGGTGGTGGCAAGGGGGTGTCTATGGCCTGCCTGTGCCGTGTGCAGGAGGGCAGGTCTGTGAGTGGCATGAAGGTCCACCAGTCTTTGTACGTCTTCCTCCTCTTGTGTTGTGCTGCTTGGATGTCATTTAATTTGATTTGATTTTTATGTGTCCTAGGCATAAAGCAGCTTTGGTCACCAAGCCAGACTTCAAGCTAGGATGAACAAAGAACTACCACCTGCTCTGCCCCTTACTGATATAAGAACAACACCAAGAAAGTGTCTCTGTGCCCATTGCCAGAGTATTAGAAGAGTTTTCTTAATTGTTACCTACAATTATAAAACAATCTTTAAGAAGAGAACAGATGAACAAACATGTTCTTGGATAAAACACATTAGTATCCCCTCAGACATAACCAGTAAACCAACAGGGACACCCCTCTCCAGCACTGCCCTCTGATGTCAAGGTTTGAAAAAGAAAAGAGTATCTGAGATTGAACACAAAATACAAGCTCAGCCCTCTTTCCACCATAGTAAACATGCAGAGATGATTGGCATTCTGGAAGAGTCGGTGTTAGGATGTGAGCTCTTACATCTTATGGAATACAAAGCAATGCACAGTGCCTTATGGATACATCAGACATAAAGGCAGAGCCGTAAGTGCTTGTGCAACGTGCATGTCATCCAGTTTATGTGGCTATCCTCAGGGAAAGTACAGATCTAGCTAGTCGGCAATCTGTCGCTTTCAGGACAAAAACTGAAGAGATACAATCAATTCCAGAAGTTCGCAGAATGCTTAAAAATAAAAAATAATAGAGCATGTGTCTCTAAGCAGTTAACATGGGAAATTCTCAAAGGCATAAATTTCCTAGATAGACAGCTACCAAAGTCTTTGTTTTCATCTTCATTTGCAATTAAAACTGAAGAATCCAGGAATGACTAAGAGTTATTCGTGCATTCCAGAGATAACCAAAGGGAACTTCGGAAACCAGGTAAGGCTCCAGCAGAAGACCATCATATGAACACCACACATCATATAACGCAGACCAAGGCAGTTTTCTTTTCTTTTGTTCCTTGTTTGTTGCCCCAGCTGACCTTCAACCTCCAGTGCTCAAATGATTTTCTCAGCCTCCTGAGTAGCTTGGACTACAGGTAATGGCACCCATGTCCAGTTCACAGCGTATTCTCAAAGAATATCCAAGGAAGAGGAAAGGTTAATAATATGTTGTAAACACAAAGATTTTGAAGAGGGATATTTTGCAGGATCTGGGCTTTGGTGACATATATATTTATATATAAACAAAAAGACCAAGAGAACACACTCAAAACTATTAATGGAAGTTGCCTCTTTTAATGGGAATTAACACCTTCACAGTTATTACTTTTACAATGAAAGGAGGATTTAAAAAAATCAATCAATACATTCCAATGTCACTCTTCCCCGTCTCTATGACACACACTTGCCAAACACAATGAAGACACATTTTGTGGCCAACAAACAAGAACATTAACATTATTAAGTTATAAAGTCAAAGTTCATTAAAATTCAATTTTCCTAATTTTCTTCCCAAATTAACCCAAAAACAACATGTTTAAAAACATGTAATTACCTAAGGTTTTCTCCAAGATTGCAATCTTCCATTCATTCTTTTTTATACATCCTTGAGTCTAAAAAATGAACTTCATGTGCTTGATTCCGTAGGTCTTAAAAAAGACCATGATGATGAGTGCCCAGAGTCCCAGGATGAAGCCGCCAGGAGGGTGCCAATCCTTCAGCTTCGGTTTCTGCAAAACAAGAGTAACATGGCAACAGGTGAAGACTCCAGCAGTGGATAAAGTAAATGCTGATGGGAAATAGAACGTTTAGTGGTGGTGTTGGAAGAGGGTGATGTTTGGTCAAATTGCACAAACTGGGACAGCAACAGTGGGAAAGACTTCAAATGAGATAAATATCCCCATAAATGAAGATCATTTCTTCAGAGAGGCCTGCCCTCATTCAACTCACTCAGTAGGGAAAGAGTCCTGTAACTGTGTGTTCCTTCATTAATTTTAGTTTTATATGTGTCATCTTTCCTATTAAACTATGATTCTCTGAGGTCATGCGGCTGACAGAAAGCACTCACACAGGTACAGAACCAGCCACTCACTCCATCCAGCAGCAGCAACCTCCCGTCTGGAGGCAAGTAACCTTAGCTGTGCTTTTCCCTTCCCAGACAAGGCCTTTACCCTGGTGAGCTTCTTCTTCAAAACACACTGACTCAAATGATACTAGCTCCCAGGTTGTTCCCAGCTGAAACACTCTCTTCTCTGAATGCTCACAAAGCTGGCTCCTCCTTACACTTTTCCTCCTGCCCACCACAGTTGTCCTTACTGCTTATCTCCATGCCAACCTGTGGAGGTCAGAGCCTGTCCGAGTGTCATGTGCACCTTCATCTAGAGCCCACTGTACAACCTTCTCCAACACAGCCCACAGTCCACAGCTGAGCATCATGTGCACCCTTGTCTAGGAAAGATCATTCTCCCACCTTGCTGTGTCTTCGGTAGTTGCATTATGGCCCTGTAACTGGAGCTGTGGGACTACTATGTCTTTATGTCTCAGCTTACTGTAGTGTTGACCAGGATGGTAACAGTTACAAAACGAGAACCAACTTCATTTAGCTCAAAATTAATTCATCAAAGTAAAATGACAAAAACCTTAATAATTTAATTTGCATCATAATAAGATTTATGCATTTTAATCAAATATTTAATATGAAGCAAAGTGATAACTCAGTGTCACACTCCAACTTCATGCTCCTGTTTGCTCCTACTCTCTTCTGTGAAGGCCCCAAAACCTGGCCCAAGACTATTAACTGGAAAGTTGGCACTAGTGGCAAAACCTGTTCCAGGAAGCACTTAGGAAACAAAGGCAGGAATTTGAGGCTAACCTAGACTACACAGCAAATTCCTGAGAAATGTGAGTTGCATATTAAGATCTTGCCTCAGAAAAAAATTATAGAATTAATTAAATACAATTTTAAATGCGATTTTCCTAGTTACTTTCTACTAAAAGTGTGTAATAGCGTTTTGCGTTGTAGCTATGTTTAAACGCCTGCCTAACATGGACAAGGCCCTGGCTCAGTGCTCAGCAGCACACACACACGTGCACACACTTGTGTGCACATCAATAGTGCACATCCTGGCACACCCAGTCTTTGATGGATTTGATCATTGTCTAATGATGGTGATGACAGAAGCCCTGTCCTCTAGTAGCACACGAAGTTTTAAGTGCAGCAGTTCTCAGGTCACTCAACAGTTAGAATTCTTAGAAATCATGGTCTCTTTACACTATGGAAAATTAATTTTTTCTGTCAAAAATCTAGAATGATTAATATAAAGCAGTAATGTTAAGCCAAGGAAATATCAATGTCACAGATAAACTCACTTGTTAACTATTTAGCATGATTGCTGCTCTTGCCCATCACATTCTTTTGCTACCAGTCAATCATTTGGTGCTGAAACGGTCCAGGAAGTGTTCACAGCAACCCAGTTAAGTTGTACTATAAGACTAGAGAAGTAACTAACTATTTCTATAGCTGGAGAAGCTACTTTCCAATGATATGCTTTCTCAGGTCTTCAATTCACCATCAAATCTTAAGTCCTGAGGCCAGAGACAGTTGCCAAAGTTAAGCCAATTTATGAGAAAGCAGCATCTTTGCAAGTAACTATCATTTCTCCAAAGACTCAACAAGTTGCCCTCACAGTTAAGTCTGTCACCTGTTACCTGATGCAAACCCTGTGAGAGCTGCATCAGTATTGTTGCTCCTTCAGCTTCTGAACAAGGGACCAGAGAGAAAGCAGGGCCCCAGAGTTGCAGTTCCCAAGAGGAAGCTTTGGAAGTAAAACAGAAGATGAAGAGTCCATATGTGTGTGTGTGTGTGTGTGTGTGTGTGTGTGTGTGTGTGTGTGTGTCCCCGTCCGTCCATGTATATATTTATGTGTGTGTCACGCACTTGTACAAGAATCATAAAATATGGCACAAATCAACAAAAGCAGCAAACTTTGGCTTTCAAACACCACCAATTGCAGTAACAGGTTTTTTTTAAACTTATTATGCATTCAGTACATCTGTTTGACAAAAGGTGGAAAATCCATCCATTAAATGTCCTTTAGACTGAACTAAAGGCAGGCTTCCCTGCTTCCTCACAGCAACCCTATACAGCACAAAACACAACACACATCCTACCAAAAATCCAGTTAACTTCTCCAAGAAATCCAGATACCATCATTGTTTGCGAGTCTTAAATGCCAGGCCTATAAGGGGATGGTGGGCCCAGTTTTCAAATTGCTATACCATATGCTAATGACTACTTGGCAGTGGAAAGTGCAATGCTGCTGAGGACACGGAAGTCTGTTCTCCTCCTGCCTGCCATATCTATAGAGGAAAGATGGATCAACGAGGCAGCCCAAGTTGTAAATTGCATCTCAACCTCCCTAGTGCCATGCCCTGTCATGTCCATTTTCACAGTGATCCCCATGTGACCCTGGGGCACTGAAAATGGCCCACTGCACCCTAGAATATTCAGCCATGCATACTTTATGTAGACAGAGCCCATGTGACTGAGTCATCAGCAGGGGAGATATGGAATCAGCCTTGTCAGCAGTGCATGCTAACAAATGTTCTCCTACAAGTTTCATGTTCTTTATGGAGCCCAAAAAAGGCATAAGTGGCAAGGCTAAATAAAACTTAATAAGGAACCACAATGTAATTTAGGTAATAAGTATTCAGAGTGAATTTTATATAAAGATGAACAAATAATAGAAAATACAAGACTTATCTAAAACAGCAATTCTCAACCTGTGGGTTGTGACCATTTGGGGGTCTAATTACCCTTTCACAAATGACACCTATGAGAAACACAGATATTTACATTATGATACTTAACAGTAGTAAATTTACAGTTATGAAGAAAAAATGAAAATAATTTTATGGTTGGGGGGTCAGTACAAAATGAAGAAGTATATTAAAGGGTCACAGCATTTAGGAAGGTTGAGAACCACTGCTCTAAAAAGAAAAAGCCAGCAGCATAGTTTTGTAACATCCACACAGGCTAGGGAGGAACACTGTGTTCTCTGCACACCTCTGGGTCCCTCACTCACTGACTGTGTTAGCCTCACAGCAAGTGGCTTTACAGCAAGTCTCATAAGGAGGTAGAATCAGTGGGGATTGAAGTCCGTGCTCCAGCACTTGCCCAGCAGGAGTAAGAAAGGCCTTGGATATGATGCCAAGCTGGGGGCAGGGGTGATGTTTCTACATCTCTGCTTCTAGAATGCACTGATCTAGAAACTGCTTGTGGATGAAGGGATGTATCACAAGTGTAACCTCGGGAGACTTTGCCTGCTTCTCCTCATCTTCAGACACCTGTTCCTGTCATGAGAAAGCCCTTCTGATAGAAAAGGGGAGAACCAACATCTTTCCAACCAACATGTAGCCAGACCACCTCATTCACCACAGATACACCAGGGGGAGCAGAGGAACTACACTTAGCCCAACCTGCCAACCTGCAGAACTATCAACTCAACAACCAATCAAAAGAGATTTTAAGTCACTAATGTGTGGAGTGAAAAGCCATGAAATATAACCACTGAGGTGACAGTTAATGAGAAAGGAGATCTGGACTCGTAAGTCATAATAAAAAGACTCCCACAGAACCACTGGTAGCATCACATTTCCAGAATGACATGTACATAACAGAGGCCTGCTGGAACTGACTGTGCTGGGGTGGGTGAGGTCACAAGCCCAGAGCTGTGTCCTGCCTCCTCACTGGACAGCTTTTATTTACCACTCGACTTTTAAGGCCCAGCATAAAATACCTGCTCTGCTGCTGTAGTTTGGGTACCCTTCCTAAGGCTTTTCTATGCATCATCTAAAGAAAGGGGACCCATTAGGGATAGTCAGATGCTGCCCCCTGCTGGAGAGAGAAACATCTCCCAGCCCTCTGCTTTACTGCTGGAGTGGTTAATCCAATTAGTTCTCCACTGTCACTTCCATTTTGACTGAGCACTATTTGCAGTTTTTCCTTACCATGAATTTCACTTTTACGTCATGAGAATACCTACTGTTAAAGTTTTATTAATATCACTCTGTTCTCACTGGCCAGTACAGATACACTCCTGGGAAAGAAAAGTAAACTTTCATTTGAAGCTATTATACACTATAACAAAGTATATAAACTCACCTATAATAACTATTGAGAAGAGTTCACACTTGAAATGTTTTATTTTTTAAATCAGAAGCCACCAATCATGTCAGTAAAAGCAAGAGGACAGATTTTGTTCTTTCATTTACAATAGCGATTTAAAAACATTAGACAGATTAGGGATGCCTATAGCATGGGATGTCAAGCAAACAACTGTATTAGTCTAAGGAGAGGGATAAGCCCTGAAGGGGGAAAAGGGGATAATGCTAGCCAATAATGTGTCATTGATACAAAAACAGAAAGATGAACATGAGAATAGGAAAGGCAACCAAGAATGTACAGGTGAGATAGGAGTTGGGAGGATGGGGTAGCAGGTGGCTATACTCCAGATACATTGTATTCATGCATGAAATTACCAAATAATAAATTTTACAAATCTCAGTGGCAATAAAGGT
This sequence comes from Lophiomys imhausi, assembly GCA_907164525.1. Classification (NCBI taxonomy): domain Eukaryota; kingdom Metazoa; phylum Chordata; class Mammalia; order Rodentia; family Muridae; genus Lophiomys; species Lophiomys imhausi. The sequence continues at coordinate 1,576,098 of CAJQZJ010032781.1, forward strand.
TTACTATAGTTCCCTCACCCTTGTTAGTGAGAGGTGGGTTCCAAGACTCCAGCAGATACCTGAGACGTTAGGCAGTACTGAACTCATTTTTCTATACAAACATTCTTATCACAAAGTTTAATTTATAAACTATACTGTGAAAGATTACTAGTATTAATTATTATAACAGCCTCCTGTAGTAAATGTTATATGAATAAATAAAAGAGAAAATTAATAGATGACAGAACTCTGTAATCAATGGTAAGGGAGTACTGTTTCCATATACTCGACACTGGGCCAGTATCAAAGTATTCAGCATTCAGTATTCAGCAGTGGAACCTGAAAGGGTCAAATGTCCTGTGTTTCAGGGTATTAGATCACAGTGTGAACCCCGAGTTTGTAAGCTGGAAAACCTGTTTCTAATTATGGGATGGCTCAGCCTTTGATACTAGAGTTTTCTGTTTACTGTAAACAAGTACTTGTGGTGTGGATCTGACCTAGCAACACCTTTAATCCAAGAACTTTCTATACACAGGATTAAATAAGGTTAACGCTAGGTCAAGAAGCAGAGCAAGAAACCAGCTGACAGGGATTAAACAGAAAGGAGGGACAATGAACTGAGGGTATTTAAGACAATGTGAAAAAGGAGCTTTTTAGCTTTAGGCTTTTAGTTTTTTTTTTTTTTTTAGCTCTGGGCTTTTTCCTCTAGGGTTTTCAGCTGAACAGGAAGATCAGCTGGATGTTTTCTCTGCCTCTCTGAGCTACAGGTTTTCACCACAGAATCTGGCTCCTGAGTCTTCATTGGTAAAATCAAATGACTGGGATATTTTAGTTTTTTTAAAACAGCAGGAAATACCAAAGTATGCTTCATATTATTTAAAGTTATATATAAATACAATGAACAAAAGAGATACAGTGCAAGTAATATGCACAATGAGAAGATTTGTAAGTCCAAATGCAATGAATGAAAACAAGAAAGCAAAGGTGTAGAGTGGGAATCATTTTGGAAGTGTCCACATTTTATAAATTTAAAAGGAAAATATGACAGAAAAAGAAATAAAACTCATGAAGCATTCCTCCAAATTCATAAGACACAGTGTTTATTAATAAATGAGATGGAGATAGAAGTTTTCATGAATCTATAAAGGGCTAATTTACATTTGAAAACTTTCCCTGTCATAAAACAGTATGTAAATGTTTTGCTCTTTAAAATTAAATCTGTAAATGTTAATTAACAAGGTCAACTTTAGTTTCAGGTCTTCAAAATGTTTCTTCTTTCTCTAAGAACCATAGTAAGGAACTCAGAAGTTCTGACAAAGATTTACACAATTTCCAGTCTCAATTCCTCAGGAAACATCAGGAAACTAAACCTAAGCAGACTGTGTAGTACACAGCCACCAACATGCCTGCAAATAATTTTAATGATTTAAGAGATTCCTATCCCATGATAAGGAAGTTAAAACAATATGCAAACTAGAGGGAGAAATCTGCTAACTCCTCCTTCTGCGTCTCTGGAGGAAGTAGAATTGCAGGTGGCTGCTGTTCACGCCTATTTATCTGTGCTTTTAAAGCTGTATGTGTATAACGCATGCAAATTTTATGGGGTTTTGCTAACAGGAATACAGAGGGGGAAAAAACCCTATATTAGAAGAGTCTCCTGGCTGGGGAAAGGGCTCAGTGGTTAAAACACTTGTCATACAAATAGGAGTTTAGATACCCAGAAACCCACGTGACTCCAACCTCTGAAGGCACAGATGGGAATCCTCAGAGAAAGCCAGTTAGTTAGACTTGCCATATCTGTGAGGTCTGGATTTGACTGAAATACCTGCTTTAATATATAAGGTAGAAAAGCAATAAAGGATGCCTCCTGACATCAGCCTTGAACCCCTACATGCATGAAAACACATATGTATTTCCACCCACATACATACAAAAAATACACACATGAAAAGTGGAAAAAGATAAACAAAACACAAGGGTCTACCTAGGAGAAGCTACACATACTCTTTTCCATTGGAAGGAGCACTCCACACGACTCACATATGACATGCTACTTACATGACATGGGTACAATGACAGCAGCATGATTTGAGTGTGCATTTTCAGTGTGTGTTCAATGCTATTCCTCCAATAACAATATTGCTATCTTAATACAACTCCAATGGAATATTTTAGACATCCTCCAATGATTTTCTTTTACAGACAAGAGACAAATCAGTACAATTACTGCATTTTGTAGTACAGCTGTATTTGAAGCAAGCTCATATTAAAGCATTTCCTAAAATGACTGATTTTATATAGTTAAAGTACTCTACAGACTGATGTTAAATACACCTCTCTTGTATTTAACTTCTCATGAAAACATCTACAATACAAAGGTGAATGAATGGCTTACATAAAACCACAGTGTGTCAGGAGCCAACACTCAGAAGCGTAAGGGCTACCAATTATCAAAATGCCTAATATTGCAAATTAAAGGGCTTGGTAGCTAAGCAACACTACACTTAGAATTTTGAACAGCATTCACTCCCCTTTTCATGTTGCTAGAAAATTACCATATAACTTCAAAACACTTAGAGTACAGATCTAAGTATTAAATTTATGTAAAGAAGAAACAGAATTTTTGAAATTATCCATATTTATTGCTAAGCAAAGGAAAAATTACCAAAATTTCAGAGATTCTTTTCTAAGAATAATGAGAGTTAATTATACTATACTCTAGAGAAACAAAATTATAAAATAATCTTCCAAGTTTACAGTTACAATTACTTCAGAAAATAATTGGTTTCTACTATGTATTTAATATAGTTTATTAGTATTTCCAATGTAACTATATCCTTTACACAAAAACTAACTTATAATTTTTATTTATATGTTTTGCCAGCCTGTGTCTCTGCACATCACATACACGCAGGGCCCACGAGGCAGAAGCAGTTGTTGGATTTTCCTAGGACTGACCCACAGACTTCTGTGAATCACCTTGTGTGTCCTAGGAATCGAACCAGGGTCCTCTGCAAAAGCAGCCAGTGCTCTTAACTTCTGAGCCCTCTCTCCAGCCCCTATGACTTAAAGGGTTCAAATTATATTAATAATATAAGGAAGACCATGACAAGCAGACTTGTAAGACAAGCCCATGATTCCCACTCTGTGTAGAGCAATTGCTTCTAGGGCAGGGATCGTACAGAATATGATCCATGAGCAGCTGTAGGAAAAGAAGGATTCTGAGGATGCACTTAAGGTGTCTAATCAAAAGGAAGGGTCCTGAAATGGAGTAAAGCCAATGGGAAGGAAGGGTCTGACATATAAAAATGTCTCTGATATCAGATATCAGAGAGAGAAGGTAAAGATATAGTCATGTGAGAAGCAGCCAAGATGTTTCCTGGGTATTGGAGAATCAATGTCACGATGCAGAGAGGACAGAGAACAGGGAGCTGCGCAGAAAAAACAGTCAACCTCTAGATGCCCTCTAGACTCCGACCCAGGCTCTGAATCTTGCACCATGGAGAACTATCCAGTCAGCACGGAAGATGACCTAGGGCTTCGGGTACATCACTGCTTGCTATCCTGACTGAAGCTTCTGGGACTTGAGCAGAAGACTCAGATGAGCCAGGACCAGACCCCTGGAACATGTGGGGTAATGACCATTTTAAGTCACTGTTTGTTACAAAGCAATACAAAATGAATGAATACATTTGGAGAAAAATATACTGATAGGAAAAAAATATCAAATTTGATATTTGTTCCCTGAGATAACTTATGGTTACTCTTTGTTTTTTTTAAAAATACATAAAAATAAAATACTCCATTGTGACTTGTTGTATTTTCTATACCTATACTCTCTGAGACTGTGCTCAAATGTCATATCCAAGTGTCTCAGACAGTGTTCTATGTGGAGAGACACCGTGACCACGGCAGCTCTTATAAGGGAAGGCATTTAACTGGGGCTGGCTTAGTTTCAGAGGCTGAGCCCATTATCCTCATGGTGAGGAGCATGGCAGCATGCAGGCAGACACACTAGCTGAGAGTTCTACATCCAGATCCACAGGCAGCAGTAAGAGAGTGACACTGGGTCTGCCTTGGGATTTTGAAATCCCGAAGGCCAACCCCAGTGGCACACTTCCTTCAGCAAGGCCATACCTACTCAAAGCCTCCTAATCCCTCCCAAGTAGTGCTAATTTCTAATGACCAAGCATTCAAATATATGAGCCTCTGGGGGCTATTCTTATTCAAACCACCACACCAAGTGAAACAAGACTGCGCATGAAGAGAGGAGGGATTTAGTGAACAAGGAAGTTAAAATAGATACTTTTAACTGGGTGTAAAGGAAAGCATGAACATCTGGGAAGGAAAACAACACACAAATAAGACCCATGCAAGACTTTCTAAAGTTAAAAATAAGACGCATGGCCCTGTGGCCAGGGAAGCACCCCCAACTCCAGTTGGCACTTCCTGGGAACCCACAGGCTACTCCAAACAGGGAAGCAGACCAGTAAGTGCCTTGCTCAGCCATCAACAGAGTAGCTTCCTCCTGCAGCCAATGGGAACAACCACAGAGCAAATACAGCCAGACAACGTGCAAGAAAGTGAGAGACCTCAGAACACTCAGGACTTTGGGACGTCTCCATCACTTCCTTCTCAGGGTCAGGAAACCTACAGAAGAGGGGCAGAACAAGTGTAAGAGCAAGAGGGAATGGAGGACACCAAAAACAAGGCTCTCTAATCAACATGACCTACTCACATGAATTCACAGAGACGGAGGCAGCATGCACAGGCCTGCACAGGTCTGCACCAGATGGAATACTAGAGCTGAAAGGAGAGGAGGACGTGCATACTCCCACCCCAAGCCAGAAACTACCCCCAGTTGAGAACCACCTGCAAATGAAACTTCAGTTTTCTCCAAGGGCATTTCCCTGGAGAAACAAACTACTCTTAAGGGTAGGCTACATGCCCAACAGTACCCGGCCAACAGAAGATGAACTGAATGGCATCTTTGGAGGCTCCCTGTCTCATAGTGTTTGTTGGGTCAGGGCTTTCCTTGCTTGTTGTTGTTGATGTTTTTTAATCTTTTAAAAACATTTTATTGATATTTTTATATATTCTTTTCTACTCTCTTTTTATCCCACAAGTCATTTGCATACATATTATGGCTTTCAGTTTAGTGTATTTATGGGGTTCCCGAGTGTACAAACAAGTGGGTCTGTGTTTTTTATGCCTTCTTCTGGGCTGTTTTCCTTTTGGTTTTTTGTTTGTTTGTTTTGCTCAGTTCAGAGTGTTAGTTTTTGTTTTATCTAGTTATATTTCGTTTTATTTTATTATTATCCCATAGAAGCCTCTTTGTTGCTATTGAGAGGCAAAAAGGAGGTGGATCTGGAGGGGAGGGGAGGTGAAGAAAAATCTAAGGAATAGAGGGAGGAAAAACTGTAATCAGGATATATTATTTGAGGAAAAAAATCTGTTTTCAATAAAAGAAAGAAACCTGCTATCCAAGATACTAAAGCTAGTTGTTTCTGTATGGAAAAGTACCTGATAAGCCTTAATTTTTGAGAAAAGGAAAAAGAACTCACTCCCTTCACAGTATGAACATAGTTTATACATTCTAAGTTTGTACTTTAGTTATTTGTTTGTTGTCTGTAGCTTACTTTCACAATAATTTATATATTCTTGATGAAAAACTATAGATTGCATTCACAATGTACATGTGTTTCCAAGCATGTTGTATATAATAAATATACACAATTTGTCATTAAAAAAGACCTATGAAATGAGAATCCATTGGATATAATTAGCAAACTGCACTTGGGAGGGGAGATATTGGAGTAAGAGAGGAACACATGTCATTCCCCAAGTAGCACAGTCACATGAGAGGAGAGAGAGCCTGCCTCCTTGTAACAGCAACAGCAAGCTTTCAAGAACCTAGCCAAACAGCAGGGCACAGTAACCCATTTACACACCTCATCCCCAAGTGCAGAGGAAAAGATCTAAAATAATGGGTGAAGTTCTTCCAAATTTCAAATCTGTGCACCCACCACCAAGTAAACAGAGAAAACTACTTAAAGGGACATCGGAATCAAAATGATGAAAAATGGACAGACAGTGAGAAGCAGGGTGGGTAAACTCCAGCCATGAAGTATCCCATTGACTCCCAGCCAAGAGAAAAGACATTGTCAGACTACAGAAAAATAAAGCGAAGTTATTAACTTAGAGTGCTAGGGAAAACGGCCCACACGGAGAGTGCCTTTCTAGTAAAAATGTAAAAGAAAGCTTCAGGAACTCAGCATCAGCAGTCCCACTCTGCAGGTGCAGCGGTGATGGAGCTCTTCAGGTGGAGGAAGGGATAACAAGTATGGCTGGCTCACACAAATGGAAGAAGGGTGGACATGAAATGGGTGCACCGAATAAAAATATTCTCTTGATTTCAATATTTAAAATATACAGCTGACAATTTAGAAGCAAAAGCAATCAAATGTGGTGGAGCTCAGAACAGCAGAGAGAACAAGGATCTGGGACCACAGAATTCCGACAACACACACCAACAGTGTTGTTTCAAGCAGGCTGTGGGGGTGGGGTCACGGAAAGCTGGCAACATGCTTGCCTTGCAGGTGCACGGACCTGAGTCCAAGCTCCAGACCCACGTCACAAAGTTTGTGCTTGCAATCCCTCCCCTCTGGGGAGGTGGAGACAGGGGAAGCTGTAGGGCCCACTAGGCCTGCCAGCCTAGCCTAACTGGTAAGATTCAGCAAATGAGAAACCCTGTCTCAAAGGAGGTGGATGGCCAACCTGAAGATGACATCTGAGGTGTCCTCTGGTCGCCATTCTCTCTCTCTCTCTCTCTCTCTCTCTCTCTCTCTCTCTCTCTCTCT